>BLSH010381638.1:194445-207748 GCA_018402905.1 Glandirana rugosa | reverse complement strand
AGAGACTAAGACTTTTCGGACGTTTTTCTGGGATCCTAAACACCATAGTTCCTCTCATATATCTATCATTCTACACCTTTGACCCTGTGTCATACCTCTTCGTCTAATTATATACCACCCTATAGGTATGCAAACTTGTTATAAACTTCCTCTTATATCATGGGTCCTCTAACTCTACCCTTAATGGGGGGTTATTACCGGACCGGCTATCTCTTAGGCACGTTCTCACCATACTTAAGAAGTTGTTATTCTCGAACCTCCCGAACTTTAAAGATGAGTTTTCCTTTGTGTTTCCTTTTACTCCGACTAGTTAGTCGTTTAAAGTCTAGATCTTTGTTTAATTGCGTGGAGAATGTTTTGAAGTCCGTAGACTCTTTGAAGGGTTCTAGTTCCACTTTTAGATCTGAAATTTGCTGATTGATCAGCCTCATTTTCCTTTGTGTTTCCTTTTGAGTAGAAATTTCAAGCCCTCCAAGCTCTTATTGTTGAAGAATTCATACCACTCTTGCACGGATTCTCTATCGGCCAGGCCATTATTGGGGGGTAATTCCCATCTCAATCTCCTGGGTACTATATTCTCCTTCAAATATTGTTCAAACGTATGGATATCCCACCATATATTAATCTGCTTCTCCATACTGTGTCCCAGTTTCCACATCTTACTATCTATATACTCTCCTTGATACCACAAATCCTAGGGTCTTTTTGCAGGCTTTTCAGAATCAGAGAGCCCATGCTGCGTAAGTTGGAGGAGGCATAAGTGTCCTCTGGGTCACTGAGGATGACATTATCAGGAACTGCCTCCTCCCAGCCACGTACAACTCCTTGGGTTTCTGGGGACTGAAAACCATGATCCCTTGAAGACTGCTGCGTATTATACTCCACATCTATGCTGACAGAATCCTCCTCCTCCTCCTGTGTGTTTGGCGGCTCTACAGGAATGCTCTCTGCATAAAGGGGGGCCTTGAGAGGAAAGGAAGTCCTCTTCCTCCCTCTGTTCTGCCTCAAGTGCCCTGTCCATAATTCCATGAAGCATGTGCTCCAGAAGGAATATTAGTGGGACAGTGTCACTGATGCATGCATTATCATTGCTCACCATCATTGTGGCCTCCTCAAATCGGGCCAGGACAGTGCAAGCATCCTTGATCATTAGCCACTGACATGTACTCATTGATGGCCCTCTGCTATGCGTGCAGCCGCTGCAGCATTGCCAATGCTGAGTTCCACCTGGTGGGCATGTCACAAATGAGGCAGTTGTTGGGCAGGTTGAATTCCCGAGGGATGTCAGCCAGCCGGGCACTGGCATTGTATGAATGCGGGAAATGACCACAGACTTTTCTGGCCTGCCTCAGGATATCTGGTAAGCCTGGGTACCTGGTCAAGAAACACTGCACCACCAAATTCAAGACGTGCGCCAAGCATGGAACATGTGTAAATTGTCCCAGTCGGACGGCAGGGAGAAGTTTGGTGCCATTCCTGGCTCAAGCTGCCATGGCGTCAACCACCTCTGAGCCTGCCCCCGCAGAGCTGAAAGAATCTCTTCCCCAGTGTGGTTCCTGTCGCTAAGATAGACTAACTCAAGCACTGCATTGCATCTTTTGGCCTGACTGCTTGCATAGCCCCTTGAACGCTTAGGGAGGTTCAGAGGACAATTCTGCAGGAGAGGCCACAGAGGTAGAAGAAGAGGAGGGGGTGGAGGAGGCGGATGTGGCAAAATCACCACCGGCTTTTTGCAGGCGTGGCGCCTGAACTATATCCAAAACTGAACCCTGTCCTGCATCCTTTCCAGTTGCCAGCAGAGTTACCCAGTGCCCCGTGAAGGAAAGGTAACGTCCCTGATCCTGCCTGCTGGACCATGAGTCAGCAGTAATATGAACCCTACTGCTGACTGCACTGTTCAACGAGGCCAAAACATTGCCTTCAACATGACGGTAGAGAGCTATAATGCCCTTACATAAAAAGAAATGTCTTTTGGGAACCTGCCACTGTGGGACAGCACATTCCACAAATTCACGAAAGGGGGCAGAGTCTACCAGCTGAAAAGGCAGCAGTTGGAGTGCTAGCAATTTGGCCAAGCTAGCTTTAAGACACTGAGCATGTGGATGGCTGGGACATTATTTCTTTTTACGGTTCAGCAACTGGGGTAGGGATATTTGCCTGCTAAATTCACCTGGTGGTCTACTGCTAGCAGATTGACTGCAAGTACTAGTTGTGGTACGCATTGCTACACCTTCATTCCTCTCAGTGCAGGTTTTGGAGAGGACTGCAGGTATTGTAGGGGTTGAGATCCCAGATGAGGAGCAAGGAGAAGTCTGCCTTGTTTTCTAGTGTGGATTCTTCAAGTACTCTTGCCAATGGACTGCATGGCTGGTCATCATATGTCTTGTCAAAACAGTAGTGCCCAAGCGGCTGGAGTCCTGGCTGCACTTGACCTGCTTCAGACATAGATTGCAAATGGCAACGGTGCGATCTACTGCACGTGCTGAAAAGTGCCCACACCAATGAAATTTTGGAAGTCGGCGGGGAGGCAGCAGCGCCCTGAACCTGTGGAGCTTGGTGGTCTGATGCAATTGGGTGGCTGCCCTTAAGCTGGCCCCTGGAGGACAACCTGCCTTGTTGGAGTTGGGCCTCCTCCTCACTTTCCTCCTCTCTTCTCTCAGACGCCTAGGTACAGTCTGTGTCCTCATCATCCCCTCCCTCCTTGTCACTGGGGAAAACTTGGCAGTATGCTGCAGCTGGGGGAACATGACTGCTAGTTTCTTGTCCTTTTGCAGCACCCCCTGTCTTTAGGCTCACGCTACTCACTTCCTCAACCTGGGAACCAACATCGGAGCCTTCAAACTGCATCCTCCATGAGCATGTAACCGACACTATGGTCGAACAACTTAGGTGACTCCTCTGTGCATGATGGTGGGGCTACAGAAGGAGTAACTGTGGACAAGGATCTGGTGGAATAGGCCTCTTTGCCAGATGTGTTGGAAGGCAAACTTGTATGAGCCTGGGTGACAGAGGATGAGGAGGATGAGGACGGCTTTGTTATCCACTCCACCAACTCTTCTGCATGTTGTGGCTCAATAGCACGTCCAGCAGCAGAAAAGGACAAGCGTGACCCACCTGCAGAGGATGCACCATGTCTGCCACCACCACTTTTCACTTTTAGTGGCCTGGGAGCGTCTGACTCTCTGTGGCCTTCCTGACATGATAGGTATTTTTTCAACATTGCACTACACTGCACTATATACCGTACACCCCCGAATGCACTGATATATAGTGTACACTCAATACGCTGCGTGTATATCTGGAAACACTAGACTGTATATATTTGAAGACACCACGTCAAATAGTGTGCTATATACCGTACAACCCCGAATGCACCGGTATATAATGTACACTCAATACGCTGTGTGTATATCTAAATACACTAGACTGTATATATTTTAAAACACCATGTGTACTATAGACTGTACACCGCAGAATGCACTGATATATAGTGTACACTCAATACGCTGTGTGTGTGTGTGTGTGTGTATGTATATATATATAGATATATATATATATATATATAATCAGGCTGTATATATATTTTAATACACCACGTCAAGTGTGCTATATACCGTATGTACAGATATATAGCGCACACTCAATACACAGTTGTACTCATAAGTTTAAATACCCTGGCAGAATTTATGATTTCTTGGCCATTTTTCAGAGAATATGAATGATAACACAAAAACATTTCTTTCACTCATGGTTAGTGTTAGGCTGAAGCCATTTACTATCAATCAACTGTGTTTACTCTTTTTAAATCATAATGACAACAGAAACTACCCAAATTACCCTGATCTAAAGTTTACATACCCTGGTGATTATGGCCTGATAACATGCACACAAGTTGACACAAAGGGGTTTGAATGGCTTTTAAAGTTAACCATCATTATCTGTGATCTGTTTGCTTGTAATTAGTGTGTGTGTATAAAAGGTCAATGAGGGGGTGCGCATGCACGGCGCTCTGTAATGGTCGCCTGATTGCAGAGCTCCGCTCCACTCCGACACACCAGCGTCCCATGCAGCAAACCCGACGGCACCAGCAGTTCACTAAGGGGCCAGGATGATCCCCCACACTCTCAGGCATACCCCCAAAGGGGTCTGAACTGGCTCAAGAACGGGACTGAGGACCCCCAGGAACTTTTGGCGGGAAGGCTGAGCCTTGCAAGATGGCAGTGGGACGGGACTAATGCCGTTGAGACCGCTCTCAATCAGTCTGCACATCAGGTACTGCCAGCACCACCAATCCTGTCAGGGGACGCAAAGACTTAAACAGGGAACCACTTGGTGCAGAGAAACCCTCTCCTTAACTCACAGCACAGCCCCCTCCAGTCAGGGGAATATGAGCCTCATTAAGACCTGAAAAGGGATCCCTCTCTGAGCTGGGTGTCCTTCTCCCTCACACACAGCGCAGCCCCTTCCAGTCAGGGGAATCTGGGTCACGCAAGATCTGAAGCAGGATCCCTCTCAGAGCAAAGTGACTATCTCCCTCACAATCAGCTCAATCCCACTCAGTCAGGAGAGCCTGAGCCACATAAGGCTCAGCACAGGATCCCTATCAGAGCAGAGTGACTTTTTCCCTCACATACAGCACAGGCCCATCCTCCATTTTGGTGGTGCTCTAGGGAATACTACATGGCGTCTCTGACTTTTCCACAACACCATTAGTCTCCTTCACTCACGGCCTCCATACAAAGTGACTCCACATCTCAGCAATAGCAACTTGCATGTGGGCCAAGACTGTCAAATGCAATCTTCAGTCTCATTACAGCCCATCACCAGACAATACCTCTGCCCTCACAACGGCGGCAGACCGGCAATCCTTCGAGGTGGCCTTGTCAGACCTCCCGGATCCCCTTCATGGCAAGATTCCCCTCAGTCTGAGCTAGTTGGAGGGGCCATCGGCCAATTAGCCCAAAGAGACTCCCTTTCACCTGCCTCTACAGTCCCCCTTCTCAATCACACTATTGACGAAATCCTCATGTCACATTCCTCAGCACCGTTCTCACGTATCATCACCCTCCAGGGAAATGATCCACAACCATCTCAGCATCAGGACATGTCCCTCAGATTTCAGAAATTTGTGCAGTTATTGGATAAGGACCTTGCCCAAACTGCAACAAAGATAACTTCTGAAATCAAATCTGACTTACAAATGCTGGGCTCTTGCATTGATAATGTGGAGATAAAAATGTACGCCACCATTAATCGGGTAAACCAAAACTCAGATTTAATCCAGGAATTGCACAACCATCTGGAACGGGCTATGGCGAAAATTGATGATCTTGAAAATAGGTTGAGGAGGCTTAACTTCAGAGTCAGGGGCCTACCAAAGAGCGTCACTGATGTATCTGAAGCGGTCCACTCCTTGATCAAGACCTTTATTCCAGACATCCATCCACACAAAATGGAGCTGGATCGGACCCATAGGGCACTCTGTCCCCCCTGCTCCGATGGCCTTCCACGGGACATAGTGGTAAAACCCCACTACTACAGCACCAAAGAGGAAGTGATGAAAAGAGCCCACTCTACCCCCTGAATTCAAGTCCAGGGGCATACGGTACAAATCTTTGTGGACATCTCCCCTTTCACTATCCAAAAATGGAGATCCCTTAAACCCCTCCTCACAGTAATGTCTCAGAAAAACATTAAATATTGGTGGCAGTTTCCTTTCGGATAAAAATTGGACTATCACAAGTCATACAGATTTTCCACATTCCAGGAAGGGGAATCTCTCCTACAACTGCTGGGGATAATCTCCAAAGATCCACCCTCACCGATGCAAACTTCCTCCTCCAGCCTGTCCAAGAGACCGTCCCCTTCAAGCCCACTCACCACCCTCTGGCAGAAACCCAAATCAAAGAAGGCCAAAGAAGGCATTCCCCCATGAGAAGGATCTAACCAATTTCATTTTCTTTAATCTCCAACAATGGAGACAGGCTCTTCTGGATCGCCGTCTTGTTCCACCCAACTGGTTGCGGGACTCATTTGACTCTGGAATTTTTTTCTCCTTGTTGCCCCCCTTAACACCATCACTGTACTAGGTTCTTAACCTCCTTATGGGCCCTCATCCAGTGTCTTCCTAGCCTAGCTCACTTCCTATGGGCGGTCTCCTCCTGCTCAAGGGGCACTTAAGGGAACCGCACAGTACGCAGAGGGCCAATCTCCTGGTTTCCATTAATGTTTGATTACAAAATTATTGTTTATTTAGTTTCACGCTGACACCTGGATACCAATCAACCTACTAAGGAACCTGTTGTGCTCAAGGGTTCTTTCTGTTAGCTGAGTTAATTTCAGTTTTTGCTCTCCCATTTATAGGGGACGCGGTGTTTGGAGTGGCAGTTATACGCCCACCCCCTGCTCACGGAGAATGCCCATTTTAGTTCTCCGGAACAGGGTGCTCCCACTTTTAGTGGGAACCAGATTGTCTGTTAGTTGGAGTATGTTCTCCATACTCCCTCCATGTTCCTCTCTTCCTCTGTCTCATTTTTCTTCTTACCTACTGCTTTTTCTTTTTCTTAGGTTTAGTCCTTTTTCTATGGTGACAGGGCCGGATAAATCATCCCTCTGGCTCCAATGCAGCTCTACCAGACTCAACCCGCCCACATCCATTCCAACTTCTCATATCAGGTCTCAGGTATGTGATCGGGGATTGCCGCGTGCACACCTCTCTCTGCTCCATGGCTGACCCAAGTACTTCCAGGCTCCCTCTCCGTATAGTTTCTCACAATATTCAGGGCCTAACCTCCCCCATGAAACGTAAAAAGACGTTTCAACAGTACGCTGCTCAAAAGACAGACATTTTCTTTGTGCAGGAAACCCATTTCCCAAAATCATTCTCCCCCTCCTTTATTCATCGCAAATTCCCCACATTTTACCTGGCTAGCACTGGCAACAAAACTAAAGGGGAAGTGTGTTGCCATGGCCAAGTTTTAGTGACTTTAGGTGTCATAATATGGAGTTAGATTTGAAGGGAAGTCAGGCTTCCCCCTTCCCCCTCCATTGATATGTAAATAGAGCAGTTGGACTGCTAGGTAGGCAGGAAGTGTATATACAGGAAGTTGGTGGGAGGGGCTGGAGGTTCTTTGGAAAGCCACATGGGAGCAGACAAGGAGTTGTGTTTGAGAAGACGGAGAAGCAAGACATGGCTGCCATGTGCTGGAGAACTTTGGAGAAGTTTTTATTTGTACTGAGCAAAGAAGGACGTTACATCTTGACCCCTAAGTTGAGTAACTCGTTTAGTTTACTTATTATGCATGTTGTAGGCATATTTTTGTAAGCTATGTGTTATTGTGTATCCTATAGTTTGTATGAGCACATTTTCTGATTAGTAAAAGCATTGATACACCACAGAATTTCTAAACTTCCTTGATTTTACCGCAAGAATCTTAATAAACGCAAAGCAAAACATTTAAGGGCTCGTCCCGTGATCAAACATTTGGGGGCTCATCCCGTGATCAAAACATTTTGGGGCTCGTGCCAGGATTTGTGCTAAAATTCAACTGAAGCCGACTTGTTTTCTGTGGTATGTTTTGTAGCTTCTGCTGAAGAAAAATGTTGCGTACACTGTTTAGGAAGAGTAAGGCTGCAAAGGTTTCTGGTGTCCAGGAGGAGAAGGCGTGCACCCTTCCTGCCTGGGCCAGAGACAGTCAGTGGATGTCTGTTGCAGAGGAGCTGGCTAGATACGCTTCTCATTTGAACAGAGCTTGGGGGGATGGTGTCTCTGATCTTTCCTCAGATTTTTGTCTAAAAAGTTTTGGGTTCAGTAAGGGAGCGATGCGGGCAGTTGCTGTGTTTGGTTTACACTTCCTGCATGCTCTACATATTGAATCTGAAAAGAGGAAAATGGTAGAATTAGAGATTTACTGAAGGAGCAGCTTGCAGTGGCATCCGAGTGTTTGGAAGACACTGCAAGCAAAGCAAAAGATTTAGAAAGTAGGGTAATCAATGTTAAACCTGCAGTGGCTTTGAAGTGTGTTCAAACCCCTGTAGGCAAAGCTGAAGATATGAATGAGCAGTGTGCAGCCCTCATAAACAAGTCTAATGATACCCTAACAAAGGACAAAGGCCCTAAGCCTGTAAGCAAAAGTAGGACATGTGCCACTGGTACTTCCCATAAGCAGGAAGCTGAGTATTTGATCAGCTTAAATGATGGCCAAGCTGAGTCACATACAAGGAAGGCAAGGCCTATGGTCTCCAGGAGACACACATGGATTGATTTACTTAAGTTGGGTGTCCCTAGAGAGGAAATAGATGGGATTCCTACACCAACATTGTTTAAAAAGTGAAAGCAAGTGGTTGGGAATAGTAGATTCAGTCACATTAAGTGTTTCTCTTGCCATAAACTGGGCCATGTTGCTAAAATGTGCCATGCTGTCAATACTGTACAACAGCAGGCCAGTGTTTGTCCCAGGACGGCACGGAGAGACATGCAAGTTTATTCACTGTGTTGGAAGTCAATGCCTTTCCGTGAAAGTGTTTCAAGGCAACAGTGGGCACCCTACAATACTTTGGCAGTTAGAAATGGGCAGATAGAGAAATGTGAGCAGTGAGCTATGTTTTTTGGCACATTTGGAAGGAACAAATAATTTGCTTTGTCTCTTACTTTTTTCAGGTACTGAGCATCGAGAGGTGGAGCAGGCAGAGCAGATGACCAGGCCAGATGGGAGGAGGCAGACCAGAAGAGAGGCTGAGGAAGATGCGGTTGATTTCTGAATTGGAGTGGACTTTTCATCTGAGCATTTCCTTATGGACAAGAGACATTCATCTGGGAACTTTCCTTCTACAAACTGCCAAGACATTGTTAACCCTGCTCAAAGGAATATTGAAGCCTTCCAGGGACAAAAAAAAAAAGGTCTGATCACCCAGAAGATACGGGGGTCGAAAGGGAATTTTTTTCCTCCTATTACGGGGGGTTTATTTCGCCCTTTCCTGGAAAGAAAGGCTTTAAGAGATGTTTTCCTATATTATGCTATAAAGTCAAGAGGTGGTATGTGTTGCCATGGCCAAGTTTTATTGACTTTATGTGTCATAATATGGAGTTAGATTTGAAGGGAAGTCAGGCTTCCCCCTTCCCCCTCCATTGATATGTAAATAGAGCAGTTGGACTGCTAGGTAGGCAGGAAGTGTATATACAGGAAGTTGGTGGGAGGGGCTGGAGGTTCTTTGGAAAGCCACATGGGAGAAGACAAGGAGTTGTGTTTGAGAAGACGGAGAAGCAAGACATGGCTGCCATGTGCTGGAGAACTTTGGAGAAGTTTTGATTTGTACTGAGCAAAGAAGGACGTTACATCTTGACCCCTAAGTTGAGTAACTTGTTTAGTTTTCTTATTATGCATGTTGTAGGCATATTTTTGTAAGCTATGTGTTATTGTGCATCCTATAGTTTGTATGAGCAAATTTTCTGATTAGTAAAAGCATTGATACACCACAGAATTTCTAAACTTCCTTGATTTTACCGCAAGAATCTTGATAAACGCAAAGCAAAACATTTAAGGGCTCGTCCCGTGATCAAACATTTGGGGGCTCGTCCCGTGAGCAAAACAGGTAGGCATTTTTTTCTCTTGTAATGTCCACTTTTCATGCCTTACTGAATTGAAGGATCCAGGGAGCAGATTTCTACTACTTAAAATGACATATCGACAACCAACTATAGACATTCATATCTTACTACGCCCCGAACAAAGGCCAATCCAAATTTTTGGAATCCCTTTTCCAAGCCACTAACCCTTTAGCGGAAGGGACAGTAATATACGGTGGGGACTCGAATACTGCTTTTGACGTGGGCTTAGATAAAACTCGCCCCCCAGGATGGAACCAGATTCGTTCCTGAAGGCAGAGTCTCAAAGTAGCTAGACAAATTTTCAATCAGGGGCTGGTAGACTTCTGCAGGGAAATGAATCCCGCTACCCGGGATTATATGCACTTCTCCAGCCCTCATAACACATTCGCCAGAATAGACCATTTCTTCATTCGCACCAATCAAATACCTCTGGTCTCCAAATCTCTCATTAGGGACTCTGCCTTGTCGGACCACTCCTCCCTCCTTATAGTTTTAATTAGACCATCTGACTCGCGCAAGTGTTTTAACTGGAGGCTGAATGCCTCCATTCTCAGTAATCCAGTACACGTAACAGACATTAACACAGCAATTCAGGAATACTTTCTCCTGAATGACGTCAATGGCATTTTCCCATCCTCCCTATGGGCAGCTCATAAATGCACAATCAGAGGGAAGCTGATTCAAATGGCCCCCAGGATGCGTAAAGCCAGAACTATAGACATTGAATGCTTAGAAAAGGAATTCTTAATGGCTAGCAAATGACACAAAGCTACCCCTTCCTCCTTCTCCCTAGGCAAATTAGATGTGGCAAACATTGCCTTGTATCTTGCCCTCACCGCAATTGCGGAGAAGCACCTATGATGGGAATATGACAAGTAATGGTGCGCAAGTGGGTAGAGGCATACAACATACAAGGTGGGAACATGAAGTGTATATGGATAGTAATACAACAAATCGGCTAGATATGCAAATGAGAGGTGAAGAGATAACTAGACATATAACTTCAAACCATATACACAGAAATAAGGAAAACCTGAAATGGTATGTAAACCAGTCCAAAAGGAAGCACTGAGGGCAGCCCGCAGGTAAGGACCCGGATCCCACGGTCCAATGAACTGAGAAAACAAAACACAAAGGAAGGCGCCTCTAAGTGCAATAAGTTTGATATATTAAATGGATAACCAAATAAAAACACTCACAAGAGTAGAAAACAGTAGGCATTACAGCTGATCATGTAGGGAAAGAACGGATCGCTGTCACTCTCAGGATATCCGGGATGTGATGAGCCGGAACAAATTCCTCCGTTCGTCCGTCGCCGTACCTGGATGGAAGAGCCGGCTTGTACGGGGACAGAAGCGAGGCTTGGAGCGCAGCTGTGCGGAAGTCCTGGGGTGATGGCGTCATAAGATTGCGATGCGTTTCATAGGCCAGCAGGTCAGGTGGTATGCATCCTGCGCCACTTCATCAGGCAAAACAAAGGGAGATCAGTCTACTGAATGTAATCGTGCCTAAATTTAAATAACTTGTATAAGCCCCTAGGGACGGGAGAAGAGATAGGAAAATTAGCATATTTTGGAATTTTCAGACTCGTCCCTATATAATAAAAACAAACGACAAAGAAACCAATGAAAGATGGATAAGGGAATCAGCAAACCAAATGTACCACTTCCATATAATCAACCAATCAGTTTACAAAGTTCTAAAAATGTAAGCAATCTAAAAATAAATAAGACCATTAAAATTATTAGAATTAACCCTAAGGGTTCCAAAAACGAGGGAAGGGGGAGGGGGAAAAGCATGTATATATATGAGAATACATATACACTTGTGTCTACATATAAAATACAAAAAGGGGTTATGTTTGGGTCATGATCTACTTACAGCATCCAAAGTATATGGGTATACATATAAAATCTTAATAAAAATAAAATTAAAATGACGATTAGAATAAATAGATTAAAAGATGGATTACGGGAAAATGCCAATGAAACATGATAATGAACCCGAATAAGAACTTGACACTCATAAAGCACCTATGGGAGAGCTTGTGGGCATAGTTTTGCCTCAGTGTATATATAAAGCACAAGGGAAATATAAACCCAAAAGGGATGCATCAAACGGATGTATAAATGTGTGTATATATTTATAAAAACAATAAATACAATAATAACCCTGCTGGTGAGCATCAACATGAACAAGACCTATAGGAGGCTAAAGGATGGTGGACACCTCTATGCATTCATTTAGGCCCCCCGGTGAGAGGACATCCAAGGTGTATATCCAGAAGGTCTCCCTTGCGCACAACCTCTTGAAGCATTCTGCCAAGGGGAGACCCCCGGACACCTGCTCTATGACCCAAACATCTGTTTTTTTCCCCTACACACGCTAAGGGCCCATTCATAGAAAGTTTTTACAATGTGGTCTTTGCAGACTTGCAGAAACTTTGCAAATCTAATTCAAGACACATCAACAATCTTCCCCCTTTTGAAATCACGGCCCTAAATGATCTCATGTCACAACATGACATCATCATTAAGCCAGCCGACAAAGGGGGCAGTATTGTTATACAGAATCGATCAGAATACATCACTGAGGCCCGTAGACTATTGGCTGATCCAAAGGTATATAGGAAACTCCCCAAAGACCCTACACCTATTTTTGCCAGTGAGGCTGAGTCACTTGTAGAGATGGGCATCCAAGAGAACATTCTGTCTAAAACTGAAGCCAAATTCTTACTTAAAGATTACTATAGGATCCCCTACTTTTATCACTTGCCCAAAGTGCATAAAAGTCTAACTAATCCTCCTGGAAGGCCCATTGTGGCCTCCATGGATAGCGTGACATCAGGCTTCAGCCTATACATTGACAGGCTCCTACAACCTCTAGTCTATGATCTTCCCACATACCTTAGGGATGGGTCACACCTGTTGAAGCTACTTGCTCCTTACAGGTGGGAGCCCTCATATGTCTGGTTATCACTAGACGTGTGCGCTTTGTACACGTCAATTCCACATGATTTTGGTTTGCGTGCTCTAGATCACTTCTTATCTCTAGATCCCATGATCAACCCAAGGCAAATGTCCTTTGTCTTGGAGTTGACAAAATTTTGTCTGACTCATAATTACTTCCAATTTGAACTAGATTTCTACCTCCAGACCCAGGGCACAGCCATGGGCGCAAATTTTGCGCCCTCTTATGCCAATTTGGACTTGGGCCTGTGGGAGGATCAGTATATCCACAAAAACAACCCCTTCTCACCACACATTATTTTTATGGGAAGATATATAGATGACATTGTCATCATTTGGGACGGTCCCCCCACATACTATGTCAGACTTTATTACGTATTGTAACAACAACCCATACAGTTTGGCCTTTACCCACGTGACCGACCCCCACACATTGGTCTTTCTGGACCTGGAGCTTGGCCATATTGAGCACACCATTGTGGCTAAAAATCACACGAAACCTACAGCTGGGAATTCATTCCTTCATTATCGTAGCTGCCATTATCCACCTTGGATCCGCAACATTCCCAAGGGACAGTTCTGCAGGATCAGACAGAACTGCTCCTTGGATAGGGGCTATGCAGAGGAAGCAGCCATCCTAAAGAAGAAATTCATAGATAAACAATATCCGGAGAGATTGGTTGAGGAAGCCTTTCAACTTTATCAGAAAGGGAAACCTATTAGATCC
>BLSH010381638.1:151768-163159 GCA_018402905.1 Glandirana rugosa | reverse complement strand
GAGTTTGGTTCAAAGGAATGTGACCCGTTCTGTAAAGCGAGATCTTAACGAACTATTAGAAGACTAAAGTACTACGGAAACTATGCCAGTTCCGGAGGTCATGGCCTACGTCGTTTCGTCGGGGTTTCGTAATACCTAGGAGGTGGCACGAAGTGACAACCATACCACAAGAAAAGGAATTTAAGAAGTAACGCGGCAGACATTTGTATGACAAACACACGTCCTGGTTTTTCGAGGTGAAAACAAAGTAGACAGGTATTTTGTAACAGGGTCTTCCGAACTCCAAACAGGTCCAAGAGAAAGCGCTTCTAGTTAGCAAGGAAAAATACAAGATTATCAAGCAATTCTAGAGCGAAATGTCTTGCCCAGTGTAAGGAAACTTGGTTTGAGGCGAAGATCATGGGTCCTCCAGCAAGATAAAGACCCAAAGCACACCTCCCTGCCTTCGAAAGGGACCCCCTCAAGCTCAATCAAGAGATTCCTGGCTGCCGAACCAGACGACTCACTCGCGGGTGACGGACTAGGCCGCTCGCCGCATGGGGATAGCCCCGCCCCTCGTCTTCGGCCAACACATAGACACGCGTCGCCTGCATCCTCCATAGGATCGGACGGAGAGGAATCCTCCCAGCGCCAACTCGATGTAGCATCTCTAGTGAGCGGGCTCCCAACCAAGACCGAGCTAGCTTCTATGCTACACGGCCTGGAAAAAGCCATCAAGAAGGAGGTCTTTCGCAGGTACTGGTCCGCGTGGAGGAATCCGAACAACGTTTAGATCGTCACGCAGCGGCCATCAGATCTCTACAGGCCACGACGCGCAGCTTGATTCTGGCCCAGAGAATGGCACTATATCGGATCGAGTACCAGGAAAACCAGAACTACGCGGGTGTTTAACAAACTTCTAGGCAATGAAGCTGACTTTCCACTTAAGATCGACCGAGTCCACCGTGCAATGCGACCGCGCAATCTGCCTTCTGAGACACCGAGAGACATCTGCCGGGTCCATTACTTCGAAGAGAAGGAACGCATCATGAAGAAGGCCAGAGAGGCAGCCTCACTCGATTTCGACGGTGCTGCCCTTTCCTTCTTCCCGGACCTGGCCCGTGAGACTCTGGATCGGCGCAGGGCGCTCAAACCCCTCACGGAGAAGCTGAGAACCAACAGCATCAACTACAGATGGGGCTTCCCGGCCTGCCTCATAGCCAGCCGTGATGGAAAGACGGCAATCCTCCGTTTCCCAGAAGACCTGGAAAGATTTTGCCTAGACGTCAACATTTCTCCCCCGGATTCTCCCGGGATGGAACGAAGAAATCCCCGTTCTTCCAGCACAACAGGAAGATCAGTAACAGAAGGTTTCCCACGGCCGCCGATCCAACACCCCGGGACCCCCTGCGTGAGGCGTAATCCCCGGAGTTTGGATAAGTATCCCGTCTCTACTACAGTTACTTGGTTCACTGTTTTGTTTTTTTGTTTTTCCTCCATGTGCCGTTGCTCAACTTTGACATTTTATATTTTTTCTGTTTGTGTTTTGACGGTTTTTTGGACTCGCTCCTGCTTCACTCTTGGTGCCAATTACCCCATCGTTCATTTGCTAAGTTGTCTGAGAGCACCAGCCATTATGCTATCTCCCTTGCCTTGCGATTGGCTCTTACCAACTGCACACGGACGCCTGTCTGTTATCCACAACTGAACTGCCCCGTATTGGCTGGCCATATCTCACGGGGCCTCCGTGGTTTCGCCGTCATATGCACGCCTGCAGATTGCGTGCCCTGTTTGGTTCAGAATTGTGGTTTTGAACACTTGTCTGTGCTCTTATATATTGTTGTCTTTCTTTCTTTTTTCTTCATCTTCTCTCCCCCCTCTCTCCCCCCCTCCTGTCTCCGGATATCCTACCCACTTTGTCAGAGATTGCCGCTCCCTTCACGAAACCTGATGGCAACGCTTCAACTTCTCTCCCTCAACGTCCACGGACTTTGCTCCCCATGCAGAAGACATAACCTCTTCCGAGAACTTAAACGCCTACAAGGTGAGATTATATTCCTACAAGAGACCCACATCACACACCAAACCAATGTGAAATTATACTCACCTTTATGCCCTACTTGGTTCTACGGCCTATCTAACATTAGGAGGTCTAAGGGGGTTGCCATCGGGTTTCGCAGGGACACTCCATGCTCAACAGAAGAGGTCCTCGCAGATGATTTTGGTAGATATATCTTTGTAAGGGGCAGCCTGGGTGGTACACCATATACCTTCGCCACACTATATGCCCCGAACCATGACCAAGCCACTTTTATTGCAAACACACTCTCCAAACTTAAGGACTTCGCCCGTGGCTGCATAGTTCTTGGCGGAGATTTCAATCTCGCCCTCGAGCCCATAACTGATACGTCCCTAGGTTCGTCCTGGGTTCCCAACAGACGTCTATCCTTCATTCGTAGACGCCTGCTGGAGCTGCAGCTGATGGACCCCTGGAGAATTGCTCATCCCCAGACTAAAGATTATACTTTTTTCTCTAACCTTCACCAATCCTACTCCAGAATTGATTATTTTTTTTATTACCCACCTGGGCCTGGTAACCAAACACCAAAATCGAATCCTCCCCCATTTCTGACCACGCCCCAATTTCTATGACGCTCACTACCCCTTTCGCCCCCACTAAAAATTGCAATTGGAAACTAAACGAAAATCTTATCACTGGGGACCTGGATAAGAAGGAGGTTGGTGAAGCTCTCAAGTCTTACTTTCAAGAGAACGTTCTCCCAGAAGTCGACCCTGGAGTCACCTGGGAGGCCCACAAAGCCCACATACGTGGTAAACTTATTGAACTTGGTTCAAGGAGAAAGAGAGAGAAGCTTCACCGTCAATCTCAACTACTCCAGGACATCAGTAACTTAGAGCATAACCATAAAGCCCATCAATCTCCTGACATTTTCTGCGAACTCACTACCAAACGCAATGAACTGAAAGACCTATTTCATTTGGAGCAGAAATCTAGATATAGAGTTCTCTCCCAGCGAATTTACGAGTGGGGAGACAAACCAAGCCGTCTTCTTGCACGTTCGCTACAGAAGACCAAGTCCAATTCTTTCATACCCAAGATCAAAACAGCCACGGGCTCCCTAGTGCATGACACTAAAGACATTGCAAAGGAATTTCACTCCTTTTACCAGAAATTATACCATGTACAATCCATGACCCCTGACCCCATTAAGAAATCTTCCCTAATTAATGAATATTTGTCGCAAGCCAAACTGCCTACCCTGTCCCCCAATTTCCTCAAAGAATTAGAAGCTGATCTCACCCTTGCAGAGTTTAAAGTAGCCCTGAAAAGCATGGCCAGCGGTAAATCCCCGGGCCCAGATGGCTTCACGGTCTTATACTACAGAACCTTCTCAGACATCCTCCTCCCACACCTGTTGCGCTATGCTAATTCCAACTCAAGCACCCCAGCACTTAGGCCGGAAACCCTCCACGCCCACATAACTATTATCCCCAAGCCAGGAAAGGACCCAAGTTTATGTGGCAGCTATAGGCCAATATCCATTTTAAACATTGACGCCAAACTCTATGCAAAAGGTGCTTACGCTTAGACTTCTCCCCTTGATCCCTCAATGGGTCCCCCAAGATCAAACTGGATTTATCCCCGGTAGAGAGGCTCGTGACAATTCGCTCAGGACGCTTTCTATAATCTCTTATGTGCGCTCACTGTCCCAGCCCACCCTGCTTCTGTCTACAGACGCGGAAAAAGCGTTTGACAGGGTGGACTGGGACTACCTTATGGCGACACTCTCCTCTTTAGGATTAGGACCCACTAGGTTATCCCGAATCTCCGCTTTATACCAACACCCCACAGCTCAATTAAAAATCAACGGATCCCTTAGTGCACCCTTCACGCTACACAATGGCACACACCAGGGCTGTCCCTTATCTCCTATCCTATTCGCCCTTTCCTTAGAACCCTTCTTAGCCTCGGTGCGAAACAACCCTATTATCCATGGTATAAAAGTAGGTCCCCGAGAGCACAAATATGCAGCCTACGCTGATGACATTCTATTTTACATACAGCAACCCCTCATCTCTCTCCCCAATCTCATGGAAGCCTTTAAACTATTCAGTGCAATCTCCAACTTTAAGATTAACTTGACCAAATCAGAAATCTGGAACATCTCTCTCCCCTCCCCCCTAGTGGCATCTCTCAAACCGTCCTTTCCTTTTAATTGGCAACACAGCTCCTTAAAATATCTCGGCATCCATCTCACATCCTCCCTCCCTGCCCTGTTCAGACTCAACTACATCCCTCTCCTAAACTCAATTAAGAAAGATCTCCAAAATTGGACCCAATTAGCCTATTCCTGGCTGGGTAGAATTAGTGTGGTGAAAATGAACATTTTGCCTAGAATACTGTTCACTTTCCAGATGATCCCGTATGGTGTACCCCCAGGTTTCTTCACCACACTTACCTCTATGCTCTGTAAATAGATATGGAATAGGAAAAGTCCTAGGATCGCTAGAAAGGTTCTATATAGGAAAAAAAGAGAGGGTGGTCTTGCTCTACCGGACATTAAATCATACTTTATGGCTATTATACTAGCCAGAATCTCGGACTGGAAACACCACAAAAACTCAAAACTTTGGGTGCAACTGGAATGCGATCTAGCGAGAAGAGACTTATATACGCAAGTTTGGGTTCCCAAAGAATCCCGACATTTCTCGAATAGACTCTCTTCCATCTCCAAAACAACCTTTATGCTCTGGGATCGCCTTGGCCGCTCGCTTAACTGGCCCCAGATTTCCCCACTTCTACCCATTACGGGGCACGCACTCTTCCCCCCTGGAGAACACACCCAGCAATTTTGCATAGGCTCTTTGCAATCTCCAACCCTACTTCACCAAGTAACCACTCCCTCGGCACTAGTCCCCCTTTCCAGCCTGTTGGAGTCCTCCTCTGCCTCTCAACTGGACAAGTGGAGGTACTTCCAACTCTCACAATTCGTCAAATCCCTGCCTAAGCCCCTACGCTCCATACACAAGCTCAACCCAGTGGAACAGATCTTGTCACACAATCTACCACCAAGAGGTCTAATATCTTTTTTACCAAGCTCTTCGTTCATCTGCAGCAACGCAATGGCCTTCATTCCTGCTAAACTGGGAAAGAGACTTACACCTAACTTTATCGGACGATCAAAAAACCAAAATCCTGGAGCTAACACACTCCTCCATCTCCTCAAGCGTAGCGGAAGCTAACTACAAGCTTCTATCGAGGTGGCACTATTCCCCTACTTTTTTACACAGAACGTTTCCCGCTATATCCGAGTTGTGCTGGCAGGGATGTGGGGAGCCGGCCACACTTGCACACATCTGGTGGACATGCCCGGCAATCCGCCCCTTTTGGTCCCAAATCCTACATTGGACGGGGAAAATAACAGGAGCTTTAATCCCAGATGACCCATGTCTAGTATTATTTCACTGCACTAGTGAGCCAGCGGGACGATATAAGAAAACTATCACCCCTCACTTACGCAACGCAGTGAAGTTGCTGATCCCTAAACATTGGAAACAATCCATCACTCCCAACATTAAGCAATGGCTCTCCGTGGTGGACAACATTTATCACATGGAAGATCTCACCCTTGATTATAGAAGCAAATCCTCATTGGCCAATAAGATATGGTCCTGCTGGCTCGCCTTTAAGTACACTGTCTCATATGCAGAGCTCATGTCATAACCTCTAGCCAATAGTGTATGAATAGATTAAGCTTAAACGGTATATTTCTTTCTGCCTAGTCTTGCCTTCAATCCGGAGACAGGAGACTACCCCCACCCACCCCCCCTCCTCCTCTTTTCTCCTCTCTCTTTATACCTTTCCCTTGCTACCTCTCTCTCCTCCTCGCCTCTTCTCTGCACTACCCGCTCTTCTCCCCCACATGTGTTTATTACAATATATAATATTGCCTGTTCTTCTATAACTGTTCGATATTGCGAATGTAGACACATGTTTGGTTTCTATCACTTGTTTTTACTCAATAAAACTTATTGAACAAAAAAAAAAAAAAATTAGAAAAATGACTAATTACTCAAATGTGACCCTGTCTCTCACACAGTATTAGTTTAACCAAAA
This sequence comes from Glandirana rugosa, assembly GCA_018402905.1. Classification (NCBI taxonomy): domain Eukaryota; kingdom Metazoa; phylum Chordata; class Amphibia; order Anura; family Ranidae; genus Glandirana; species Glandirana rugosa. Next base: position 157,041 of record BLSH010381638.1, on the reverse strand, counting down.
AATATTTATTTTCCTACTTAAACTGACAAACCTTTTTAACATTCAATTGTCACTTTTGGCCAAGCTTGTGAATTAACACCTGTTTTCCCTTTAAAAACACCCTCCGTGTAACATAAGATGTCTTCAAAACAAATGGTGTAAAACTTCACAGCAACAGACAATACACCAACACATTTGTAAAATTACTATCTTTTATAAAGTTTTCTTGTCTCTCACTTACATTTGCATGTAAAATAATTGAGAGAGAGATCTCTATATTAGTCAGAAATACGACATTTATAGACTTTCTTTCAGATATTTAAATGATTGTATACAAGGCCTCTCATTTTATTAAAAATATTTGCCCTTTATCCTCTATAAGCTTTAATAATTCATTAAAATTTTCCCCGACAGATGCTTGCCTGAAAAATATTAATGAATTCGAGAAAATGTATTAAGACCCAAAAATATTCTTAAAACAACTGCATTAGTAAATAATAATTTAAATATATTTGTATTTCTTGGGACTCTTTACCACATCTCTGAAGATGGGAATTGAGAAGGCTGCATTTGGTGGGCACTGGTAGGCTGCAATTGGTGGGCACTGATGAGGCTGCATTTGATGGGCATTGATGAGGCTGCATTTGATGGGCACTTGTGGGCTGCATTTGATGGATTGATCTCTTGTATCATGTCTGCAGTCTCTGACCATCTCTTGTATCATCCCTGGAGTCTGACCATCTCTAGTAGTATTTCTGCAGTCTCTGATCACCTTTTGTAGTATTTCTGCAGTCTCTGACCATCTCTTGTATCGTCTGCAGTCTCTGACCGTCTCTTGTAGTATGTCTGCAGTCTCTGACCGTCTCTTGTATCATGACTGCAGTCTCTGACCGTCTCTTGTACTGTGCCCATCAGAGACACCCCCCCCGGTCTCAATCTATTCTTTTCCTGTATTTTGTTTATTTTTAAGAGATCGTGGGATGATCCCAGGGCAATGAAGACTCCTTAGGGGAGCATCTTTGTGTTTGAGTCATTGCCATTGAAACATTTGTAAAGGGGAGGAGTTAGTAAAGATAACCACGCCCATGTGGGAGCGCCAGAAATATTTCTGCACCCAAGCGTCTGTGATCCTAGGATCGGCCCTGTAACACAAGCAAGACAAAACTTACGTAGCACATAATATGATAACATATGCTATGGCTTCAGATGTCAGTCAGGAGGAAGAGTTCTGACAGGTGTTCACGCCACGTCTCCGAGAATGTAGGCTTTTATATCCTTCATTATCTCTCCCTAGTTAACATCCAAAGTCCCAAATTCTTATACTGTTTGTAAAGCTGAGGTCAGCTCTTTACGAAAGTAACCTTCCCTACTTATATGGTCTTAGTCCATAAGGAGACACATGACTCCTCCTAACATGTTTCACATGAGGTTTGAAATAGAATTGCACATACAACAATTTTGCTTCTCTGTCAAAAACACACTGAAATAACCTTTACATATAAATAACATATTACATTATATTTCATACATTTCAGAGCCCAATATTATTCAAAATAATATTATTATTTCATAATTTCCAACAATTCCCCCTCAATGCACTATAACTATCAACAAAAGTGCATTCATTTTAAATAATACATTTCTTTGAAATATTACAAAACAATAAACAGTTTAGTATGTCAGATATTGTACAAAATCATTTTTCCAATATGATCCAATTTCATCAAGAAACTATAAACTAATATATTTATTCATTCATTTTAATTAATTTTCCATCTAAATTATAGCATAATATCATCAAAGAATGTTTCCTTCAACTTCATAAATGTATTCAACTTTTTGTAAAACTCTTATAACTTTAACTATATTATATAACAATGTTAAATATAAGGAAGAAATAAATAATATATTTGATATATCAAAAATTATATTCATAATATAAATTATGCATTAATAAAAATTATTCCATTCTAGGAAATTTCAATAACCAAAACATTTTTTTTTTTTTATCTTCACTATTAATTTTTACCAATTTTAACTTAGCACAAGATGTCATAACCCCCCTCTTTACCCTGTGACTAAATTAAACAACACTGGTCTCAGCAGACGCATTATTAACCCCCAACACTGGTGTCAGCAGACACATTATTAACCCCCAACACTGGTTTCAGCAGACGCACTATTAACCCCCAACACTGGTCTCAGCAGACGCATTATTATCCCCCAACACTGGTCTCAGCAGACGCACTATTAACCCCCAACACTGGTCTCAGCAGACGCATTATTATCCCCCAACACTGGTCTCAGCAGACGCACTATTAACCCCCAACACTGATCTCAGCAGACGCAGTATTAACCCCCAACACTGGTCTCAGCAAACAAATTATTAACCCCAAACACTGGTCTCAGCAGACGCACTATTAACCCCCAACACTGGTGTCAGCAGACGCAGTATTAACCCTCAACACTGGTCTCAGCAGACGCATTATTAGCCCCCAACACTGGTCACAGCAGACGCACTATTAATCCCCAACACTGGTGTCAGCAGACGCACTATTAACCCCCAACACTGGTGTCAGCAGACGCAGTATTAACCCCCAACACTAGTGTCAGCAGACGCAGTATTAACCCCCAACACTGGTGTCAGCAGATGCAGTATTAACCCCCAACACTGGTGTCAGCAGACGCACTATTAAAACCCAACACTGGTGTCAGCAGACACACTATTAGCCCCCAACACTGGTCTCAGCAGACGCACTATTAATCCCCAACACTGGTGTAAGCAGACACACTATTAACCCCCAACACTGGTCTCAGCAGACACACTATTAAACCCCAACACTGCTCTCAGCAGATGCATTATTAACATCCAACACTGGTCTCAGCGGACGCATTAATAACCCCCAACACTGGTCTCATCGGACGCATTAATAACCCCCAACACTGGTCTCAGCAGGCGCATTTTTAACCCAACACTGGTCTCAGCAGACGCATTATTAACCCCCAACACTGGTCTCAGCAGACGCACTATTAACCCCCAACACTGGTGTCAGCAGATGCACTATTAACCTCCAACACTGGTGTAAGCAGACGCACTATTAACCCCCAACACGGGTCTCAGCAGACGCACTATTAACCCCCAACATTGGTCTCAGCAGACGCATTATTAACCCCCAACACTGGTCTCAGCGGATGCATTATTAACCCCCAACACTGGTCTCAGCAGACGCATTATTAACCCCCAACACTGGTTTCAGCGGACGCATTATTAACCCCCAACACTGGTCTCAGCAGATGCACTATTAACCCCCAACACTGGTCTCAGCAGACCCAATATTAACCCCCAACACTGGTCTCAGCAGACGCAGTATTAACCCCCAACACTGGTGTCAGCAGAAGCAGTATTAACCCCGAACACTGGTGTCAGCAGACGCACTATTAACCCCCAACACTGGTCTCAGCAGACGCACTATTAACCCCCAACACTGGTGTCAGCAGACGCACTATTAACCTCCAACACTGGTGTCAGCAGACGCACTATTAACCTCCAACACTGGTGTCAGCAGAAGCAATATTAACCCCCAACACTGGTCTCAGCAGAAGCATTATTAACCTCCAACACTGGTCTCAGCGGATGCATTATTAACCCCCAACACTGGTCTCAGCGGACGCATTATTAACCCCCAACACTGGTGTCAGCAGAAGCTTTATTAACCCCCAACACTGGTCTCAGCAGACGCATTATTAATCCCCAACACTGGTGTCAGCAGACGCATTATTAACCCGCCAACACTGGTGTCAGCAGACACATTATTAACCCCCAATACTGGTCTTAGCAGACGCATTATTAACCCCCGACACTGGTGTCAGCAGACGCATTATTAACCCCCAACACTGGTCTCAGCAGACGCACTATTAACCCCCAACACTGGTCTCAGCAGACACATTATAAACCCCCAACACTGGTCTCAGCAGACGCACTATTAACCCCCAAAACTGGTGTCAGCAGACACATTATTAACCCCCAACACTGGTCTCAGAAGACACATTATTAACCCCCAACACTGGTCTCAGCAGACGCATTATTAAGCCCCAACACTGGTCTCAGCGGATGCATTATTAACCCCCAACACTGGTCTCAGCAGACGCATTATTAACCCCCAACACTGGTCTTAGCAGATGCATTATTAACCCCCAACACTGGTCTCAGCTGACACATTATTAACCCCCAACACTGGTCTCAGCAGACACATTATTAACCCACAACACTGGTCTCAGCATACGCATTATTAACCCCCAACACTGGTCTCAGCGGACGCATTATTAACCCCCAACACTGGTCTCAGCAGACACATTATTAACCCCCAACACTAGTCTCAGCAGACGTACTATTAACCCCCAACACTGGTATCAGCAGACGCAGTCTTAACCCCCAACACTGGTCTCAGCAGATGCATTATTAACCCCCAACACTGGTGTCAGCAGACACATTATTAACCCCCAACACTGGTGTCAGAAGAAGCACTATTAACCCCCAACATTGGTGTCAGCAGACGCATTATTAACCCCCAACACTGGTCTCAGCAGACGAATCATTAACCCCCAACACTGGTCTCAGCAGACGCACTATTAACCCCCAACACTGGTGTCAGCAGACGCAGTATTAACCCCCAACACTGGTCTCAGCAGACTCATTATTAACCCACAACACTGGTCTCAGCAGATGCATTATTAACCCCCGACACTGGTCTCAGCAGACGCAGTATTGACCCCCAACACTGGTCTCAGCAGAAGCACTATTAACCCCCAACACTGGTCTCAACAGACGCACTAGTAACCCCCAATACTGGTGTCAGCAGATGCACTATTAACCCCCAACACTGGTGTCAGCAGAAACACTATTAACCCCCAACACTGGTCTCAGCAGACGCATTATTAACCCCCAACACTGTTCTCAGCGGACGCATTATTAACCCCCAACACTGGTACCAGCAGATGCATTATTAACCCGCAACACTGGTCTCAGCAGACGCACTATTAACCCCCAACACTGGTCTCAGCGGACGCATTATTAACCCCCAACACTGGTCTCAGAAAAAGCATTCTTAGCCCCCAACCCTGGTGTCAGCAGACGCATTATTAACCCCCAACACTGGTCTCAGCAGACGCATTATTAACCCCCAACACTGGTCTCATTGGACGCATTATTAACCCCCAACACTGGTCTCAGCAGACACATTATCGCAGGTTACTCTGGTCACAACCCCCAATTATTACGCAGACGACTCTGGTCA
>BLSH010381638.1:69178-79906 GCA_018402905.1 Glandirana rugosa | reverse complement strand
GTTTACATTTTTTCACCGGGCCATCCATTCACCAATTACAGATTTGGTGACCGTTGTTTTCACTCATGTGGGGATTCAGTTTTACAGGTTTAACCCGGGTTTTACGGGTATAAAACACACCTGATGGACTGGCCAAGCACGTCTCCAGATCTAAACCCTATTGAGCATCTGTAGCACGGAAGGTGGAGGAGCGTAAGGTCTCTAACATCCACCAGCTCCGTGATGTCATCATGAAGGAGTAGAAGAGGACTCCAGTGGCAACCTGCAAAGCTCTGGTGAACTCCATGCCCAAGAGGGTTAAGACAGTGCTGGAAAATAATGGTGACCACACAAAATATGGGCATTTTGGGCCCAATTTGGACATTTTGACTTAGGGGTGTACTCACTTTTGTTGCCAGTGGTTTAGACATTAATGGTTGTGCGTTGAGTTATTTTGAGGGGACAGCAAATTTACATTGTTATACACGCTGTACACTCACTACTTTACATTGTTGCAAAGTGTCATTTCTTCAGTGTTGTCACATGAAAATATATAATAAAATATTTACAAAAATTTGAGGTGTGTACTCACTTTTGTGAGATACTGCATATATATATATATATATATATATATATATATATATATATATATATATATTCTTGCACTGCTTGACTGTATACAGATAGCCCTATCTATCTGGTATATATTTCACTACATTAACCTGCCTGCACTAACTGACAGATAGATAGATAGATAGGGCGATCTATATACAATCTATCTTTTTTTTATTTTTATCTATCTATCATTTTTTCACAATTAGCTATCTAGCTAAACTGCCTGCAATCCGCAACCTAAACTCTCTATCTAATCACTCCAGCACCGCCGCCAACACACACTACATAGAGCCGCTGTACAAGCGGCTTTATATAGTGTGGGGCGTGGATTGAGGCTGCTGAGCAGTGATTGGCTAAAGGCACCCTGCCTTTAGCCAATCATAGCTCTCACAGCAGTCCGCCCACTGATTGGCCAAAACTTTCAGGTCATGCACATGCTTTGGCCAATCGGACGGCATTCCGCTGCCATTGGAATGCATTATGGGTATGTGATGTTCCTGCAAATGCCCAATAATGTTTGCAATGGCGCGAACGGATGAACCCCTGATGTTCGAGCCGGGGGCTCATCCCTAGTTGCCATATGCAGATGTTGCATTCTCTGGATACGGTCTGTACTAATTATTTCTTTTACATCGTAGCTAGATGTAAATATATACATATAGTGTTTATATTATTTTATTATATATATTTTTTGCACAGTGTTTTGACCTTTCAGTATTTACTGCATTTTGTATGCTGTATATCCTCATGTGTGTTACATATATGATTTATCTTTACACCACTCACACCTAACAGGGCAGCACCATATATTATTTTCCTAACAGCAATTCGGCATTCTGGCTTAGGAAGGATTGGGCGAAAGCCCTCTCACCAAGTCCTAAGTCCAGAGGCCCAAGGGGAGAATATTGTGGTACCGGTCCTTACGAGTGCCCAACTGGCCACCTCCTTATGGAAACACCACACGCTGACGGGGATGCCTGGAGATACACCCGGGGTCCTTCCTTTAGTTTCTGGATGTCTGCCGCCGACCTTAGGGCTGTAACAGGAACGATCACACAAACTTAGGACCGCAGCTCCTTTTTCAGTGTCCAGTCCCTCTCACCCCCTCATGGTCATTCTCCCTCTGCCAATGAAGAATTAAGGGCAAGGGCAGAGTGGACGGTTCTGCCCGTGAACATTTCTATGACTCATCTCCCAGTGAGAAGATAAGGGAGGGGGGAAATCCCTCCAGCAGACTTGACAAGCTGTGTCTCTTTTCAGTGAGTGTCACGGTCAGCTTGGCAATGTAGTGAGGATGCAGAGCAGCCGCTACATATGATATACTTGATATACTAGAGCTGAATGGAATGATCAGTCCCAGCATAGATCATATCTCTGTACCATGTTGCTCTGTTGTCTGCATATCTCCTGATATTCTGCGTTTAATTGTGGCTTTACACCATGTGACATTCTGTATAGTCTGACGTAGACTGAATGCCTTCCATAGGCACTTCCTGTTGCATCTCTTGCAACACACCCCTCTGTAGTCTTTCAGACTGTGCAAATCTGTACTTTCCTTCACAGCTCTGATGGTGGTTGGGATAGAATACATCCTAATTAGCATTCAGTCTCGCCCAGTCACACTTTCAGGAAGAGTCAAAACCTCCCAAGTCCCACCTCACAGATCACAGCATTATTCAAAATCAAATCGGAAATGCCCTCATAACCAGCCTGTTCTGAAAGCTAGCTGTGCTGCTTCTGGGAAGGATGAATAGATGGCCTTGGTACACACAGCACCACATGAATGTCACGTGACTTCCAGCGCCACTATCACTGTCACACAGAAAATGCATTGGAAAGTTGTGAACGAACAGTAATCCGAGTAGGACATACGTTTCCACGGGTTTTCAAAATGCACAGCAAAGCACATGTTTTCTGTGCAGGTTGCCACTCATTCGGAAATGCGCAGATGCGAATGCAACCTAAATGGTAACATATTGCTACGCATTTTCAAACACATGGCAAAACATGTGCTTTCTTGCAGCTTGCTGTGCATTTGGAAACGCGCAGCTGCAAACGAATGCTAATGCAAGCGCACTGCACATTGCTGCGCATTTTCTAAGCGTATGGAAAAGCATACGTTTTCTTGTAGGTTGCTGTGCATTTGGAAATGTGCAGATGCAAACAAATGATAACATAAGCACAACACATGTTGCAGCATGTTTTTGAAAAGCATGGCATGGTGTGCATTTACTTGTGGGTTGTGTACATTCGGAAAAGCACAGATGCAAATGAATGGGAACGCAAGCACGCCATGAGTTTTCTTGTGGGTTGCCATGCATTTGGAAATGCGCAGATGCAAACGAATTGTAACGTACATGTTGCCATTTGTTTTCTAAACACATGACACAGTACATGTTTTCTTTGCTGACTGCTGTGTGCAGAGGCGGCTCTAGGCTTTATGAGGCCTTAGGCAAAACTTAGACATGAGGCCCCACTCACGCCCATAATGGAAATAATAATTAAATCGATAAAAATTAACTGTATAAACGGCATATATTAAGAAACTTTAAAGTGCTGGTGTCAGTGTCCTCTATCTCAACGCTGGCGTCAGTGCACTCTCTCAGTACTGGCATCTGTGTGCTCTCAGTGCTGGTGTTGGGGCACTCTATCTCAGTACAGTGTGTCTTGGACCTGGTGTCAGTGTCCTCTATCTCATGCTGGTGTCAGGGTGCTCTATCTCGGTGCTGATGTCATCGCACTCTCTCAGTGCACTCTGTCTTGGTGCTGGAGTCAGTGTCCTATCTCGGTGGTGGTGTCAATGCTCTCTATCTTGGTGCTGGAGTCAGTGTCCTCAATCTCAGTGGGTGTCAGTGCTCTGTCTCTTAGTGCCGGTGTCAGTGCTCTGTCTCTATCAGTGCTGTACTCACAAAGAGCTCCTTGAACTCGGCCTCATAGAAAAGAAGGGGCTGTGCAAGTTTCACTAGCTCAGAGGTCTCATCATCCCCGTCGGGCAGCAGTAGGTCCTCCGGGACTCCTTGTAGGGGCAAGAGCTCCTGGTGGGAGATAGCCGCGAGAGAAGCCGATCATGAGCAGTACCATTGCAGAATGAAGAGCTCCTTGCCCACCATGGCTGAGGATTGGCACTGGACTGAGCTGGGACCTCCCGACCACTGCAGAAGAGCCCTGGGTGGCCAGGGATGAGGGTGAGGTGGGGGGGGGGGTTTGAGGGGGGGTCAGGGGGACCCAGGCTGTAAATCACAGGTAGGCACACTGGGACACTGGCAGAGGACTGAGCAGATCTGACTGTTTAGGATCTCCATATAAGCAGGAGGTGATCACTCTGATATCTGTACACAGAGAGCTAATATACAGAGAATGGTGATGATTGCGCTGTGCTCTCCATCAGTAGTGTATCTAGAACCTTCAGGGCCCCCGGTGCAAGAAAAGAACAGCCCCCCTGATCCCCGGCCGGGGTCCTTCCCTCTGAGCCCTGTGGTGGAACTCCAGGACCTTTGTGAGCCCTGTAGTTCCACCACAGGTATCAGTAGTTTTTTTTATTTTTGCTTACAATTTTTTTTTTATTATGTTTACAATTTTTTAGGAGTCCAGTTGAGGAGCTTTGGTGAGATATCAGGGGTCTAAACAGACCTCTCATGTTTCACCTTTGAGACAGAGAAGGAGACTGATGACACAGCCCTCAATCTCCATCTCTGAAACCTGAGCTGCACAGAATGAATGGACAGGAATACAGTAGCTCTGTACAGAGCTACATGTCAATTCCTAAACTGAAGCACAGAAAATGCAATTTACTATGCCACAGTTATGAATGGACAGAGTCAGTGATCGATACAGATCACTGACACTCCATTCAGAAAAAGAAGGGGCCGAAAAATGGCACATTTACCAGCCCATTCCCCATTCTCCATCCTGAGAGATCCCCCGCAGCAGCCAGCAGGAGAGGGGGGAACCCATTAGAGCTGCATGGGACAAGGAGGGGTCACACGGGCTGGAGAGCACACAGGGGACAGTGGAAGAAAGCTGGATAGAAGGAGCAGCGGCATATAAATGAATTGATCTCTTCTTTGGATTTTACTGCCCCCTCCCCCATCCTGGCACCCTAGAGTGGCTGACACCAGCCCTGCCAGCCAGCATGGTCTGGAGATGGAGTTCCTGTCCTTAGGGGAGATGTGGTCCTGGTGCCCAGGGAAGATGGGGTCCCTAGGTGAGATGAAGTCCCTGTCACAAGGCAAGATAGGGGCCCCATCCCGAGGGGAGATGGGGGCCCTGTCCCCAAATGAGAAGGGGTTCCTGTCCCCAGGAAAGATGAGGTCCCCATCCCCAGGAAAGATGGTGGGGGCCCTGTCCCCAGAGAAGAAGAGGTCCCTGTCACTAGGGGAGATGATGGGGGCCCTGTCCCCAGAGAAGAAGGGGTCCCTGTCTCCAGGGTAGATGATGGGGGCCCTGTCTCCAGAGAAGAAGGGGTCCCTGTCGCCAGGGTACATCATGGGGGCCCTGTCCCCAGAGAAGAAGGGGTCCCTGTCGCCAGGGGAGATGATGGGGTCCCTGTCGCCAGGGGAGATGATGGGGGCCCTGTCCCCAGGGGAGATGATGGGGGCCCTGTCCCCAGGGGAGATGATGGAGGCCCTGTCCCCAGAGAAGAAGGGGTCCCTGTCGCCAGGTAATATTGGGGGGGCCCTGTCCCCAGGGGAGATGATGGGGGCCCTGTCTCCAGGGGAGGAGGGGTGGGGTATGGGATGGTGTGTGGGAGATGGGGACATCTCACTCACCATAACCAAGCTGCAGGGCACTCATCCATGATTGCCTGGGCTCCCTCCAGCAGCACAGACAGGGCGATCAGCAGCAGCATATCTCTGAGGTAAGGGAGATCTGTGTATGATGGCGGGAGGAGGTGGGGGCTGGCAGACAAGCCTGCAGTGTCCTCCGGCTCTCATTGGGCTGCTGCACATGTGTACACACACTGCCTTTGCATGGAAGAAGTGTGCAGAGCACCTCCAGAGCACTGCAGAAAGGAATGTATGCAGCCAACTTGGGGGGAGGGTGGGACTCTGGCTGAGGAGGGCACTGAGTTGAGGGGTGCTGCATTAAGCAGGAGAGAGGAACCCGGAGGAGGCGGTCGGGGACACCGAAGGGGAGTGTGAAACATAGCAGCCATTGGGGTAGACCAGGGAGCTCTGCTTCAGAGGTGGCTCTTCAATTAGGCAAATTAGGTGGCCGTGAGGCCCCTGCAAGTGCGAGGCCTTAAGCGATCGCCTAATTTGCCTAATTAGAGAGCCGCCTCTAGCTGTGCGTTTGGAAACGTGTAAATGAGAACACAGCCTAAATAGTAATACTGGCATGACACACATTGCTGCACATTTTTGAAACACATGGCAAAAGGTGGGTTTTTTTTATTGCAGGTTGCCATGTGCTCTGAAACATGCAGATGCAAACAAATGGTAATGCAAGCAAGCAGCATGCCACGCGTATTTGAAATGCTCACCAAAAGTGTGTTTTCTTGAGAGTTGCCATGCATTCGGAAACATGCAGATGCGAACAAATGGCAACACAAGTGTGATGCCCGTTGCCATGCATTTTCAAAATGGGCCCCAAAGTGTGTGTTTTTGTGCAGATTGCCACACATGCGTTGCTTTGTGCTTTTGAAAGGCACAACAAAGTGCGTGTTTTTTGTGCTGGTTGCATTTGGAAACATGACATACATTGCTGCACATGTTTGAAACACACCGCAAAGTATGTGGTTTTTATTTCGGGTTGCCGCGTGCTTGGAAACAGGCAGATGTGGACGAAAGGTAACACAAATGTGATTTTGGCAAAGCGTGCATTTTCTTGCAGGTCGTCATGCGCTCAGAAATGTGCAGATGAGAATGCATCCTAAATGGTAATAAAAGTGCGACTTGAATTGCCACGCATTTTAGAAACGCCCATCAAAGCGTGTGTTTGCTGTGCCATGCATTCAGAAACACGTAGATGCAAACCCAGCCTAAATTGCACAGTGAGAGTGACGCATGTTTGGTGGGCATAGCCATGGTTTTTCTGTGTGGGTTGCGTGATGAAAGCATGCATGAGTGCCCACTTAGCAAGAGGCAGAGTGCGACTCACGCATGCGCAGTGTGCGCCCGGCTTTGAAGCCACATTTGTGATGCCAGCCTCACCGAGGGTAGGGGGAGAAGAGCGAGCCTTCGGACGGCCGCATCGCTGGAGCGTGGGACAGGTGAATGTCCGATTGTTAAAAGTCAGCAGCTATATAAAGCTTTATATAGCTGCTGATTTTTAACTGGATGGAAATCCCCTTTAATTTTCTGACTAAAGTTCCCCTTCCTGCTTGTTCCCTCTTCACTGCAGAGAGGAATGAAGTGTGGGCGGGATAACACAATTCCATTCCTCCCCCAATCACCACCCACGTGAAGAAACACCCATAGCAACCCTTAAGCCTCGTACACACGGTTTGACGATCGTATACAACAGGTCGAACGAACGACCGTTGTATGCTAAATCGACTGTTAGAAGAGACGACGTACGATGGTCGTACAACAGAAGTTGTATGAGCAGACTAGAAAACTTGGTAGTACCAACTAGCGGTCATACGACTGTTGTACCGTGTGTACAGAGAAGTTGGTCCAACAAGTTGTATTGTGCAAAACAAGCATGCTCAGAAGTCAGGAACGGCCAGACACAAATTATTAAATGAATTATGAAAGAATGAATTTTAATATCCTTTTTATTGTTGTTTCTGTCTATCCTTTCTACATATTATGCCACAATAGTAGGTATACCCTTACATTAAAAAAACATTTTCAAAAATTCCTATAAAAATATGGCATGTTGATCAATTTTCGCATGCGGGTATTCTTCTGTTGTACACTTATGTCTTCAAAAATGTAAAAGTATCTTTGTAAAAGAAAATGTAAAAACTTACCAAGATCACCTTGATGGACATCCGTTCTTGAAGCACCACCTAATATAAACTCTGGGTCCTTTACAATTTCCTGGAAAAGACAATACAGTGGCTTAAAAGTGTGTTTTATTTTATTATTTCAGGTACTTATATAGTGCTGTCAATTTCCGCAGCGCTTTACATATATATTGTACATTCACATCAGTTCCTACCCTCAAGGAGCTTACAATATAAGGTGCCTAATAGAGTTGAGCGATCCCGGACTGTAAAGTTCGGGTCCGTACCGGACTTTGGGGTGTCCGTGCCCCAAACCCGGACATTTGAAAAAAAGTCTGGGTTCGGGTTCGGTATTCGGGTATTTTGCACGCCATTTCTATAGCTGCAGGGCCGCCAATCAACAAGCGTTTTACTCGTTTGTCCTTAGAAGCCATCACAGCCATGCCTACTAATGGCATGGCTGTGATTGGCCAGTGCATCATGTGACTCTTTTTCATGTGACTATTTTTGGTGCCTGTTAAATAGCTGCAGGGCAGCCAATCAACTAGTGCATCATGTAACCCATCCTCTATATGAGCTGGAGTCACGTATGCCGCATGTCACATTGTCTCAGGCTAGTGTAGGTAGAGCATGCTGTCGGCGCTGTGAGGGACAGATTAACGATCTAATATCTCATCCTGCATTACAGACAGATTCCTGGCGGTGCTGTGAGGGGAAAGCTTAGCGTTCTAAAACCATCTGATACTGGACTAGGTAGAGTTTACTAGTGCTGTGAGGGATAGATTACCAATCTAATATCATCTCATCCTGTATTACAGAAAGGTTCCTGGCGGTGCTGTGAGGGGAAAGCGTAGATTTCTAAAACCATCTGATACTGGACTAGGTAAAGTTTACTGGTGCTGTGAACAGATTATTGTTCTAAAATCATCTCCTAGTACTATAGGGAGAGGTTCCTGCTGGTGCTGTGAGGGACAGATTATTGTTCTAAAATCATCTCCTAGTGCTATAGGGAGAGGTTCTTGCTGGTACTGTGAGGGACAGATTATTGTTCTAAAATCATCTCCTAGTGCTATAGGGAGAGGTTCCTGCTGGGGCTGTGAGGGGCAAATTATTGTTCTAAAATCATCTCCTAGTGCTATAGGGAGAGGTTCCTGCTGGTGCTGTGAAGGACAGATTATTGTTCTAAAATCATCTCCTAGTGCTATTGGGAGAAGTTCCTGCTGGTGCTGCGAGGGACAGATTATTGTTCTAAAATCATCTCCTACTGCTATAGGGAGAGGTTCCTGCTGGTTTTGTGAGGGAAAGATTATTGTTCTAAAATCATCAAATACTGCTAGAGGGTGAGGTTCCTGTTGGTGCTGTGAGGGACAGATTATTGTTCTAAAATCATCTCCTAGTGCTATAGGGAGAGGTTCATACTGGTGCTGTGAGGGGCAGATTATTGTTCTAAAATCATCTCCTAGTGCTATAGGGAGAGGCTCCTGCTGGTGCTGTGAGAGATGGATTATTGTTCTAAAATCATCACATACTGCTAGAGGGAGAGGTACCTGCTGTTGCTGTGAGGGACAGATTATTGTTCTACAATCATCTCCTAGTGCTATAGGGAGAGGTTCCTGTTGGTGTTGTGAGGGACAGATTATTGTTCTATTATCATCTCTTACTGCTATAGGGAGAGGTTCCGGCTGGTGCTGTGAGGGACAGATTATTGTTCTAAAATCATCACATACTGCAAGAGGGAGAGGTTCCTACTGGTGCTGTGAGGGACAGATTATTGTTCTAAAATCATCTCCTAGTGCTAAAGGAGAGGTTCCTGCTGGTGCTGTGAGGGACAGATTATTGTTCTAAAATCATCTCCTAGTGCTAAAGGAGAGGTTCCGGCTGGTGCTGTGAGGGACAGATTATTGTTCTAAATACATCTCGTAGTGCTATAGGATGAGGTTCCTGCTGGTGCTGTGAGGGACAGATTATTGTTCTAAAATCATCTCCTACTGCTATAGGGAGAGGTTCCTGCTGGTGCTGTGAGGGACAGATTATAGTTCTAAAATCATCACATACTGTTAGAGGGAGTGGTTCCTGCTGGTGCTATGAGAGACAGATTATTGTTCTAAAATCATCTCCTAGTGCTATAAGGAGAGGTTCCTGCTGGTGCTGTGAGGGACAGATTATTGTTCTAAAATCATCTTAGTACTATTGGGAGAAGTTCCTGCTGGTGCTGCGAGGGACAGATTATTGTTCTAAAATCATCTCCTACTGCTATAGGGATAGGTTCCCGCTGGTGCTGTGAGGGACAGATTATTGTTCTAAAATCATCTCCTAGTGCTATAGGGAGAAGTTCCTGCTGGTGCTGTGAGGGACAGATTATTGTTCTAAAATCATCACAAACTGCTAGAGGGAGAAGTTCCTGCTGGTGCTGTGAGGGAGAGATTATTGTTTTAAAATCATGTCCTAGTGCTATAGGGAGAGGTTCGTGCTGGTGCTGTGAGGGACAGATTATTGTTCTAAAATCATCTCCTAGTGCTATATGGAGAGGTTCCTGCTGGTGCTGTGAGGGACAGATTATTGTTCTAAAATCATCTCCCACTGCAATAGGGAGAGGTTCATACTGGTGCTGTTAGGGGCAGATTATTGTTCTAAAATCATCACATACTGCTAGAGGGAGAAGTTCCTGCTGGTGCTGTGAGAGACAGATTATTGTTTTAAAATCATGTCCTAGTGCTATAGGGAGAGGTTTGTGCTGGTGCTGTGAGTGACAGATTATTGTTCTAAAATCATCTCCTAGTGCTATAGGGAGAGGTTCCTCCTGGTGCTGTGAGGGACAGATTATTGTTCTAAAATCATCTCCTAGTGCTATAGAGAGAGGTTCCTGCTGGTGATTTGAGGGACAGATTATTGTTCTAAAATCATCTCCTCCAGGGAGTGTCGTGGTCGTCCTTGAAGAGGGATATCGTGATCCTCTACTAAAATCTTGTTATTAGACAGGGAGTGTCGTGGTCGCCCTTGGAGAGGGATATCGTCCTCCTCTACTAAAATCTTGTTATTAGACAGGGAGTTTAGTGGTCGTCCTTGGAGAGAGATATCGTGATCCTCTACTAAAATCTTGTTATTAGACAGGGAGTGTCGTGGTCCTCCTTGGAGAGGGATATCGTGATCCTCTACTAAAATCTTGTTATTAGACAGTGAGTGTCGTGGTCGTGTTTGGAGAGGGATATCGTGATCCTGTACTAAAATTTTGTTATTAGACA
>BLSH010381638.1:43115-59293 GCA_018402905.1 Glandirana rugosa | reverse complement strand
GATTATTGTTCTAAAATCATCTCATAGTGCTAGAGGGAGAGGTTCCTGCTGCTCTTCTGAGGGACAGATTATTGTTCTAAAATCATCTCCTAGTTGTATAGGAAGAGGTTCCTGCTGGTGCTGTGAGGAACAGATTATTGTTCTAAAATGATCTCATAGTGCTATAGGGAGAGGTTCCTGCTGCTCCTGTGAGGGACAGATTATTGTTCTAAAATCATCTCATAGTGCTAGAGGGAGAGGTTCCTGCTGCTCTTGTGAGGGACAGATTATTGTTCTAAAGTCATATCATACTGCTAGAGGGAGAGGTTGCTGCTGCTCCTTTGAGGGACAGATTATTGTTCTAAAATCATCTCATAGTGCTATAGGGAGAGGTTCCTACTGCTGCTGTGAGGGACAGATTACTGTTCTAAAATCATCTCATAGTACTAGAGGGAGAGGTTCCTGTTGCTCCTGTGAGGGACAGATTATTGTTCTAAAATCATCTCATATTGCTAGAGGGAGAGGTTCCTGCTGCTCTTGTGAGGGACAGATTATTGTTCTAAAATCATATCATACTGCTAGAGGGAGAGGTTCCTGCTGCTCCTGTGAGGGACAGATTATTGTTCTAAAATCATATCATGCTGCTAGAGGGAGAGGTTCCTGCTGCTCTTGTGAGGGACAGATTATTGTTCTAAAATCATATCATACTGCTAGAGGGAGAGGTTCCTGCTGCTCCTGTGAGGGACAGATTATTGTTCTAAAATCATCTCATAGTGCTATAGGGATAGGTTCCTGCTGCTGGTGTGAGGGACAGATTATTGTTCTAAAATCATCTCATAGTGCTAGAGGGAGAGGTTCCTGCTGCTCTTCTGAGGGACAGATTATTGTTCTAAAATCATCTCCTAGCTGTATAGGGAGAGGTTCCTGCTGGTGCTGTGAGGAACAGATTATTGTTCTAAAATGATCTCATAGTGCTATAGGGAGAGGTTCCTGCTGCTCCTGTGAGGGACAGATTATTGTTCTAAAATCATCTCATAGTGCTAGAGGGAGAGGTTCCTGCTGCTCTTGTGAGGGACAGATTATTGTTCTAAAATCGTATCATACTGCTAGAGGGAGAGGTTGCTGCTGCTCCTTTGAGGGACAGATTATTGTTCTAAAATCATCTCATAGTGCTATAGGGAGAGGTTCCTACTGCTGCTGTGAGGGACAGATTACTGTTCTAAAATCATCTCATAGTGCTATAGGGATAGGTTCCTGCTGCTGGTGTGAGGGACAGATTATTGTGCTAAAATAATCTCATAGTACTAGAGGGAGAGGTTCCTGCTGCTCCTGTGAGGGACAGATTATTGTTCTAAAATCATCTCATAGTGCTATAGGGATAGGTTCCTGCTGCTGGTGTGAGGGACAGATTATTGTTCTAAAATAATCTCATAGTACTAGAGGGAGAGGTTCCTGCTGCTCCTGTGAGGGACAGATTATTGTTCTAAAATCATATCATACTGCAAGAGGGAGAGGTTCCTGCTGCTCCTATGAGGGACAGATTATTGCTCTAAAGTCATCTCATATTGCTAGAGGGAGAGGTCCCTGCTGCTCTTGTGAGGGACAGATTATTGTTCTAAAATCATCTCATAGTTCTATAGGGAGAGGTCCCTGCTGTTGGTGTGAGCGGTGAAATTCTTGCACAAAAATAAAAAGTGCGTCTACGTTGCTGTTTTCCAAAAAAAAAAAGAAGATGAATTTATTAATCTTTTTTTTGCATTAATAAATAGTGCTACATAGTACATCTGTGTCCAGAATGAAGAGAGTGTCAAATAAGGGACATGGTCATGGTGCTGCTGGTGTTGGTGGTGTTGGTGAAGTTCCTGTTGCAAGGAGTGGACATGGTCGATTTGTGTCAGCTACACGCACAAGTGAAACACCTTCCTCAGGTGTGAGTAGCCGACAGAACCTTCAAGGTTATATGGTAGACCTGAATGCCGCTCAATGAATGGTGAGGTCAGAACAAGTACAGGCGATAATAGATTGGGTGGCTGGCAATGCTTCAGTTCCTTCACATTGTCTCCCACCTGGTCCCTTGATGAAAGCTCAGAGTTGGCACCTGAACCCAATGGCCATCTGTCTTTCACCTCAGCCCCTTGTAAATCACCCAAGCAGAGTGAGCCCAAAGTCATGCAGCAGTCTCTTATGCTTTTTGATGACTCTCCTGGTATGCTTTCTGTGGGCCATCCACATAGCGCTGCCCCAGAAGTGGAAGACATTGAGTGCACCGATGCCCAACCACTTCTGTTGCAGGATGAGGACATGGAAATACCACGGCAGCACGTCTGTGATGATGATGATGGAGCAACACAGGTGCCAACTGCTGCGGCTTTCCACAGTGTGCAGACTGACAAGGAGGGCAGTGGTGAAGGGTGGGTGGAAGGTGATGTGGTGGAGGATGATGAGGTCCTAGAACCCACATGGAATGAAGGTCATGCAAGTGACATGTGCAGTTTGGAGGAAGAGGTGGTGGTCACAGAGAGGAACCAGCACAACAAAAGAGGAAGCAGGTTGCAAAAGCAGAGCGAGCGTCCCCTAGACAGTACGCCTGCTACTACCCACTGCACCCAAGTACCTAGCACACCAAAGGCAGCTCAAAGGCATTACCCAGCGTGGCAGTTCTTCAGACAATGTGCTGACGACAAGACACGAGTGGTTTGCGCGCTGTGCAATGAGAGCCTGAAGCGAGGCATAAATGTTCTAAACCTGAGCACAACCTGCATGACCAGGCATCTACATGCAAAGCACGAGCTTCAGTGGAAAGAGCACCTCAAAATCCACCTCGGCCTCCTCCTGCTTACTCTTCTGCTGCTTCCTCGGCCTCTTCCTCCACCTCTACAGTGCCAGTGTCACCTGCCACCCAGCAAACAGACCATGTGACAGCAACGCCACCATGTCTGCCACCGTCCCCAAGCATTTCCACACGGTCCCATGGAAGCTTACAGCTCTCCATCTCCCAAACACTGGAGAGAAAGAGGAAGTACCCACCTGCGATCCCTGGCCCTGAATGCCAGCATTTAAAAATTCCTGGCCTTTGAAATGCTGTCATTCTGTCTGGTGGACACAGACAGTTTTAAAAAACTGATGGTGGTGGCTGTCCCACAGTACGTGGTTCCCAGCCGCCACTACTTTTCCAGGCGAGCCATCCCTTCCCTGCACAAACAAGTTGTGGATGAAATCAAGTGTACACTGCGCAACACCATCTGTGGCAAGGTCCATATAATCACTGATACGTGGACCAGTAAGCACGGGCAGGGATGCTATATCTCGCTAACTGCACACTGGGCAAATGTAGTGGCTGGTGGGCCTGAGGCGGCTAGCCATTTGGCGCATGTCCTTCCGCGACCCAGGATTGCAGGGCATTTCTCTTTGCCTCCTGTTGCCTCCTCCTCCTACTACTACGCATCCTCCTCCTCTACCACCTCCTCATCCACTCAGCGTAACACCTTCACCACCAACTTCAGCACATCCAGGGGGAAACGACAACAGGCTGTTTTAAAACTGATATGTTTGGGGGATAAACCCCACACTGCGCAGCAGCTGTGGATGGGCATTGAACAACAGACAGACGGAGTGGTTGTTGCCACTGAGCCTCAAGCCCGGCCTGGTGATGTGCGATAATGGGTGAAATCTCATAGCAGCTCTGGGCCTAGCCAGTTTGACGCACATCCCTTGCCTGGCGCATGTGCTGAATTTGGTGGTGCAGAAATTTCTAAAAAACTACCCGGATATGTCAGAGCTGCTGCAGAAAGTGTGGGCCATCTGTGCGCGCTTTCAGCATTCTCACCCTGCTGCTGCTCGCCTGTCTGCGCTGCAGCGGAACGTCGGCCCTCCCACTCACTGCCTCCTATGCGATGTGCCCACAAGGTGGAACTCCACCTTGCACATGCTGGAGACACTGTGTGAGCAGCAGCAGGCAATAGTGGAATTTCAGCTGCAGTCACTCTGCGGAACAGCACCACTTCACCACCAATGAGTGGGCCTCCATGCGAGACCTGTGGACCATATTGTGGTGTTTCGAGTACTCCACCAACACGGCCAGTGCCGATGACGCTGTTCTCAAAGTTACTATCCCACTTCTATGTCTCCTTGAAAAAACACTTCGGGCGATGATTGAAGAGGATGTGGCACAGGAGGAGGAGGAAGAGGGGTCATTTCCATGGTTATCAGGCCAGTCATTCACAAGTGGCTCGGAGGGTGGGTTCCTGCACCAGCATAGGCCAGGTAAAACATTTTCAAGCCAGGGCACAGTTCTGGAGGATGAGAAGGACGAGGATGATGAGGAGGAGGAATCATGTTCACAGCAGGGTGGCACCCAGCGCAGCTCCTGGGCATCAATGGAGTGTGGCTGGGGGGATACAGAAGTCACAGATGATACGCCTCCCACAGAGGACAGCTTGTCTTTGCCTCTGGGCAGCCTGGCACACATGAGCGACTACATGCTGCAGTGCCTGCTCAATGGCAACCGAGTTGCACATATTGTAACTTGCGCTGGTTACTGAGTGGCCACCCTGCTGGATCCCCTTTACAAGGACAACGTGCCGTCCGTAATTTCCTCACTGGAGCGTGATTGGAAGATGCGTGACTACAAGTGCACGATGGTAGACGCACTGCTGAGGGCATTCCCAAATGACACAGGGGGCTCAGTGGAAGCACAAAGCGAAGGCGGAGGAGGAGGAAGAGGTCACCAATGCAGCTGTGGCACCGCCAGCACCTCAGAAGGCAGGGTTAGCATGGCCGAAATGTGGAAAAGCTTTGACAGCAGCCCGCCACAACAAACAGCACCACCAGCTGTTAGGCAACATCTTAGCAGGAGGCAGCATTTCAGCAACATGGTGGAACAGTATGTGTGCACATGCCTACACGTACTGCCTGATGGGTCTGCCAAATTCAACTTCTGGATCTCCAAATTGAGCTCATGGCCTGAGCTTGCCCTTTATGCCTTGGAGGTGCTGGCCTGCCCTGCAGCCAGTGTATTGTCTGAACGTGTGTTTAGCATGGCAGGGGGCGTTATCACAGACAAGCGCAGCCGCCTGTGCACAGCCAACGTGGACAAGCTAACGTTTATTAAAATGAACCAGGCATGGACCCCACAAGACTTGTCTGTACCTTGTGCAGAATAAACATTTAGACCGGACTCACACAGCTATTGGTATACTTTTTTTTTTGAATATGCCTCAATATTTTGGGGGCTACCCCAATTAGAAAAAAAAACAAACAAACAAACAAAAAAACAGTGTTAGCTACTTCCTCCTCCTCCTCCACCGCCACTTCCACTCACACCGCCACGATCATGGCCTACTCAACCACCTACTCCACATCCACCTCCTCCTCCTTTTTTATGTGATTTTAAGTTATTTTCCTATCCACATTTGTTTGCACAGCACTTGCCCTACTCTTACGCCCATTTTGCTTCCTTTTGCAGCCCTCTAGCCCCTTCCAGGACTTTTTTTACAGCCATGTTTGTGCCCAAAAGTTCGAGTCACCATTCACTTCAATGGGGTTCGGGGTCTGGGCTCAAGTTCAGGTCAGGTTCGAACCCAAACTTTTTTGTGAAGTTCAGCCAAACCCAACGAACCCAAACATCCAGGTGTCCGCTCAACTCTAGAAAGAAGTCAACAAGGCCTGTGAAACACAGAGGTTGATGGCTGATGTTTTGGGGATGTGTGATCTATAAATGCACAGGAAAATTGGTCAAAATTGATGGCAAGATGAATGCAGTATGTTATCAATAAATACTGGAGGAACATTTGCATTCATTAGCCAGGAAGCTGCACATGGGACGTACAAGATGACAATGATCCAAAACACAAGGACAAGTTGACCTGTCATTGGCTACAGCAGAATAAAGTGAAGGTTCTGGAGTGGCCATCTCAGTCTCCTGACCTCAATATCATTGAGCCACTCTGGGGAGGTCTCAAACATGCAGTTCATGCAAGACAACCCAAGAATTTTCAGGAACTGAGGAATGGGCAGCTTTACCATCTGAGAAGATAAAGAGCCTCATCCACAAATACCACAAAAGACTTCAAGTTATCATTGATGATAAAGGGGGCAATACACGGAATTAAAAACTGGGGTATGTAAACTTTTGATCAGGGTCATTTGGGTAGTTTCTGTTGACATTATGATTTAAATAGAGTAAACACAGCTGATTGATAATAAATGGCTTCAGCCAAACACCAACCATGAGTGAAAGAAAAGTTTTTGTGCTCTCATTCATATTCTAGGAAAAATGGCAAAGAAATCATACATTCTGCCAGGGTATGGAAGAATGAGCACAACTGTATATATGGATGAGTTTCATTTTGTATGACCAATACATGATTCTGATTATTTGAATATACACTATATTACCAAAAGTATTGGGACACCTGCCTTTACACGCACATGAACTTTAATAGCATTGCAGTCTTAGTCCCTAGGGTTCACTTTCCACCCCAAACTCACCCATCCATGTCTTTATGGACCTTGCTTTGTGCACTGGTGCAAAGTCATGTTGGAACAGAGGTTGGCCATTCCAAACTGTTCCCACAAAGTTGGGAGCATGAAATTGTCCAAAATGTCTTGGTATGCTGACGCCGTAAGAGTTCCTTCACTGGAACTAAGGGGCCAAGCCTAACCCCTGAAAAACAACCCCACACCATAATCCCCCCTCCACAAAATAATTTGGACCACTGCACAAAGCAAGGTCCATAAAGACATGGATAAGCAAGTTTGGGGTGGAGGAACTTGACTGGCCTGCACAGAGTCCTGACCTCAACCCGATCAAACACCTTTGGCAAAGACAGTGAGCCAGTGAGCCAGGTCTTCTCATCCAACATCAGTGCTTGACCTCAAAAATACTCTTCTGGAAGAATGTTCAAACATTCCCGTAGACACTCCTAAACCTTGTGGGCAGCCTTCCCAGAAGAGTTAAAGCTGTTGTAGCTGAAAAGGGTGGGCCAATTCAATATTGAACCCTACAGAGTAAGGCTGGATGCCATTAAAGTTCATGCGCGTGTAAATACTTTTGGTAATATAGTATATGTTTGTTAGAGAATATTCACAGTGCAACACAATTTTTTTGATTAATATACAAATATTACATAGGGCTTCCATCATATGTTGTCTTCAGGCCATACTGGGACTTCTGATAAATAGTCATGTCGTGTCCTTATAGATGGCTCCTGCAGACTGAAAAGTAGTCTAGATGGTCCCTGTTTCTGCCAGGAGCAAGGAAGGGAGCTGTGCTGCCATTTATCAGTGCAGCCTATCAGTGCCCATCAGTGATGCATCTAAGTGCCTCATCATCAGTGCCCATCAGTGCCACCTCATCAGTGCCAATCAGTACTGCCTCATCAGTGCCCATCAGTGCAGCCTCATCAGTGCTCATCAGTGAAGGAGAAAACATATTATTTACAATGTGTTGTAACAGAAATGAAGAAAGGATTGATCACCTTTCTGCCTGCTGCCTGGACTGATTCTGTGCCTGTTTGTTGACCATATCTGACCATATGAACTGGTGCACTTGCACATCCCGCTCACTACGTACCTCTGAGACCCATGTCCTAACCATCCCTTGTGGATAACTGCACTCCTGGAACCACAGGAACACTTTTGTTCTTCCTTTTTCAGCCTCCTGTACTTCCTGACCAGTGAACATGGCATTTCTGAGGGCAGCCATGTACCAGTATGTAGGTAGATGCAGCCTATTTTCTCCACCGCAGGTGGCACAAATTGAGCAGAACCTCATTCCTCAATGATTTCCTTGGTCACAGAGAGGCAGCATCCAATTGGATGCTAGCATCCCATGTTACTTTGGTGGCCATTTTGGGTCAGATAGAGTCTATTTACGAACCTAGCTCCAGGGTTTGGCACACATTTTTTTTTTTAAATTAATAAGCTTTTATTAGTAAAATTTTTCACAACACAATCATGTTATAGAAAAAGAAAAAACATTTTACATACAGTGTCTATTAGGAATTAACACGCAGTTCTAACATTTGAACATTAGGGGGGGAGGGTAAAGGTAGTAACAAACCTATATTAGCATTGCATAAAATCAGGGTGTGTACATGACCGGGGTATTATGTTGGACTTAGTTCCTAGGTTAGGGGGCCAGCGCTCCTTCATCGTGTTTGGAAAAATTGAGGGATATAGTGTGTTGTGTTATGGGGATCCCGCACCCCGTACCGACACCCCTGACGGGTACAAGCTGTGTCGGGAACTGGGGGGGGGGTGGGATCTGGTGAATGCTGGCACCTGCATTTAGGTCTGTTGGAGTTAGTAGACTGAGGTTTGGCGATATTGATTTTAGATAATGAATCAGGTGGGCGATGTGGTAATTGGACTCTTTGGAGTATTGTTTTATGTAGACATCTTAGTTTATGGGCAGTGTATAGTCTTAATTTATGTGTTAAAATTGATGTGTTGTCAGGGTTGTGTAATTATCCGAGTAGCGGAATATGGTCCAAGGAGTCCACAGTTTATGAAACTGTTCAGATGTCTCGTTGGCAATAGCAGCAGTTTCCTCCATATTATAGATTAGATCGGTTTCATAGAGCCATTCCTTCAATGTGGGGGTATGTGTGGTTTTTCAGTATCTTGGGATAAGTAACTTTGCTGCAGTTAGCAGGTCCTGGTAAGGGATCTCTTGTATCTTTTCAGTGGCCCTGGGGTGATGTGGAGTAGGCAACACGATGGTGTTAATGCTCTATTGGTGTCAGTGATGAGTCTAATCGTGGATTTCACTGTGTTCCAATAGGTGGTTATGGCTGGGCATTCCCACCATATATGGACCAGAGTGCCTTTGTTTTGGTTACAACGCCAACAGATGTCTGAGGTTGTGGGGTACCATTTTCTAAGTTTGGGGTCGCGTACCAATGAGTCAGTAACTTGTAGGACATCTCTTGTGATCTAGTGCTGATTGAGCACTTGTGGGGGAAGATGTTAGCCTTCAGCCATTGATCGTCTGTGTACTTAGTTTGCAGTGATCGTTCCCAAAGGAGACGGGATTTGGGGGGCCCCATATCTTTGGCTGTTAATAACCAATTATATGATAGAGAAGTGGTTTTGTTAATTGGTTCCCCTGTAAGACAGATAGTTTCAAATGGGGAGAGAGGCCTATGGAGCTTGTCTTTGTCCAGAGAGGAGAGAAAGTTGTGTAGTTGTCTGTATGTCCAGAAGGGTAGGTGGCCTTGTAGGTTCAAGTGAGTATTGATATCCTCCCATGAGAGGATATTTTTACCTTTAATGCAATGTGTGACTAGGATGGGAGTCATATGGTCTTTAGGAGGTATGTATCCTTTAGATAAGCCTGGGGGAAAGTCGGGGTTTGAAGCAATGGGTGTTAGGGGACTTGGAGAGGAGGAGATATGCATTTCTTTGATTAATGAGTGGAAGATGGAGAGGGTCACCCCCTCTATTGGGTGTGATTTAATCTCAGTAGGGAGTTTATTCCACTGAGACCACGGAAGAAATCTTACTGGTAATGGGGAGAGTTTGTTTTCTAAGGCTACCCAGTCTTTGTTTTTACTGTGGCAGCTCCAATCTATTATCCGTGTCAGGTGGGTAGCATAGTAGTATAGTTTGAAGTTGGGCAGACCAATGCCTCCTAGTGTTTTAGGTTTGGTGAGCGTTTCAAGGCTGATTCGAGATCTAGTACCTGCCCAGATAAAGTTACGGATGATATAGTCAAGTTGCTTAAAAAAGTGTGTGGGGAATTTGATAGGGAGTGCGTGGAAGTGATATAGGATTTTAGGGAGTGTGTTCATTTTAATTATGGCTGCCCCACCGAACCAGGAGAACGGTTGTTGGTGCCATTGTTTGAGATCTTTTTGTATTTTATCCAATAGAGGTTTGAAGTTCGCATGATATATGTTAGCAATACGTGACGTGAGATGTATACCTAGGTATTTGAGGGTTGTATGTTGCCAATTGAAGGGGCAGGAGTTTTGGACCTCTGTTGCTACATCTTGGGGAAGAGACAGATTCATGACTTCTGATTTGGAGTAATTAATTCTGAAGTTTGATACGTATCCAAAGATTTCAAAGGTTTTCATTAGCCTAGGGATTGATGTGCGGGGTTTGGTGAGGAAAAACAGTAAGTCATCGGCGTAGACCGCTATTTTGTATATGGATGAATTTAGTTTGAAACCGTCAATATCTGGATTCTGTTTAATTCTTCTAATGAGGGGTTCTAGGGTCAGACTCAGAATGAATAGCAGTGGCGATAAGGGGCAGCCCTGTCTAGTTCCATTGTTTATATATACTATATCAGACAACGTATTGTTTACCTTGAGTTTTGCTTACGGTGTTTGATATAATGAATGTATCCAGGTCATCATATGAGGTTTCAGGCCAATGTAGTTGCACGTCGCAAATAAGTAGTCCCAGGCGACCCTATCGAAGGCCTTCTCCGCGTCGGTGGACAGGAGAAGACCTTCGACCTTCGCTTTATGTGCTCCATGTATTAAATTGAGGACTTTTGTTATATTGTCACCTGCTTCTCGTCCTGGTACAAATCTTACTTGTTCAGGACCTATGATATTTTGTAAATGTACTCTGAGACGATTTGCAACCACCTTGGCCAGGATTTTGGCATCTGTATTAAGAAGCGCGATTGGCCTGAAGTTTGAGCAGATTGTGTGGTCCTTATCAGGTTTAGGGATTAGAGCTACAGAGCTAAAGTGAAGGTATCTGGGATTTTTTGCGGTTGTTGAAGATGGTTAAGGGCTTGGAGGAGGAGGGTTTTTAATATGTCTAAGAAGGATTTATAGTAAAAAGCGGTAAAGCCATCGGGGCCCGGGCTTTTCCCTGGCTTCAGGCTTTTAATGACAGATGTGAGTTCATCCATTGAGATCGGGTCCTCTAGTGACTCTGCATCCTCAGTGGATAAGGTGGGCATACCACTGTCTTTCAGATAGTCAATAAGAATTTGTTGTCTGTTTCCTTCTATCCCTGTTGGTTTTGGTGTTGAGTGAATATTATATAGGTTAGTATAGTATTCATGAACAATAGCGGCAATTTGGTCTGTTCTCTGTACCGTGTCACCGCGTTTGTTTCTAAAGGATTTGATATTGGTCGAACGCTCGGAGGCCCTGAGTGCCCTGGCCAAGAACCTGCCACCCTTGTCTCTATGTTCATAATAAAAACCTTTTCTTCGGAATAAGATGCATTTTGCTTTAAGATTAAGCATCGTGAGGAGTTGCTCTCTTGTTTCTGCCAGATCATTAGCTACTCGTTCCATTTGGGACCTTTTGTGTTGTGCTTCCAAAGTGGCGTTTTTCTGAGCCAGAGCGGACAGGGCCCTGGCGTTCTGTTTTTTCTTATATGAGCCTAGTCTTATGAGTCCCCCACGTATAACACATTTGTGTGCTTCCCAGATTGTGATTGGATTGATGTCATCTGTCAGATTTAGCTCAAAATAACCTTTAATAGCTGCCTGTATTTGTTTGAATAGGGTGGGATCCGTAAGTAGTGTGGGGTTTAGGCGCCAGTTACATGATTTTGGTGGTTGGTCTGTGATGTCTAGCGTAATCGCTATGGGTGAGTGATCTGAGAAGGACTTAATTCTAGGGCTTCTAGGGCTTGGTTGGTGAGGAATCTAAGTCTGCAGGTGGATCTGTATCATGTTGCCGTGGCTATGTTATGGACAGTGATCTCAAAAGTGATATGTCGGCTTAGCCTGGTTGTTTATGGAGACCTTTGATTGGCCGCCTGAGCTAAGCGTGGCAACTTAACATTTTGTTGAATAAGAGATCCTAGTCCTTCACCAAGTATTACTGTCTGATCGGTATTAACCAGGGGATTACTAATTGTGGGGTAGGTCATCATCTTTTGTTAGTACAGTTTGATAGTAAGTATCCAAGGTTAAAGTGTTCATTAAAGGAACATAAAGGTAAGAGAAGAAAGAGAAAAGAAAAAAGAATTTTGGCATTCTAGTAGTGGTCACGGCATCCTTATTGTTAGCGGTCCCGTCGGGGTTGAGGAGCTTTGGTGGGACTGGATGTCTGAGGTGGTCCACGTATGGTATGATTTAGCCCCTCATTGGAATCAGAGTGTTGTCTTCTGTTGCAGTGTTCAGTTGTATCCATGGGTTCCTGTCTTTGTTTAGCTGGCTTGCAAGGGGTTGGGCGGAATTCCGCGTACCAGTCAGGTACTTCTATCAGGGGGATATTGAGAGTTTCACGGAAATGCCTTAGATCTTCCGGGATTCAGAGGTGTGCGGTGCGACCTTGTGAGGTAGCAGAACCTTAGTAAACATCATGAAGGCCAAAGAAAACACCAGACAGTTCAGAGATAAAGTTGTGGAGAAGTTTAAAGCAGGGTTAGGTTATAAAAAAATATCCCAAGCTTTGAACATCTCATGGAGCACTGTTTAATCCATCTTCCAAAACTAGAAAAAGTATGGCACTGCAAACCTACCAAGACATGGCTATTCACCTAAACTGACAGGCCGGGCAAGCAAAGCATTCATCAGAGAAGCAGTCAAAAAGCCCATAGTAACTCTTACAAAAAAACAGTAGGCAGTTTTATCATAAAATAGCTATTTTTCTTCCTCAGCTTCATCTTATTTTTTCCTACTGTCTCCCTCCATCTTCTCCTGCCCCACTCCTTCTTCTGCTCTTCTGCTTCTGCTTTCTGACTTCTTCAAGCTTCTTCCTTCCTCTCATTGTCTTATTGTTTTTCTTCTTTTTATTCCTTCTCCTTCTCCACCTCCCCTCCCGCTGAAGACCATAAGCGATTTCCGGAATTGGCGCTCCTCAGTTTGACATTTATTTGTTTATTATAAGAAGGAGTGAGGCCACCCGGTGACGTAAATGGGTGACCCCACACCCTCTGACATTACATTACATCAGAAGGGGCGGGGTCACTCAGTTACATCACCGGGTGGCCCCACCCCCTTCTTATAAAATAACTGTCAAACTGAAGACCGCCCATTCTGTGAATTGACTCTGGTCTGAAGCGGGAGCAGCGGCGGAGAAGGAAGAAGCAGATGAAGAAGAAGACAACAATGAGGGGAAGGAAGGAGCCAGAAGAAGACCGAAAGAAGAAGCAGAAGGGCAGAAGAAGGAGCGGGGCAGGAGATGATGGAGGGGGACCGGAGGAAGAAAGAAGAAGAATCAAGGGAAGAAAAAGAGCTATGTTATGATAAAGCACTTGTCAAAAACTGCCTTCTGTACCCCATACTCATTTACATAGGGGGGGTCAGGATCTGGTTGCCCCCTTATTAAAGGGGGCTTACAGATTCCGATAAGCCCCCTGCCCACAGACCCCCACAATCATCAGCCAGGGTTGTATGGAGGAGGCCATTGTCCCCATCAATGGGGACAAGGTGCTTTGGGGGGGACCCCAAACTACCCTTCCCATGTTGAGGGCATGTGGCCTGGTATGGTCTGGAGGGGGGGCGCTCACACATCCCCACCCCCTCCTGCCATACCAGAGCTGCATGCTCAGATAAGGGTATGGTTTGGATTTTGGGGAGACCCCCACGCCATTTTTTAAAATATCTTGGCACAGGGTTCCCCTTAAAATCTATACCAGACCCAAAGGGCCTGGTTTGGGTTTTGGGGGGACCCCCTGTCATTTTTTTAAAAATTTGGTGCAGGGTTCCCTTTAAAATCCATACCAGAAGGGCCTGGTATGGATTTCGGTAAGTGCCTCGTGTGTTTTGTTATCCTAATTCTGTTATAGGGTTCCTCTTAATATATACTGCACTGACTGCACCATATAGTCTGAACTGTATTATATATACTATGGGGACTGCACTCTATAAAACTGAAACGACATGCCTCAGTCAAACAGGTGCAGAAAAAGTGGGCTTTGGGTGTTGGCGGTGGCAGAACACTGTAACCCCTCATAGTTACATCTTAAAGTCCCAGGGGATTGCCTAGAATTTAATATAATGGAATGGATTAGCATTTTTTTTAATTTCACAAATCTTTTATTAAGTATTTTTAAGCGTAACATGATTGTACATATGAAAACATGTTAATGAAGTCACAGATCTTTACAGTCGTCAAAAATAATAATAAAAAAAAACAACTTAACATTATTATGAAATCCACTGGGTGGCAGTGCGCATGTGCGGCTTCTCCGAGATGGCGGTGTAACCTCGGAGCTCTGGACCGCCTCGCCCTTGCAACCCCCATTGGCAGCCATGCAGGCTGGCACAGCCACCAACCTGGGATCTCCCCCCGCCCGACATCCGGACGAGACCCCAGGCGAGGCCAAGGCCTACAACGACGGGGACGCCGTCCGTAAGTTAAGGAGGGGTCCACTAACAGACCGGACAGGTACCCCTAAGGCCCTGAAGCCGAACAATAAGTAGTGGGGGTCCCGGGACTCCCCGTAATCCCCAGCAGCCTGCCACTGAAGCCCGGCGGGAGAACTGTATAGGCGAGGCTGCGGCTGCGGCCTATATACACAGAGGGACATAGAGGTTGCGGGAGGCCCCCCTCAATATACTACTGCGCCCCCAAGCTCTCTTCATTCTTTGCTTAAAAGCCCTACACAGCAACTATAAGAGTGATCTAACCCAGGAGGAGAACCCAGGCCCACAGTCTCCTACCACAGCTCCCCTTACAGCACAGAGGAGGCCTCCCTCCCCTATAGAGGACAGCAATCCTTGCCTCCCACCAGGCAAATTTTTCCCCCCACCAGACCGGGGTCTCAGGCACCCCCTTACATCTTGAGGGTATCAGGCATAGGCCCCCTACAAGCCGAATATCTGGGGTCACCATACAACTGTTACCCGGCCCTCAAAGGCCAACAACTGGTGTTCTCATCTACCAGCCAACCCTCTACAATGCACGTGTTGATCATATTGTCCTCACCTCTTCATATTACAAGACGCTCCCACCTTTGGACCATTCCCAATGTATGCAGCAGCGGTAAGAAGGGACATATCTAAGCACCCAAACTTTACTAACCAGCCCTCTAAATCTACTCCATTGCCTTCCGACTCACAATTGGCTCCTAAAGATAACCCCGAGGACATGGAGACGGGAGTAGATGGGGGATCTCAATTCTCCCTGCCCAAGCCCCGCCAGCTTCTGGGACCAATGAGCTCCAGATCTCCTCCCCTGCCTCCACAGTGTCTCTTCTGGAGAGGACCCTGGACAAAATGTTCGCCTCCCCGGCTGGGGACCGGGCCCCAACTCCAGATATCCTAGGTCCTTCTGGGTTCCCTCCCTCTACAGTACATTCAGACCTAAAATTTATGATGGAAACCTTTTCCAAGATGCTATCAAAGGGTCTGGCCCAAACTGCATCACAAATCACCTCTACTATTCAATCGGATCTGTAAAACCTAGGTTCCAGGATTGACATCATTGAACAAAGAACTGAACAAACGATCGCAAAAGTGAACCAAAACACTTCTCGGATACAGGACCTCCAGGACCAACTTGACACAGCGCTCTCTAAGATAGAAGAGCTTGAAAATCGGTCCCGCAGATACAACTTCCGGATAAGAGGACTCCCTGAATCCATCACAGATGTTCAAGGTGCAGTTTGTTCTTTCATTAAAGAAATCATCCCAAACATTCCAGATCACAGATTGGAACTGGACAGGGCCCATAGGGCCCTTCAGGCTCCCCGCTCAGATGGTCTCCCTAGGTACGTTATAGTGAAACCTCACTTTTTTGCTGTCAAAGAAGAGATTATGAAGCTCTCCAGAAACTCCCCCCATCTTTCATTCCAGGGCCACTCAATTCAAGTCTTTTCAGTAGAGTTGAGCGAACTTCTAGAAGTCCGGGTTCTGCTGGTTCGGCCGAACTTCAGGACAAAGTCCGGGTTCGGGTCCGGACAGAACCCGAACTTTGTCCCGGACCCCTTTCTGAACTTAACTCACCGGGACCTTACTTTCTACCCCCCTCAAAGACCTCTCGAAGTATTAGAGAAGAAACTGTCGTTTTTTCACTCCAAAGTGATATTGCATGGATCCCTCTGGTAGACTCGCCCCTCGGACTTCCCGGGATACCCGGGACAGGTCAAGGTTAGACACTAGACCTTACAAACCCTACTAAAGAAATTACTTTCTTGTTTGACGTGGAACTTGTAGACACTACCTAAGTCCCTCAGGAGAATAGGCCTTCAACATAGACGCCCTGGCTAAAAGTTCGAGAAGATAGAATCTCTCGCGACACAGTTCAACCAGGACCTCCAGGACATAG
>BLSH010381601.1:474387-492381 GCA_018402905.1 Glandirana rugosa | reverse complement strand
TCAGAGACTGCAGACATAATACAAGAGATGGTCAGAGACTACAGACATGATACAGGAGAGGGTTAGAGACTGCAGACATGATACAAGAGATGGTCAGAGACTGCAGACATGATACAAGAGATGGTCAGAGACTGCAGACATGATACAAGAGATGGTCAGAGACTGCAGACATGATACAAGAGATGGTTAGAGACTACAGACATGATACAAGAGATGGTCAGAGACTACAGACATGATACAAGAGATGGTCCAAGACTGCACACGTAATACAGCAGATGGTTAGAGACTGCAGACATGGTACAAGAGATGGTCAGAGACTGCGCACATGATACAAGAGATGGTTAGAGACTACAGACATGATACAAGAGATGGTCAGAGACTACAGACATAATACAAGAGATGGTCAGAGACTACAGACATAATACAAGAGATGGTCAGAGACTGCAGACATAATACAAGAGATGGTCAGAGACTACAGACATGATACAGGAGAGGGTTAGAGACTGCAGACATGATACAAGAGATGGTCAGAGACTGCAGACATGATACAAGAGATGGTCAGAGACTGCAGACATGATACAAGAGATGGTCAGAGACTGCAGACATGGTACAAGAGATGGTCAGAGACTGCAGACATGGTACAAGAGATGGTCAGAGACTACAGACATGATACAAGAGATGGTCAGAGACTGCGCACATGTTACAGGGGTTGTTGGGTACTGGGGCATGGTACATGACAGATTACAGATTAGTGTCTGCAGGGGATCAATGGGCCAAATAAAAAGTGGCAATGTGGCCCCAGGCACTGCATTGTACATTTTGAGGGAAGTTCACATACTTTTTGCAAAACCCCAAGAGCTAGCTGTGTTCTCCAGCTCTGTCAACACTGCCAGGATGCTTGCCATGAGAACTAAAATACAATTTATAGCTGGAGATCGGGGGCATGCAAGGGCAGTCTTCACACAAACAATCCTACCACCTGGAAACCTGAAGAACACAATGCAAGCCAACCCCTCAGCACTCTCACTAAACATAAAATGATGTTAAATTCAAGCTGAAGTCGAAAACGATCTGTGCAGTGCAGTGCCAGCAGTGTAAGGGTTACCTGCATTTTACCTTCTCCTGATAGAGCACGGTGAGCCTCCTCCCCCCTCCTCCTCTGTACAGGAGAACTTCATAGCCATCAGCAGGAGGGGGGAGAAGGAGGGGCGGGTGCAGTGCTGTGCACTGTGTGTGTCCGAGGGGAGAGAAGCCGGCTGCTCTGTAAGTCTAGCCGTGGGCATTCTCTCCAGCGCACAGAGTGCAATTGCGGGACACCCGGGCACCCTAGGGGCCCCATGAGCACTTGGGGCCCCTGGGCTGTGCCCTGGTGTGCCCGCTCGGTAAGACGGCCCTGACATGGGAGCCTCATATAGAGGACTCCTCAAATCTCCCCATCCAAATATCCTATGACATCACACTGACCGCACAGCTCCTCTTCTCAATGTCCCTCCATCTGACTTTTTTTTCTGGTGCTCTTAGGATGTGGGCAAACCCTTGGCATCTTCACTAGAAAAGTGGGACTTTTGGTCCTGTGTTTTATGTAATGATGTCAGAATGCCTGCAAAAAGCTTTTAACTAATGGAGTGTGGGGGTCTTGTGTGGGTAAATTATTCCTAAGTCTGAAATGGGACTTTAATACAATGAAAACCTGAATGGTGAGTTGAGGAGGATTCTGGGAATATCGATTGATTTTACAATTTGTGTTCAGATCTAGAGTTTTCCTCTTCTGAAGTCTGGAGATCATATGACCATCACATTGCCTCCACCTCCCTCCCTGATAGAATAGAGAAATACAAAGAAGATTCTAGAAGTCACCAGAGAGATCACTGAGCAGAGGTGAGTGGTGCTGGGAATTCTGGGACATTATCCAGTAACAGACAAGGGAGGTGTCTGGATGGTGACTGTATCATTGTGTGTGTCAGGTTCCTATAAGGTGTCAGGATGTCACTGTCTATTTCTCCATGGAGGAGGGGGAGTATTTAGAAGGACACAAGGATCTCTACAAGGACATCATGATGGACAATCAGTCGCCCATCACATCACCAGGTAAGAGGAGACTTTATTGTAAAGGAGAGAGCAGTACGGAGGGTCCACCTAGATCCCCTATCATCTGATAAACACATAGAAACAATGTATTCAGTCAGTGTGTGTGTTTCCTACAGATGGATCCAGTAATGGGAACCCACCAGAGAGATGTCCCGGTCCTCTGTATTCCCGGGATTCCACACAGGAAGGTCACACCATCCCTCACTGTTACAAGGTTTGTGGCATCGTCATCAGGTAGATGATTGACAATTCTTGGTAGTTCTGATTTATACACAGCATGTTTGTTACAATGAATGTTTTATTATATATTCAGAGTGAAAACTTTGAGGATGATAATATTATTGTTAAAGAAGAGTGTAAAGAGGAGAATGAGGAGTATGGAGTGATGGAGCAGTTTTCAGATGGACACAAGGATATGATGGAGCCACCTAATACCAGGAACCCACCAGAGAGATGTCCCCGTCCTCTGTATTCCCCGGATTCCACACAGGAAGGTCACACCATCCCTCACTGTTACAAGGTTTGTGGGATGGAGTATCTAGAGCATGGACTCCTAGGGATCATGTGTCGATTTATTTAGGTGATGTCACAATAATAAATCTTATATTTTACAGATGATATTCACTCTCATTTTCTTGATTTAGAGTGGAGATCCAATCGATATAGAATTTGAAGTGAAAACAGAAGAAGAAGAGAGGTATGTGAGGGATGATCAGCAGTCTATGGAGAAGGATGGAATAACGGAGACATTTATAGAGGAGGACACTCCTACAGAGATCAGCACAGGTGGGTCATTAACACTAAATACATTCCTCCACCCATACTGCTCACTGATTGGTCCAGAGTAGGGCAAGGACCGGGTGATAATTTTCCTTCTCTGTGCTGCAGACACAATTTATGTATCTAGACTGGATTCATTGAGATTTTGGGGTTCAGCTGGCAGCAAAATGTTGATTTTCGCCATAGATGTTGCTCTACCTGAACATGTGCTTAGGGTCTTCTGCCCAATGCCCGGTTCTAGTATGATCTCTAACATAGCAATTGTCCCGGGGTTACTTGCTCTGTTGTCTTTTGTCTGTGTGGGGTGGAGGGATATGTCTGTATAGTCTCAGACCCAAGTCACTGAGTGCAGTCTCAGGAGATGGGAGGCAGCAGTGTGGGATCTCTGCAACTTGTCTCATGTAAACATTTAAGCTTCCACTATTTACTGAATACCAATATTATGAGTCCTGACCCTTACACTGTATACAGTTGTGCTCATAAGTTTACATACCCTGGCAGAATTTATGATTTCTTGGCCATTTTTCAGAGAATATGAATGAGAACACAAAAACATTTCTTTCACTCATGGTTAGTGTTTGGCTGAAGCCATTTATTATCAATCAACTGTGTTTACTCATTTTAAATCATAAGGACAACAGAAACTACCCAAATGACCCTGATCAAAAGTTTACATACCCCAGTTCTTAATACCGTGTATTGCCCCCTTCAACATCAATGACAGCTTGAAAACGTGTGTGAGGTATTTGTGGATGAGGCTCTTTATCTTCTCAGATGGTAAAGCTGCCCATTCCTCTTAGAGAAAACCTCTCGTTCCTGGAAATTCGTAGGTTGTCTTGCATGAACTGCACATTTGACATTTCCCCAGAATGGCTCAATGATATTGAGGTTTAGGAGACTGAGATGGCCACTCCATTACCTTCACTTTATTCTGCTGTAGCCAATGACAGGTCAATGTGGCCTTGTGTTTTGGATCATTGTCATGTTGGAATGTCCAAGTACGTCCCATGCGCAGCTTCGTAGATGATGAATGCAAATGTTCCTCCAGTATTTTTTGATAACATACTGCATTGATCTTGCCATCAATTTTGACCAAATTTTCTGTGCCTTTGTAGCTCACACATCCACAAAACATCAGTGATCCACATCCGTGTTTCCCAGGCCTTGATGACTTCTCTCCAAATGTAGCGTTTATGGTTTTGGCCAAAAAGCTCAATTTTGGTCTCATCACTCCAAATGGCTTTATGGCAGAAGGTTTGAGGCTTGTCTCTGTGCTGTTTGGCGTATTGTAAGTGGGATACTTTGTGGCCTTTGCGTGGTAATGACTTTCTTCTGGTGACTCGACCATGTAGCCAATCTTTCTGTAAGTGCCTCCTTATTGTGCATATTGAATCAACCACACCACATGTTTTCAGAGAGTCCTGAAGTTATTTGTGGATTTTTTTCTTTGAATCCTGAACAATTTTCCTGGCAGTTGTGGCTGAAATTTTAGTTGTTCTACCTGATCATGGTTTGGTTTCAACAGAAGCCCTCATTTTCAACTTCTTGATTAGAGTTTGAACACTGCTGATTGGCATTCTCAATTATTTGGATATCCTTTTATATCCCTTTCCTGTTTTATACAGTTCAGCTACCTTTTCCCGCAGATCCTTTGACAATTCTTTTGCTTTCCCCATGACTCAGAATCCAGAAACATCAGTGCAGCACTGGATGGAAGATCCAAGGGTCTGTCAGGAGTCCAGAAACTCATTGACCTTTGATACACACACACACTAATTACAAGCAAACCGTTCACAGGTGAGGATGGTTACCTTTAATAGCCATTCAGACCCCTTTGTGTCAACTTGTGTGCATGTTATCAGGCCAAAATCACCAGGGTATGTAAATGTTTGACCAGGGTCATTTGGGTAGTTTCTGTTGTCATTATGATTTAAAAAGAGTAAACACAGTTGATTGATAATAAATGGCTTCAGCCAAACACTAACCATGAGTGAAAGAAATGTTTTTGTGTTCTCATTCATAATCTATGAAAAATGGCCAAGAGATCATAAATTCTGCCATGGTATGTAAACACATTGAGCACAACTGTAATTTATATTGTACATTACATTCTCCTGACCCCTGCACTATATACTG
Organism: Glandirana rugosa; assembly: GCA_018402905.1. NCBI lineage: Eukaryota > Metazoa > Chordata > Amphibia > Anura > Ranidae > Glandirana > Glandirana rugosa. The sequence continues at coordinate 487,377 of BLSH010381601.1, read as the reverse complement.
TACATTACATCATTCTGATACTATATAGTCCTATCTGCTGTATCTTTTAAAATATGATGTACATTACATAGTTCCCACTTCTGCTCTCTCCCCTCTACCCACTGGAGCACAGACTTTTACATGTTGATAATAATGTGATATCATGCTCAAACTTTGGAACCTTAATCAGAAAGTGACAATCAGGGAGGAGTCAATATCTCAATAATGGTGGTCTTCAGGATCAGTCCAGTCTTTATCTTGGTTGTTCTCACTCTCTGACCTCTGGTGGGGCTCAGCCCAGCTGTTATTCATGACTAAATAAAGGGCTAAATAAGGAAGTGCAGGACTTCTTGTGTTGGGAAGATGGCAATGAGTGATATAGGGGGTGGGGACACTCATCCTATAATCCCTTCATCACTGTCACTCCTATAAAAGACAGTTCTCGTTGTTTCCTCACTCTCTGACTAAGGTCCATTAATTAAAGAAATGAACTGGTAGGAGATCAGAGGAGCCATTTACTCTACCTTGAGGGGGGAATTGTAAGATCATCAGAGACAAAGCTGCCTGATGTGGGCGGAGTCCTGGTTTAGGGGAACCAATTGGCTCATGTCTAGTAATAATCTTTTTATTTCTATTTTAGTAGATGGACGGGAGATAAGGAAAACCTCAGAGGATTGTCTCACTTTGTCTCCAGACTGCAAAGTAGAAGATGAGGACATCACACAGTATAGTCCAGGAGAAAACCCGGCTACCGCAAATGTCCATCCGGCACCACACAGTGTAGATGGACCATCGTATTCCTCTTATCCCGAGGAACCTCAGACTGTGAGGGGCGGTGCCGTCCTTCCAACAGATAAGAGGTTTTCCTGTACGGAGTGCGGGAAGTGTTTCCATTTTAAATCCCATCTTAATGTGCATAAAAGATCTCACACAGGAGAGAAGCCGTATTCCTGTCCTGAGTGCGGGAAATGTTTTTCACAGAAGTACAATCTTCAAACACATCAGAGATCTCACACAGGTGAGAAGCCCTATTCATGCCCTGAGTGCGGGAAATGTTTTTCAGTGAAGTCCCATGTTTACACACACCAGAGATCTCACACAGGTGAGAAGCCATATTCCTGTCCTGAGTGCGGGAAATGTTTTTCAGTGAAGTCCCATGTTCACACACATCAGAGATCTCACACAGGGGAGAAGCCACTTTCCTGTTCTGAGTGTGGAAAATGTTTTTCCGTGAAGCACAATCTTTACAGCCATCTGAGATCTCACACAGGGGAGAAGAGGTATTCCTGTCCTGAGTGCGGGAAATGTTTTTCAGAAAAATCCCAACTTTACACACATCAGAGATCTCACACGGGTGAGAAGCCATATTCTTGTCCTGAGTGTGGGAAATGTTTTTCACAGAAGTCCCATCTTAACACACATCAGAGATTACACACAGAGGAAAAGCCGTATTCCTGTTCTGAATGCGGTAAATGTTTTTCAGACAAGTCCTGTCTTTACAGACATCAGCGATTGCACACAGGGGAGAAGATGTATTCTTGTCCTGAGTGCGGGAAATGTTTTTCACAGAAGGCCAATCTTTACAGACATCAGAGACTGCACACGGGGGAGAAGCCATATTCCTGTCCTGAGTGCGGGAAATGTTTTTCACATAAGTCCAATCTTTACACACATCGGAGATCTCACACTGGGGAGAAGCCATATTCCTGTTCTGAGTGTGGGAAATGTTTTTCACAGAAGTCAAGTCTTTACAAACATCAGAGATTTCACACTGTGGAGAAGCCACTTTCCTGTCCTGAGTGAGGGAATTGTTAGTCACTGAAGTCCTGTCTTCCTGTACATAAGGGATCCCACACAACCCTTGAGGTATATTAGTGCGCTGTGTGTGGGAAATGTCTTCTATATGTTGCTGGACATCACAGCTCTCATGTGGGGAAGAAGCACACCCTGATATACACCTCAGATATACTCCATGGCTGATCTTCATCATGTAAGAAACAGTTCATAAGGAGATCAGAGATCGCCAAAGACATGGATGAAGTGTTGTACCGTGTTGGCCATTGATAGAAGTAGAAAAATAAAATTGGAGTCATTACCTTTCATTGGCTGAGTACATTTTGTGGTGTAAGATTTCACAAACATTTAGAGGTATTTTTTTAAATATTTGAAAGAATGTGACATGCATTCACCCAGTCGTGATGAATATTAGCCATCTTGCAGGCCGTAGAGGGTTTATCTGCTTACTTAGGGGAACTTGGCCAATCCCCAGGCACACTGTCCTGGCAGAGTGGTTGGGTTAGTCCTTAAATAATGGAGGAGTCGGGTGGAAGATGGACTGCTGAGGAGGGTATCAGTGGCCTATGAGGGGTCTCCTAGATCTAGGGGAGACCCCATCTGCAGGCTGGGCTGGCTCAGGAGGATCCATTCTATAGAGCGGCTTGACTTGGAATCTTACCTGAAAAGCAATGGGAGCAAGGAGGACAGAGTATATCAGCACACTCAGAGATTTTCAAGGGGAGAGACTTCCACGTGTAGCAGGCCATCTAAAGGACAGCATTGGGCATAACCCCTTTATTAGCTTGCCCTGTGAGATCTACAGGGCAGCCAGGAGGACTGGTAGTACCTGCAAGCAGTGTAGCTGGAAGCAGACCTACACAAGGAGAGGATACACTCCTCTGCATACAGTTTGCCTTATTTGTGCTGTTTCCAAGAGGCGCTGAGAGCTCCTAATCTGTAATGGATTTTTGCTACTACACCCACTGTGTGAGGAAAGGAAGCAGGTAAGGACCTTTTTGTACATAGGGAGGAAGTCCCTTGTTCTTGCTGTTCTTTGCTTCAAGTTGGGCTTCCCATAAATCCATTCACCCATCCAAGTTGTTACCCCCAATAAAACGTAAAAACAAAGCCAAGGGACTGACTTTTTCATATACACCTTACAAGGACCAGTGACCCATTGGTATGTTACTAGTGGTTATACTGAGATGATGCCTGCAGCTGCAGGCATCATCCCGGTATTGTTTTTGCTTTATTGTAAAAGCAATCCTAGCAATCCCTTCAAGCAGTGGGACCCCAGATTTCTCAGCAAAGAGTGCCTGTCACTGCCTATTGCTATCACATGGGGATATTTACATTCCCTTTGATAACAATAAGAGTTATTAAAAAAAAAATGAAAGGTATAGTGTAAAAATAACTAAACAAAATTTGATAGCGCCCGACTCCCTGTGCTTGCGTGCAAAGGCGAATGCATGTGTCTGTCCTGCGAATGGCACGTAAACAGCGATTGCACCATGCATATGACCGTGGACCCCAGATCAAGGGCAGTAATTCTAGCACTAGGCCTCCTGTGTAAATCAAAATTGGTAACTTGTAATGGCTTTTAAAGCTAAGGATAATAAAATTTAATTAGTTTGTTGCCATTGCACAGTGTGTGCAATTGGGTATTATATTGTGTTTTTGAGCATTAAAATAAAAAAAATAGTATTTTTTCCAAAAAATGTGTTTTTGAAAAACTGTGTGACCACATTTTGAATTTTGAAAAATTGCAACACCCACCATTTTATTCACTAGGGCCTCTGCTTGAAAACAAATACAATATTTGGCAGTTCAAAGTAATTTTCTGCAAAAAAATTACTGATTTCTACGTTATCAAAAAGTGTCAGGAAAGGTGGGGTCTTCAATCGGTCGATAGAGTGGGTGACGTGCAGCGAAAGCTTCTAATATTGGGCATAAAATGCCAGGACAGTACAAACCCCCCCAAATGACTTTTTGGAAAGTAGACACCCCAATGTATTTCTTGAGAGGCATGTTAAATTCACAGAAGATATTTTTTTGCCAAAAGTTTTTGGAAAATTACAATTCATTTATCTTTACTGAAAGTTGTCACTTTAATGAGTTAATTCTCAGACATGCCATGGGTATATGTGGAATTACACCCTAAAACACATTCTTCTACAGTACTTCTCCCGAGTATGGAGATGTCACATGTGAGAGATGTTTTGGCAAATGACCCTTTTTTGGAAAGTAGACATTATAAGGTATTTGCTAAGAGCATGGCAAGTATTTTAACACAGCACATACGGCACTTCTAGGAAAAGTGCAGAGTCACTTGGTCCATTGGTCCAAAAAATCACTTCATTAAAATAAGCAGCACACTTGCATTGAATTTAGCGTGAAACAGCATGGATAGGGAACACCTGAGACTAAGCAGTTGTAAACAGTGTGAGGCTGTAGGCATCACTGAGCATACAGAGACTCACGATGACAGGGAGCCAGCAAGCTCAAGGTGCGGATATTAGCGGAGGTGTTCTCAGCTGCACAAAAGGATGACAGCTGTCAAAATGCCTGGTGGATGTCAGGAGATGGGGTGTGCATGACACATTTTTAGGGATGTCGCCCTCTTTTTTAAATGCCTTTGACAGCTGGCATTCTCATGTGCAGCTGAGAACGCCCCTGCTAATTTTCCACACTACAAGCTAGATGGACCCCTGTCATCCTTGGTCTCTTTGCTTAGTGATGCCTACAGGCTCACACTGATCACAGCTGCTAGGTCTCAGGTGCTCCCTATCCATGCTGTTTCATGCTAACTTCAATGTAAGTGTGATGCTTATTTTAATAAAGTGATATTTTATTTGATATTGACCTCAGCTTCCTGCTGTTCGTTTTCTTCTACATTATGGCAAGTATTTTGCAGATCTCATTTGCTGCCACAAGTTTTTGGAAAATAATGAAAGAAAAAACGAAAAATTATTTTTTTTATTTTATTTTTTCAAAACCTTATGAGATCTGCAAAATACTCACCAAGCTTCTTATGAAATTTCTTAGGGTGTCTACTTTCCAAAAGGGGGTCATTTGGGGGTGTTTTTACTATACATACATACATACATATATATATACACACAGTGTATTGAGTGTACACTATATTCCAGTGCATTCGGGGGTGTACGTTATATAATACAGTGTAGTGTGTAGTGCAATGTTAATAAAAGCCCCATCATCTCAGGAAGGCCACAAAGGAGAGGCGGACACTCCCAGGCCACTAAAAGAGGGCAAGCTGCCTCTATGTCTTCAGTGAAAAGTGGTGGTGGCGGACATGGTGCATCTTCTGCAGGCTGGTCACACTTGTCCTTTTTTTCTGCTGTTGGCCCTGTTATTCAGAATTCAGAAGAGTTGGTGGAGTGGATAACTAAGCTGTCCTCATCCTCTGTCACCCAGTCTCATACAAGTTTGCCTTCCAGCACAGCTGGCAAAGCGCCCTATTCCACCGGATCCTTGTCCACAGTTACTCCTTCTGTAGCCCCACCATTATGCACGGAGGAGTTGCCAGAAATATTCGACCATAGTGCGGTTACATGCTGATGGAGGATGCGCAGCAATTTTAAGGCTCCGATGTTGGTTCCCAGATTAAGGAAGGGAGTAGCGTGAGCCTAGAGACAGGGTGCAGCAGAAGGACAAGAAACTAGCAGTCATGTTCCCCCAACTGCAGCATACTGCCAAGTTTCGTGTGACGAGGAGAGAGGATGATGAGGACACGGACTGTACTTGGGTGCCTGAGAGAAGTGAGGAGGAGGAGATGGCACAACTCCAACGAGGCAGGATGTCCTCCAGGGGCCAGCTTAAGGGCAGCCACCCAATTGCATCAGACCACAGAGCTCCATAGGTGCAGGGCGCTGCTGGCTCCCCGCTGACTTTCAAAAGTTTGGTGTGGGCATTTTTCAACACATATGCAGTAGATCGCACTGTTGCCATTTGTTAACGATGTCTGAAGCGGGTCAAGTGTGGCCAGAACTCTGCCCGCTTGGGCACTACCGTCTTGACAAGACATATGACGACCAGCCATGGAGTCCGTTGACAACAACACCTGAAAAACCCACACCAGAAAACAAGGCAGATTTCTCCTTGCTCCTCACCTGGGATCTCAGCCCCTTCTATGCCTTCAGTCCTTTCCAAAACCTGCACTGAGAGGAATGAAGGTCTAGCAATGCGTGCCACAAGTACTTGCAGCCAATCTGCTAGCAGTACACCACCACATGAATTCAGCAGGCAAATATCCCTACCCTAATTGCTGAACCGTAAAAAAATACTCCAACTGCTGCCTTTTCAGCTGGTAGACTCTGCCCCCTTTCGTGAATTTGTGGAATGTGCTGTCCCACAGTGGCAGGTTCCCAAAATAAATTTCTTTTCACGTAAGGCCATTCCAGCTCTCTACCGTCATGTGGAAGGCAATGTTTTGACCTCGTTGGACAGGGCGGTCAGCAGCAGGGTTCATATTACTGCTGACTCATGGTCCAGCAGGCACGGTCAGGGATGTTACCTTTCCTTCACGGCGCACTGGGTAACTGCTGGCAGCTGGGAAGGATGCAGGACAGGGTTCAGTGTTGGAGCTAGTTCCGCCACCATGCCTCCAAAAAGCTGGTGGTAATTTTGCCACATCCATCTCCTCCACCCCCTCCTCTTCTTCTACCTCTGTAGCCTCTTCTGCATAATTGTCCTCTGAACCTGCAGTGCTCCCTAAGCGTTCAAGGGGCTACACAAGCAGTCAGGCTAAAAGATGCCATACGGTGCTTGAGTTAGTCTGTTTTGAGGATGGGAGCCACACTGGGGCAGAGATACTGTCAGCTCTGCGGGGCAGGTTCAGAGGTGGTTGACACCACAGCAGCTTGCGCCTGGAATGGTTGTATGCGACAATGGCACCAACCTTCTCTCTGCCCTCCAACAGGGACACTTGACACATGTTCCATGCTTGACACACGTCTTGAATTTGGTGATGCAGCATTTCTTGACCAGGTACCCAGGCTTACCAGATATCCTGAGGCAGGCCAGAAAAGTCTGTGGTCATTTCCAGCGTTCATACAACGCCAGTGGCCGGCTGGCTGACATTCAGCGGGAATTCAACCTGCCCACCAACCGCCTCATTTGTGACATGCCCACCAGGTGGAACTCAACATTGGCAATGCTGCAGCAGCTGCACGCACAGCAGAGGGCCATCAATGAGTACCTCTGTGAGCATGGCACCAGGACAGGCTCAGGGGAGCTTGGCTTCTTTTTGCCACGTCAGTGGCTGCTGATCAAGGATGCATGCACTGTCCTGTCACCATTTGAGGAAGCCACAAGAATGGTGAGCAGCGACAATGCATGCATCAGTGACACTGTCCCTCTAATATTCCTTCTGGAGCACACACTTTGTGGAATCATGGACAGGGCACTTGAGGCAGAACAGCGGGAGGAAGAGGAGGACTTCCTTTCCTCTCAAGGCCCCCTTTATGCAGAGAGCATTCCCGCAGAGCCGCCAAACACACGAGGAGGAGGATTATTGTGTCAGTATGGATGTGGAGGATAACACACAGCAGTCTTCAAAGGATCGTGGTTTTCAGTCCCAAGTAACCCAAGGAGTTGTACGTGGCTGGGAGGAGGTAGTTCCTGATAATGTCATCCTCAGTGACCCATAGCACACTCATGCCTCCTCAAACTTACGCTGCATGGGCTCTCTGGTTCTTAAAAGCCTGCAAAAAGACCCTAGGATTCATGGTATCAAGGAGAGGGATCATTACTGGCTGGCAACCCTTCTTGATCCACGTTACAAGTGTAAAGTTGCAGAGCTCACCCTGCCTGCGCAGAGGGAGCAGAGGATGAAACATCTTTAGGATACCTTAAAGAAAAGTTTGTGCAACGCCTTTCCAGACCCTGGGAGGCTACCATGTCCTGGTGCTGGACAACGTGTTTCTGAAGTGTCGGTCATTCAGAGGCAGAGCGGTGGAGAAGGTGGCCGGCTGACCAATGCCTTTAAAAAAAATTTCAGTCCTCAGCGCCCAGGCCAGATAGGTTCAAGCAACCATCGTCAGTGTCTGCATTATATGGTGCAGGAATATATAGGGGCAAGAGCAGACTTGGAGACCTTTCCAACTGAGCATACACTGAGTTACTGGGTCTTGAGGATGGACCACTAGCCGGAACTTGCTGAATATGCAATTGAGCTACTGGCCTGTCCTGCATCCAGCATGCTTTCTGTATGGACATTCAGTGCTGCTGGAGGGTTTGTAACAGATCAAAGCGTGCACCTGTCCACAGACTCGGTTGATAGGCTCACTTTTATAAAAATGAATCAGTCCTGGATCAACAGCTATCAAGTCCAATTGCTAGGAATCTGGGATCCCTTTAAGACTGCCACTGCTCCTATTCCTCCTGTCCATAATCCAGAACAATATTTTGTATTTAGGGCACCAACACCCAAGGCCCAATTTTTCTGCACCTGGTTTACAGGGGCATGCCATCACAATTTTTAAACTAATTTACAACAGCAGGGTCCGTCTCTGCGCCCAATAAGAGTAACTGCAAGGGGTTACAGTGTTCTGGCGCCGCCAACACCCAAGGCCCAATTTTTCAGTACCTGTTTGACTGGGGCATGTCATCACAATTTTTAAACTCATTTACAACAGCAGGGCCAATTCCTGTGCCCAACAAGAGTAACTGCAAGGGGTTACAGTGTCCTGGCACCGCCAACACCCAAGGCCCAATTTTTTGGCATCTGTTTGACTGGGGCATGTCATCACAATTTTTAAACTAATTTACAACAGCAGGGTTCGTCCCTGCGCCCAAAAAGAGTAACTGCAAGGGGTTACAGTGTTCTGTCACCACCAACACCCAAGGCCCAATTTTTCAGCACCTGTTTGACTGAGGCATGTCATCACAATTTATATATCACCAAATTTATATCACAAAATAACAAATCACAAAAATAATTTGCAACAGCAGGGCCCGCACCAAAATTAAAAAAAAAAAATTGAGTGGGGTTCCCCTCCAAAAGGTCCTTCGGGTCTGGTATGCATTTTAAGGGGAGGCCTGCTCGGAATTAAAAAAAAAAAAAAAAATTCCGTAGGGTTCCCCCCAAAGTCCGTAACAGACCCTTCAGGTCTGGTATGGATTTTAAGGGGGCCCCAGATCCTGACCCCCCCATGTGAATAGGTATGGGGTACATTGTACCCCTACCCATTCACCAAAAAAGGAGTAAAGTGGTACAAAAAACAAGAGGCAGTTTTTGACAAGTCCTTTATTGTGTAAAATGGCTCTTCTTTCTTCCTCCATCTTCTTCTGCCCGGTCCTTCTTCTGGTCTTCTGCTTCTTCTTTCGGTCTTCTTCCTTCCTGCCGCAGCCATGCCACCCAGAGGCATCTCCCAGAATGGGTGGTCTGCAGTCTGACATTTACTTTATAGGTACGTTACTGGGTGACCCCGCCCCCTTCTGGCGTCATTCGTTGTCAGAGGGGGCGGGTCACCCATTTACATCACCTGGTGGCTCCTCCCATTCTTATAAAAGAGATGTCAAACTGAAGACCGCCTATTCTGGGAGACCCCTGTGGACGGCACGGCAGCGGGGACGGTGGAAGAAGATGAAGATTGAAGACAAAGAGAGGAAGGAAGAAGACCGAAAGAAGAAGCAGAAGACCAGAAGAAGGATCAGGGCAGGAGAAGATCGAGGAAGAAAGAAAAAAGAAGAGCTATTTTACACAATGACAAATAAAAACCCCCTCTTGTTTTTTGAACCACTTATTAAAGGGGGCTTCCAGATTCCGATAAGCCCCCGCCCACAGACCCCCACAACCACCAGCAAGGGTTGTGGGGATGAGGCCCTTCTCCCCATCAACATGGGGACAAGGTGATTTGGGCGGGAACTCAAAAGCATCCTCCCCATGTTGCCATGCCAGAGCTGCTTGCTCGGATAAGGGTCTGATTTGGATTTTGGGGGGACCCCTACACCATATTTTTTTAGTTAGCACAGGGTTCCCCTTAAAATCTATACCATACCTGAAGGGCCTGGTTTGGACTTTGGGGGGACCCCCACGTCATTTTTTTAAAAAAAATGTTGGCACGGGGTTCCCCTTAAAATCCTTACCAGACCCTTCAGGTTTTTGGGGGGACCCCTATGCAATTTTTTTTTTAATTTTGGGCAGGATTCCCCTTAAAATATATACCAGACCTGAAGGGTCTATTACGGACTTTGGGGGGGAACCCCATGTAATTTTTTTAAAATTTCGGAGTGGGGTTCCCCTTAAAATCCATACCAGACCTGAAGGGCCTGGTATGGACTGGGGGGGGGGGGGGGCAACGCAATGCTTTTTCAGTGATTTTATCTATATTGCCAGGAACCCGCAATACATTACAGCCACAATAGTAAATGACAATTTTTCCTTTGGAAATCTCATTTTGCTCTGGCTGTGTTCTAAACATCACAGATGTGCACCCTTTTACAGGCAGACTAAGGGGACCCCCCAGGCACAATATTTAAAGGAATATTTCATTTTTATTGTTTCACTTTAAGCATTATTAAAATCACTGCTCCTGAAAAGACAATTGATTTTAAACATTTTTTTTGCATTGATACATGTCCCTTAGGGCAGGACCCAGGTCCCCATACACTTTTTATGGCAATAACTTGCATATAAGCCTTTAAAATCAGCACAGAATTTTCATGTTCGCATCCCATTGATTTTAACGGCGTTCGCATGTTCGCACAAATTTTTTGCCTATTCACAAGTTCTGGTGCGAACCGAACCGGGGGATGTTTGGCCTATCCCTAATGGATTGATATTAACAGCATAAAGAAGTTTAGTTACACCCCACAATGAGCCAGAACAGCTTTAACCACTTGCCGACCGGTTGACGGCGACAAGGTGGCTCTCCTGCGCAAACCCCCGTCATCTGACGGCGGCTGCCAGATCGCGCACTGTGAGAGCGCGCGCGCCGCCGGAGGCGCGCCCGCGCGCTCACTGTGTCCGGGGAGGGCCAGGGAGCGGGTGCGGCGGACTCGATCTCCGCCGGCTACCCGCGATGCCCCCCCCGGAGTGAAAGAACGGAGGTCCGTGTAAGTAAACACGGACCTCCGTTCTGTTAGAGGGGGAAGGGAGTGATCACAGCCTTCCTCTACATGGAAGCTGTGATCACTCCCCTCCCCCTGCCAGTCAAACACTAAGACAGTTAGAACACGCCCAGGGAACATAGTTAACCCTTAGAGCGCCCCCTGCAGGTTAACCCCTTCACTGCCAGTGGCATTTACACCGTAACAGTGCATTTTTATAGCACTGATCGCTGTATAAATGCCAATGGTCCCAAAAAAGTGTCAAAATGTTCCGACATGCCCATTGCAATATCGCAGTACCGCTAAAAATCGCAGATCGCCGCCATTACTAGTAAAAAATAAAAAAAATAAAAACCCCAGAAATGAAATTTCATCATCCGTAAACGTGGCAACTTTTGCGCAAACCAATCAATAAACGCCGATTGCGATTTTTTTTATCACAAATATGAGGAAGAATATAAATCGGCCAAAACCAATGAAAAAAAGTTTTTTTTTATATATTTTTTTTTAATTTGTATTTTAGCAAAAAAGTAAGAAATTTGGGTCTTTTTGCAAAATTGTCGCTCTTCTTTTGTTTATAGCGGCGATCAGAAATGACGCAGCAGTGATCAAATACCACCAAAAGAAAGCTCTATTTGTGGGGAAAAAAGGACACAAATTTCGTTTGGGTACAATGTTGCACGACCGCGCAATTGTCAGTTAAAGCGATGCAGTGCCGAATCGCAAAAAGGGCTCTGGTCAGGAAGGGGGCAAATCCTTCCGGGGCTGAAGTGGTTAATGGAAGCCATGTCATCCTCCTACAACTATTCCTAACGCCCTTTCAAAGAGAGCCCACAAAGCCTACACACTCCTGGATGGGTGTGTGGTGACTGCTTCTGTAGGAACCAAGCCCTAAGCTTTATAAGCCTAATGGCTAGATGGAATAACTTATACAGCAGAAATTCTGGATGACATCTCCGTCCCGCTGATTCTGCTAGAGAGACTGACATATATGTCCTAAAAGTAAAGCTGTAGCATGAGAGCATGCTCGAAGTATCCCAATATCCATGACATGGAACCAGTTCTTCTTGGTCCTGCATATGGGAGGAACAAATCCTTTGTTCTCATAGAATGCTGAAGCTACCTTAGATTGCCACCCAGTATGGATATAAAACACTAACCATGCCGGGCAGAAAGCCACAAGGATCTCTCTTGGCAGGGCCGGATTAAGATCATCATGGGCCTGGTGCTGAGGATTTTGGTGGGCCTTTTTATGGAAATAAATAAAATAAAAATGCAAACAATTTTTTGCTAAAACAAAATAAATATACTCTCACCAGTAATACCGTGCAGCCTCTCAGCAGCAACACCACCAGCTATGCGGTCTCTCACCAGCAGCAACATAGGGTGACCACATTTCCAAACTGCCATTCAGGGACAACCCCCTCCCAAAAAAAGATGGGTGAGGAATGTAATCTCGGGGTTGACGGGGAATTCAGCGGCAGGGGTGATTTGTCAGGCAAATGGCTGGTGTTAGCACTTAAATCATCCCGACACCATGCTTTATCTGGTGTCAGGATGATCAAATTCCGCCAGATGCAGTGTGTCAATTGCCACCCATAGCCTGCCACCAGATGCAGCATATCACTTTGAACAGTTGTCTGTCGCCAGATGCAGCATGTCACTTGCCACCGTTGCCTACCGCCAGATGCAGCGAGTCACTTGCCACCCAGAGCCTGCCACCAGATGCAGTGTGTCGCTTGCCACTAATAGCCTGCAGCCAGATGCAGCGTGTCACTTGCCACCCATAGCCTGCTGCCAAATCCACCCACAGCCTGCCACCACCGTTCACTGAGCGACGTAGACCGCCATCCGTTGCCACCGTTCACTGTACGACGTAGACCGCTGTCTGTTGACAAGTTTCACTATACGACGTAGACCACCGTCCGATACCCACCGTTAACTGTGTGACGTAGACCGCCTTAAACTAGTAGGACTGTGGTCTATTTCGTACCACAGCCCTACTAAATTCACGATTGTGGTCGGTAAACGGACTGTTTAGTGGGGACGGCGACTTAAGGGGCAGTTGGGGCTCTAATGTAAGGAGTGGGTAGAAAAAAACCCTCCCCCAACAGGGACTTACCGTCAAACCTTTACACCAGTGGGATACAACGACGACCACTC
>BLSH010381601.1:462508-474377 GCA_018402905.1 Glandirana rugosa | reverse complement strand
TCACCGGAAAGCCGGTGTGTGAACACTGCTCCCTGTGAAATCCCAGCCAGTGTCAGCAGTGCAAACATCGGCGGCGACAGCTGCACTCTTCTGAATTTGACACATGGGGCCGGTGGCGCCCCTCTAAATTTGGCGCCGGCCGGTTTCGTCCCTGGTGAGTGATGTTACTGGTTGCTAGACGCCAGGCAGCTCTAGCAACCAGTAGCTAGGAGTCTCAGGTGGGGGTGGAGGCAGAGCCATCGCCACTGCCAAGTTTGCTGGCTCTGTCAGTTTCATTCCAGGACATGGTATTGTCCCGGAATGAAGGTGCCCAGTACTCAGGACAGACCTGTAAAATGTGGGACTGTCCCAGGCAATCTGGGACATGTGGTCACCCTGCAGCAACACCAGTGACAGCTGCCACGCAGTCTCTCACCAGTGACAGCTGCCACGCGGTCTCTCACCAGTGACAGCTGCCACCTTGGCTCTCAAAAACAGCAGGCAGTATCTTGTGCACACTATCTACTGTATTTGCCGGCGTATAAGACGACTGGGCGTATAAGACGACCCCCTACTTTTCCTGTTAAAATATAGGGTTTGGGTTATACTCACCGTATAAGACTAGCCCTCTTCCGCAATCTCAACGCAGCTTGTAAGGAGACTTCTATCATAGAAGTCAATGCAAGTCGCTCTGAGATCGCCCTGAAAATAGTGCAGTAAGCGGCGCGACTTGCCAGGGCGAAGCAAGTCGCCCTGCTCGAGGCGATCTCAGTGCGGCTTGTAAGGAGACTTCTATCATAGAAGTCAATGTAAGCCGCGCTGAGATCGCCCTGAAAATAGTGCAGGAACCATTTTTCTAAGTCGGACCGACTTGTCAGTCTGTTTTTTACATTTGGTGGTCACAAGCTAAAAGCATTTTTTTTGCTAGAGAATTACTTAGAACCCCCAAACATTATATATATTTTTTTCAAACACCCTAGAGAATAAAATGGCGATTGTTTCAATACTTTTTGTCACACGGTATTTGCGCAGCGGTCTTTCAAGCGCGATTTTTTTGGAACAATTTTACTTTTTTTGAGTTAAAAATAAGACAACAGTAAAGTTAGCCCAATTTTTTTGCATATTGTGAAAGAGGATGTTACGCCGAGTAAATAGATACCATACATGACATGGTTGAAAATTGCGCGCACTCGTGGAATGGCGACAAAGTCCTGTATTTAAAAAGTTCCATAGGCAACGCTTTAAAAAATTTTAACGGTTACCAGGTTAGAGGTGCAGAGGAGGTCTTTTGCTAGAATTATTGCGCACACTCTGGTGATCGCGGCGATACCTCACATGTGTGGTTTGAACACCGTTTTCATATGTGGACGCGACTTACGTATGCGTTTTCTTTGCTGCGCGAGCTCGCGGGGATGGTGGCGAGTTAAATCTTTTTTATTTTTTATTTTATTTATTTATTTATTTTTAGCACTGTTCCTTTAAAAAAAAAAAATCTGATCACTTTTATTGCTATCACAAGGAATGTAAACATCCCTTGTGATAGTAATATATGGTGACAGGTACTCTTTTTGGAGGGCCGGGGGGTCTAAAAGACCCCCCATCCCTCCTTTGCACTTCACGGTATTCAGATCGGCAAAAACGGCGATTCTGAATACTGTCACTTTTTTAAAATTGGCGCCGTTAGCCGCCGAGTAAACCGGAAGTGACGTCATGAAGTAACCCCCATTTTTAAATTTTTTTTTTGTTAATATAATTATTAACTAATGTATACACATGACTGGCACCTTTAAACATCATTAAATTGGACTTTTATAAAAGTAGTCTTCTTCCTGCAATTGGTAGCGCCATCTTTACTGTTGATCCTTGTGTCTTCGGCAGACATCATTTCCACCCTTCCTGTGTGCCCCTGCCCAAGTCTCGCGTATGCGCAATTGCGATCGCGTCTAATCCAAGCCTCTATCTCGATCTCCGTTACTACGGCAACCAATATAAACTGTTCATTACTGGCTTGGTTCACTCCCCCTGTGTGATGTCATATGCAGTCACAAGGGGAGAACCAGAAAGTGGAAAAGAAGGGCACAGCACACACTATCGCCATGCTTCAGTGCTATGCCATTTACAAGGGAAATAAATGACCCAGCATGCTGAGGATACAGAAACGGCACACATAGTGTGCTGTGACTGAACAGACGGAATGCGCAGGCGTCACTGACGTCAGCAATCTTTGCAGGACGGATTGTGAGTAGACTGTTCATGTAAGCAAAATTTCACAAGCACAGGTAAGTACCTTTATCAGAGTAGATTAGGAATAAGTAAAGTCAGGGGCGTTGCTTGGAGGGAAAAAGCCCAGGGCCTTCACGCCGAAGGAATGCAGCAAAAATGGGCATGGTTTAAACTAAATAGTGGGCGTGTCTTAAAGGGGGTGGGGTTAGAGTCTGAGATGAACGAGGGATGGAGGAAGGAATAAAGAAAGAGTTAGGGAGGAAAGGAGATAGAAGTAAGGAAGGAGGGATAGCTGGCCCAGATCTTTCACCACAATAGCAATATGTGTGTTCCAGAAAGTGTAACAATCAGCAGATAAAGATACTCCAAACACCTGGTGTTAGTGCTTCAATCATCCCGGCACCATGGTTGGTATGGTGTCAGGATGATTGAAACGCATTATTTCTATTATTGCATTGTAATATAAAATGAAATCATTCAACTCACCATAATGAATAGAATCAGTGGGAGCCCCAAGTGTGTCACTTGCCAAGTTGCCTGCCACCAGATGCCATCAGGTGTCCCCAGCAGAGTCCCTCCTTCCATCAGGGTGTCCCCAGCAGAGTCCCTCCTTCCATCAGGGTGTCCCCAGGATGCCTCCTACATCACGTTGTCCCCAGCGTGCCTCTTACATCAGGTGTCCCCAGCAGCGTGCCTTATATCAGGGTGTCCCCAGCAGCGTGCCTCATGAATCAGGGTGTCCCCAGCAGCGTGTTACTTACATCAGGGTGCCCCCAGCAGTGTGGCTCTTACATCAGGTGTCCCCCAGTGTGCCTCTTACATCAGGGTGCCCCCAGCAGTGTGGCTCTTACATCAGGTGTCCCCCAGTGTGCCTCTTACATCAGGTGTCCCCCAGTATGCCTCCTCACATCAGGTGTCCCCCAGGGTGCCTCTTACTTCAGGTGTCCTCCAGCGTGCCTCTTACATCAGGGTATCCAGGCCCAGCATGTCCTTTAATGGGCATCACTCGTCCCACGCTAGCGCTGGATCGGCCAAGTGTGACGTCCATCATAGCCAATCAGTGCCGCCCCCTGAGTGTCACTAAGTCCTGGCGGCACCCTGTAATGGACGTCACACATCCTGCGATGCGGGATTGGACCGCTGTGGTCATGACATGACATCCATCATAGGCGCCGCCACGTCAGCACATTTCTTTAATGGCAGCTTGGGGCTAATAGAATTAGACTGCCCCGAGCCCCAGGGCTTTTCGGGGGCACCCTCAGGGCTGTTGTCCTCTTAGCCACAGGCTCCCGATGCCCCTGAGTAAAGTGTAAGTAGAGGGTTTACAACCACTTTAATTTAAAGTCCATTATTGATATAGCAATCCACCTGAGGAAGATCTGAAATCCCTGTATTGCCACGTGTAGGGGAGGGGTGAGGACAGTGTAGGCAGCAGCAGCCACACGAGATACGAGGAGCTGCTGACAGGCAATGGCTGTGCAGCTACAACCAATGATTTTAAATACATTGTCTGCTATAGAATGGTGCACTGGAAGCACCTTGAGATTGTGAGTACCTCTCTTAAACCTTTTAATAAATTGCATGGTTTTAAAATGATATAAGCACTATGTAGTTCATTATCTATCCCACATGCATGGAGAAGACTGATTAAAAGGAGCCACACAGGAGCCTGGAGATCCCTTACTAATTTGAGCCCAGGGGGTCTCATCAGCGCTGCTTGACCAAACTTAATTGTGAGGTCACACACCCTGAGGTGAGGAGATTACCACAGGAAGAGCACTATAGTGGTGGCACCTTTGGATTATATGAGGAGCACTAAAGCATGGATTATTTATTAAAAAGTTCACAAATGGATTTACACTAATTGACTCTGAATGAACTTAGCACTGAACAAGTGCACTGCATGTTATTATCATAGTATTATTCAGAATTTTTTTTGTGCTATTATTTGGAGTAACACGTTATATTGTTTGGTATGTACAGTATCTCACAAAAGTGAGTTTCCCCCCTCACATTTTTGTAAATATTTTATTATATCTTTTCATGTGACAACACTGCAGAAATTACACTTTGCTACAATGTAAATTCGTGAGTGCACAGCTTGTATAATAGTTTAAATTGGCTGCCCCCTCAAAATAACTCAACACACAGCCATTAATGTCTAAACTGCTGGCAACAAAAGTGAGTACACCCTTAAGTGAAAATGTCCAAATTGGGCCCAATTAGCCATTTTCCCTCCCCGGTGTCATGTGACTGGTTAGTGTGACAAGGTCTCAAGTGTGAATGGGGAGCAGGTGTGTTAAATTTGGTGTTATTGCTCTCACTCTCTCATACTGGTCACTGGAAGTTCAACATGGCACCAGCAAAGAACTCTCTGAGGATCTGAAAAAAAAGAATTGTTGCTCTACATAAAGATGGCCTAGGCTATAAGAAGATTGCCAAGACCATACAGTGGTTTAACAGGACAGGTTCCACTCAGAACAGGCCTCACCATGGTCGGCCAAAGAAGTTGAGTGCATGTGCTCAGCGTCATATCCACAGGTTGTCTTTGGGAAATAGATGCATGAGTGCTGCCAGCATTTCTGCAGAGGTTTAAGGGGTATGGGGAGTCAGCCTGTCAGTGTTCAGACCATATGCCGCACACTGCATCAAATTGGTCTGCATGGCTGCTGTCTCAGTAGGAAGCCTCTTCTAAAGATCATGCACAAGAAAGCCCACAAACAGTTTGCTGAAAACAAGCAGACTAAGGACATGTATTACTGGAACCATGTCCTGTGGTCTGATGAGACCAAGATAAATGTATTTGGCTCAGATGGTGTCAAACGTGTGTGGTGTCAAACGTGTGTGGCGGCAACCGGGTGAGGAGTACAAAGACAAATGTGTCTTGCCTACATGGTGGTGGGAGTACCATGGTCTGGGGCTGCACTAGTGCTGCCAGCACTGGGGAGCTACTGTGATGATATCATGTGTGAGACATACACGAAGACATGATATCATGCATGAGAAGCAAGCAAGGCTGTCCCCACTGCGGAAGGCAACTCCTTTTGTGATAGTTAGCCATTGCAGTTTGAACGTAGGACAAAACTCCTCATTTCCACCCCCTCCCTTTCTGGCCAGATCAACTTCAAAGGGGCATCTGGCCAAGCCAGAAAGAGACATTTGTTTGTGTTTATCTTTAAACAGTCATAAGCTGAACTGATACCCAGACATGTGAGCCCATAAATTACCCAGGCAGCTCTAACCTCAAAGTGACCCTCTCCCTGTCTTAAAACTTCCCAAAAACTCCCATCAATTCATAATTTCAGTTAGGAGCATGCCATAGTGATAAAACATACATATTTGAATGTAGAATTTTGGCCCGGATTATTCAAGTATAAACATTCCCCCCTTGTTATCCAAGGAGGTATAGAACTAGTATGTTCCCTTCCCAGGGTTCTAGAATGTCTTGGAACTCTCATGTTTGGAGTCATTTGAAAACTTTATGCATGCTGAGATTGAATTTTTTACTGTGAGATTTGCCGGGTGGCCCAATCACGAGATATGATTTCCATAAACCACTTATGAATTAAGAAGCATGCATCGCAATGGCCCGCCCTGGACATTATCTAAGAAATCACCCACTCATGTGAATGGTCAGGGGCATATGGCTCCACCCCTTGTCACCCAGAGAAAAAGGGATTGCCAAGATGAATTGTCAGTTCTCAATTACCATCAATGAAGCAACATCAGAGAACCAGAAAATAATCTTCAAAACACTGATTAGGCGCGGACATTTCAAATGCAGGTATTTCATTCTGCTCCTTTGCTGTATATTTTGTCTCAGTATTTTTCAACTTTCTTTTATTTTTCTTTAAATATTACTGCACCTAAAACTTGACCTTTTTATTATTAAACCTTATTCTGAAAAGTGTTAAACGTGTCCCTAAAGCTCTTAATGCAACTATTACGAATCTGTTCCTTTGAAGAGCGCTACTGTTTTTAAAATAACGCATCTGGATATACCTGTCTGCGGTGACAGAGTGTGTTACAGGTGGTTATTCTGAAATACTGGTATTGCTGAAAGTTTGAGCTCCTCTGGCTCCAATAGAGGTGGTGGCAGTGAAAGGGTTAATTGTTTGAATTAGCCTGGTAACAATCGCTCTCCGGCGGCTGGCATTTAGAGGGTGGTCCCGCAAACTGGGAAATATTTGTGCTGAAAGCAGCTGAGAGTGGCATTGTTACATTCGTGACAAGTGCGGTGTTAGATCAGGGGGGTCCTCGGTCACCCATTGGTGAGGAGGGCAGCGATCTAATACGCGCGTTCGTCACAGCTACGTTTCATCGAGGGACCATGAATGCCAACATGTACTGTGACATACTGAATCAGAGCATGATCCCCTCCCTTCGGAGACTGGGCCACAGTGCAGCATGCCATCAGGATAATGACCCCAAACACACCTCCAAGACAACCAAGAAACTGAGGGTAAAGGTGATGGACTGGCCAAGCATGTCTCCAGATTTAAACCCTATTGAGTATCTGTGGGGCATCCTCAAATGGAAGGTGGAGGAGCGCAAGGTCTCTAACATCCACCAGCTCCGTGATATCATCATGGAGGAGTGGAAGAGGACTCCAGTGGCAACCTGTGAAGCTCTGGTAAACATGTATATGGGGCTGTGATCGGTGCCAGCAGCTGGATTTATACAGTATATCTTTTTGCATATTGTAACCAAATAGTGAACACACAGGGTAGCTCGCAAGACTTTATACAAATATGAAAAAGGCCAGTAAGCAACCTCTCCCCCAGAAGTGAAGCTCTTTGCTGAATACTTGGTTTAGGACGCTCTCTAATTCTTTCTGGACTCCAGGCCGGAACTGTAGGAGCAAACCCTTTGGAGTTAAACACTGACTCTTGAATCACAGTCCTCTTTTATTCAGCAGACATGTACTCTGAGGCAGGAGGCCAGACTAAACACCGCTCTTAGCTGTCAAATGAGACTAGCCCTTTAAGGGGACTGTTAGACTCTAGCATTTTGAGGGAATAGGATTTTTATGTCTTTTGCATTGCTTCCATGTAGTGAAGCCACATGGGTAGGATCCCACAGCCCCAGCCATGAACTAGAAGAATGAGGGTTGTGGGAACGGAAAAGGGAAGGAGACAACATGCCACCTAAAGTGGGAGCTTTCCTGCAGGAGAACTTGCATGCATGCCTGCCTGGTATTGTCAGATATAGTGGGTCCACCTCCATTAATAGTAGTTCGAAGATCTCGCAATCTGCAAGATGCTCTAGTCCAATCAGAATATAAGAAAAAAGCACTGGCAAAATTTGTAGCCCAATATCAGGATGTCCCACTGCTTGCAGTTGGGGACTATAATAATATACTGGATCCAACACTGGACAGATTTAATTGTGGCATTCCGCAGTGCCCCTTGACAGGTAAATCAACCCCTTTTGCACGTATATTGGAAGAACTGGGCCTGAGAGATGTGTGGAGAATGGGACACCCCTGCCAAACGGTATACTCCTGCCACTCAGCGGCATGAGATGGGCTGTCTCGAATTGATCTGGGATTGGGTAATCAAGCTTGTCTACCTATGATAGAGGACTCAGGATATGATTATAGGCGGATATCAGATCACTCCCCCCTCTGGGTAGAACTGAGATTCTCAGTAACACGGAGAGGGCACACCTGGAAGCTCAACCCGTTCTGGCTGGACCTTTTCCCAAGCCCGGACCCCATTATTAATCTTTTAAAAACCTTCTTCTGGGTTAACTTAGACTCTGCTGAGCTGGGAGTAGTGTGGGATGCCACTAAGGCATATTTAAGAGGTCAATTTATCTATCTAATCAACAGCATTAAGTCCTCCACTAAAGAATGGGAGACATTTACTCTTGCAGAAGCTGGAAGGGCAGAGACCAAATAAATTGAGGACCCTTCAGATGATTCTAGGAGAGGGTGGCTGGCAGCACAATCCATGATGAGGCAGGTGGAGCTGCAGATTGTGGAGAACAAGAGGTTTTTTCTACAGCAAAAAAATTATGAGGAGGGCGAAACTAATGGGCATATGCTAGCAATGTTAATATGTAACCAACAGGGCTCTACTCATATTGAGAGAATAATAGATCAACAGGGAGGTATACAACAGTCCACGCAGGACATCTTGACAGTTTTTAAATCCTTTTACGAAAATCTATATACTTCTAAGGCCCAGCCCTCCAGGGAAGACATTCTGGAGTTCCTGGATGGCTGTCCCTTGCCCACTCTCTCGCCTGCCGAGGTCAAGATGCTTAATGACCCAATAACAGAGGAAGAACTCCTTTTGGCGATAAAGCAGGCAGCGAACGGGAAGACCCCCGGTACAGATGGGCTACCTGTGGAACTGTACAGCCGATATGCGGAGCAATTGATCCCGATGTTACTTAGGGTGTATAATGAGGCACTAGAGGTTGGTAAACATCCCCAATCAATGAATGAGGCTATAATAGTCGTTATTCTCAAACCTGGTAAGGATGCTCTTAGGGCTGATTCCTATAGACCCATATCACTATTAACGGCCGATGCTAAACTTTTGGCCAAAATACTAGCATCTAGACTATCTAAAGTGGTGCACAAGCTCATACATAGGGATCAGTGTGGATTCATTCCAAACCGATCCACAGCTCAAAATCTGAGGAGGTTGTTTCTGAACTTGCAGCTCCCTGTTGACAACCCGGGTAATAGAGCAGTCTTTTCATTAGATGCCGCCAAGGCCTTTGACAGTGTGGAATGGCCATACTTGTGGGAGGTCTTGGAGCGCTTTGGGGTTGGAGTTACATTTAAATGATGGGTACAGGTGTTGTACGCAGCCCCCTTGGCTCGGGTTAGGGTGAATGGGGAACTGTCCGAGACTTTTCTGTTACATCGGGGCACTAGGCAGGGGTGTCCACTGTCACCATTGCTGTTTGCTCTGGCAGTGGAACCTCTAGCTGCATGTATGCGGGCCTCCAATGGAGTGATTGGATTTCAGAGGGGACAGAGGGAGGAAGTGGTGTCCATGTACGCCAACGACACTCTATTATACTTGGGGGACACTAGGGAAACAATTGGGATAAATCAGTGTTGATGCCCCTAGACCCCTTGCCTGAACCGCTGCCGGAGTGTGCGGCGATGGTGGAGGTGGTAACCCAATTTAAATATTTAGGAATCCAAGTCACACCTGACCCGAATGACTTCATACGCCTAAATTTGGTCCCGCTGCTAAGTTCAGAGGAAAATGCGCTAGTTGGTGCAAGTTGCCCCTCTCAGTGATTGGGAGGGTTAATTTAATTAAAATGGTGTGGTCCCCTCAGCTTCTCTATATTTTTAATAATGCCCCAGTATGGATACCCAGGAAATGGTTTATGCGTATTGATACACAATTCCGAGAACTAATATGGGGTAAAAAATGCCCTAGAATTCGATTATGCACATTACAACAAGGGAAAGAACAAGGTGGATTGGGGGTCCCCAATTCCAGATCATATTATTTAGCTGCCCAGATACAGCAACTAGGGGGTTGGGGGGACTTAGATCCCCTAGACCCAATGGCAACTAGGGGGTTGGGGGGACTTAGATCCCCTAGACCCAATGGTTATCCCAGAAGGGTCTGATGGCTCTGCGTTGACGTATCTGGAGGGTGGTTTATCACACCTACCTAAGTCACTACCTACCATCTCACTTCTAAATATGGTATGGAAACATACTAGGATTAGGCTGCGTATAGAGGGTTTTCTGAAATGTACCCCCCTATGGCGCAATTTGAGATACAGAGAAATAATGAAATTAAAAGGCTTTAGAAGCTGGGAAGCTGCAGGCATTCACTACATATCACAACTGTATAATGGACTGGTACTAAAATCATTTCTAGAATTACAACAGGAATTTCAGATCCCCAAGTCTCACTTTTATAAGTATTTACAACTGCGGCACGCTCTGGAGGCTCAGGCAAAAACATCCAAGTTAGGTCTGACAGCACATCCCTTGCTGGGAGAAGGATAAAAAGGGAATGATATCCAGAGTCTACTCCATGCTCCATGACGCTCTGAATAATAACAGGATTCTGCCGTGTAGGAGGGGATGGGAGGAAGACCTGGGGTTATTGATGATGAGGCCTGGGAAACCTGTTTAAACGCTGCCCCATTGGTCTCTTTGTCGGCATCCCAGAGATTATCTCACTTATACCTCTTGCATAGGACGTATAGAACACCTAAAATGCTTCACGAATGGGGAATTAGAGATAACCCACTATGTCCAAAATGTCAAAGGGACACTGGTGACTTGATACACATGTTGTGGCGGTGCCCCAAACTTTTTCGGTATTGGGATGAGGTAACATCTACTATTTCACAGGTGTATCAATACCAGATTAGCAAAGACCCAATTGTATGTCTACTGGGGGCTTTGGACGAGGAGCTCTTGACCCCTCATTCACGTCTGGCAATAATACGGATGCTTTACTTGGCACGTAAACTTATTGCAAGATGCTGTATAACGTCCAGAGTCCCGACCAGAGAACAATGGATAGCACAGGTGAATTCACTGCTGATTAGGGAAAAGTTGACGTATATCCACAGGAAGGCACCTAAAAAATTTCTTTCTATGTGGCAGCCCTGGTTGGACATACCGGGACTAGCACCACAGCAACTGGTACTGAACAGGCTCTTGGAAGTATAGGTAGTATAAGGAGCATATATACTGGTAGAGGGAGTATCAATCTCAGGATTATAATACGGGCTGGTACCTAGGAGGGCGAAGGTTTGAGTTGGTTACCCTGAAGTTGTTGGTTTGTGTTTTGATTCTTCCTTTTTGTTTTTTTTTACAAACTGTATACCTACTGAGCGAAGGTTATTGTTGAATCTTGCTTCTTTATTCTGATATAATATATATATATATGGAAGACAAAATGATAATAACAGACCTAATACTAATGTCAATTATATTGTTGTTTGAGGAATAGAAAGTATGATATTGGACTGTACCAAAGGATAAGAAAGTCTATGTCGGATTCAACATGAGTGTATTATCATATTTTTCCAAGTAAATTTGTCAATGTATGTATCTTTTGGAATTTTCTGAAATAAAACATGTTATCTGATTTAAAAAAAAAAAAGAATATAAGAAAAACACAGCCTGGTTAGCTAATTTACCCCCCCAAACAGAATGTATGCATGTAGCCACTACCAAATTTGTTGACAAATTGCTAGATTTC
This sequence comes from Glandirana rugosa, assembly GCA_018402905.1. Taxonomy (NCBI): domain Eukaryota; kingdom Metazoa; phylum Chordata; class Amphibia; order Anura; family Ranidae; genus Glandirana; species Glandirana rugosa. The sequence continues at coordinate 462,969 of BLSH010381601.1, read as the reverse complement.
CAGGGTAATATACATTGTGGAATGATCGTGCAATAAGCTTTATGTAGCGCCTACCCCAATTTTCCAGGAGCCGTGGGATGTGGGACTCCTAACACATTGGGAGGAGTGGAGACTCTCAGTGGTAGTCCGAGGACCTTTTAACCCCATCCGCGATGTATTTCGAATAACGTGCTAGTAAGGTGTTACATATAATGGGACCTTTAGATCGTTAAACAGTTGTTTAAACCATCACCGATGTACGTATGTAAGACAAACCCCCCCATTTAATCGATTGGTCCGACACAAAAAGAATATAAGAAAAAAAAAAAATTTAGTCTATTGTACAAAATAAAGTCTTTTAAGGTTTTCTATGTATGTAACTGTTTAAATGAACCTTTTTATACTATTATGTGAGTACAACTTAGGCTGTATCTGAAAGAATAGGAAACCATGTCAGGTTATAGTATGAAAGATAAGGAGTT
>BLSH010381601.1:419746-441931 GCA_018402905.1 Glandirana rugosa | reverse complement strand
ACCTTAGAAAAATCAGTCTTGAGATATTTCTTTGCCCAGTCTTGACGTTTCAGCATGTGTGTCTTGTTCAGTGGTGGTCGTTTTTCAGCCTTTCTTACCTTGGCCATGTCTCTGAGTATTGCACACCTTGTGCTTTTGGGCACTCCAGTGATGTTGCAGCTCTGAAATATGGCAAAACTGGTGGCAAGTGGCATCTTGGCAGCTGTACGCTTGACTTTTCTCAGTTCACGGGCAGTTATTTTGCGCCTTGGTTTTTCCACACGCTTCTTGCGACCCTGTTGGCTATTTTGAATGAAATGCTTGATTGTTCGATGATCACGCTTCAGAAGCTTGGCAATTTTAAGAGTGCTGCATCCCTCTGCAAGATATCTCACTATTTTTGACTTTTCGGAGCCTGTCAAGTCCTTCTTTTGACCCATTTTGCCAAAGGAAAGGAAGTTGCCTAATAATTATGCCCACCTGATATAGGGTGTTGATGTCATTAAACCACACCCCTTCTCATTACTGAGATGCACATCACCTAATATGCTTAATCGGTAGTAGGCTTTCGAGCCTATACAGCTTGGAGTAAGACAACATGCATAAAGAGGATGATGTGGTCAAAATACTCATTTGCCTAATAATTCTGCACACAGTGTATATCGGCCAAAACCAATGAATAAATTTTTTTTTTTTTGGATATTTATTATAGCAAAAAGTAAGAAATATTGGGTTTTTTTGCAAAATTGACGCTCTTTTTTTTTTCATAGCGGCGATCAGAAATGACGCAGAGGTGATCAAATACCACCAAAAGAAAGTTCTATTTGTGGGGAAAAAAATGATAAAAATTTTGTTTGGGTACAGCATCGCATGACTGCGCAGAATTGGTCTGGGCAGGAGGGGGGTTTAAGTGCCCAGTAAGCAAGTGGTTAATGATGGGTGGGGGCCTACCATACAGTACTTCAAAAGAGGACAAATGTGTCCTCTTGATTGGGGCACTCTGAATTCTTAGCAAAGCAATGGGCAACATCAAGGTCCACTTCAGTTGGGGTTCCTGACAAAGCTTAGCTAGTTGTAACTTAAGGGTGCGATTCATTCGTTCCACTTTTCTAGAGCTTTGGGGCCTATACGCGGTGTGCAGTTTCAAAGTAATCTTAAAGCAGAGTTCCACCCAAAAGTGGAACTTCCGTTTTAAGGGAAGGTGACCCCCTGACATGCCATAAATGTCATTTTTTTTTGGGGGGGGGGGGACCGTCCACTTCCTCCCCTGGCGCCGAGGAGCCGGAAGGAAGTTCACCTTCTCTCCCTCCCACCCAGTGATCTTCTGGGACACGTCACAGGTCCCAGAAGATGCACCGAGCCATTCACAAGCTGCAGCACGACTCGCGCATGCGCAGTGAGCGCCCGGCTTTGAAGCCAATGCTGTGTGCCCACACCTGTGATGCCGGCGCTGCCGAGGGGAGGGGGAGACGAGCGAGCCCTTGGGCGGCCACATCGCTGGAACGAGGGACAGGTGAGTGGCCGATTGTTAAAAGTCAGCAGCTACACTTTTGGTAGCTGCTGACTTTTAACAGGGTGGAACTCCGCTTTAAGTACTGTTGCTAATTCCTGGAGGCATTTGTGCACAAACGCAGGGCCATTATCTGAGCCTAGGGCTGAGGGGATTCCAAATCTGGGAATAATCTCCTGAGTCAGGCATCTGACCACTTATTTTGTAGTCTCAGTCTGTGTGGGCCATGCCTCTACCTAACCTGAATAGGTACAAATGGCTACTAGCAAATATTTGTATCCTCCTGCTGGGGGCATAGCAGTGAAATCAACCATTAGTTCTTCCATGAGTGAGGTCCCTACAGCTTGTACTCCAGGGGCTGGCATGGATCCTTGTTTTGGGTTATTTTGGGCACATTCTATGCATCTATTGGCTGCAGCTCGTGCTAGTGTGGATAGCCGGGGGATATAAAAATGTCTTTCTAGGACTTTTTCATTGGTTGTTTTTCCCATGTGTGTTCCTTTGTGAAATTCTGACACTGAGACCCCTTTCACACTGAGGCGCTTTCCTATCGTTTTTGCGCTAAAAATAGCGCTTCCAAAAATGCTGCTCATTCATTCCAATGTACCTATTCACACTGGGGCGTCGCGCTGTCACCGCTTTTAAAAAGTCCTGCAAGCATGATTTTTTGTGCTTATTCTGAGCGCTAAAAAAAGCGCATTATAAACACCCATATACATTGAAATGAATGTAAAGCGCTTTAAAAGCAGGTTAAAAGCTCCAGCAAAACGCCCAGAGGTTGTGAAAAGTTCAAAATACCAGGAAGTAAACAGGATGTGATGTAGGGGGTTGTGCTAGTCCGTTAACGCCAGCGCTTCAAAAGCGCTTGAAAAACGCCTGTGCGTTAGCGCTAACGCGGTAAAAACGCGGGGAAAATGCGGTAATAACACTTGATGTTTTGCACGCGTTGATGTTTTGCTCAGTGTGAAAGGGGCCTAATTCAGCTGCTACAGTGGCTGGGATGACAATTCTCCCATCCTTTAGATGACTTGATACCAGTGATCTTCCCTGTACTTTCCAGGTTCAGTCTCTAGCCATTCTTGTTCTGCATTTCTGTAGACTGGGTCCCATTCAGAGAGTGGTACTGGGAATAGAGGGGCTTCTGCAATGGGGCGTGGGGGCTTCTGCAATGCTGCATCCTTGGCTGCTGATCTGCTTTGCTATTCCCTCTGGCTACTTGGGAGCCTCCCTTCTGATGGCCCCTGCAGTGGATCACTGCAACTTCAGAGGGGGCCCATACTGCTTCTAAGAGTTCCCGTATCTCTGTCCCATATGTATTTAATTCTCTTCCCTCCGAATGTAATAAGTCCCCTCTCCTTATACAGGGCCCCATGTGCATGAAGGGTCAGAAAGGCATACTTACAGTCTACATAGACATTCAATTTCAATCCCGCAGTCAGCTGTTGGGCTCTGTCAGTGCAATCAGTTCCGCTTTTTGTATTGAGGTCCCCTGCATAAGGCTACCGCCTCCTGTGTGACTACTGCATAGCCTGTGTAACGGACCCCGTCTTTTTACAAAGCTGCTGCCATCAGTAAAATACTGAAGATCTGGATTTCCCAAGAGGCTGTCTTTCAAGTCAGGTCGGTTTGCGACGCTTAGACTTCATCCATCACCTGGAGACAGTCATGTGTTAGGGACTCTTGTGGAGTGGGGAGCAGAGTGGCAGGATTTAGGGTGCTGACAGTCTCTAAATGAATTTGGGGATTTTCAAACAGCATGGCCTAGTATTTGACCATTCGGCTGTTTTTGAACCAGTGATTTCCCTTGTAATCCATCAGTGCCTGTACTTCGTATGGGACTCGGACATAGGTTTCCTGACCCAGCGACAGCTTGTCAGCTTTGGCCAGCAGGAGGGCTGTTGCTGCGATGGCCCACAGGCAGGATGGCCAACTCTGAGCTACAGTGTCCAGTTGCTTTGCAAGGTATGCTACAGGGCACTGCCATGATTTCAGGTACTGTGTCAGGACTCCCACTGATATCCCCTGTTTTTCACTGACGTACAGATAGAACAATTTCTGGCTGTCTGGTAGGCCTAGAGCGGGGGTCTGCATTAGGAAAGTCTTAATGTCTTGGAATGTTTGGTCTTGTTGTTCTCTCCATAGAAAAGGTTCTTTTTCTCCCCCCTTTTTGTGGATCCATAGAGGGGCCTAGCTTTTGTGGCAAAATCCGGTATCCAAATCCGGCAGAATCCTGCTGCTCCCAAGAACTCACGCACCTGGCGTCTGCTGATTGGGGTGGGAATCTGACAAACAGCTTCTTTCCTGCCTTCACCCAACTGTCTCTGACCTTGCGATACCCTGAACCCCAGGTATTTTACAGTCTCTTGGCATAATTGAGTCTTTTTCCTGGATAGCTTATAGCCTGCCTCCCACAGTAACTGCAACAGTTCATTTGTGGCTTGGAGGCACTCCATTTTATTTTTGGCAGCGATTAAGAGGTCATCCACATACGGAAGAAGGACTCTACTCTTAGGGTCTAACCTGAAGGGCTTTAGGTCTTTGGTTAAGGCTGCTCCGAATAAGGTAGAGGAGATTTTGAATCCCTGGGGTAAACATGTCCATGTCAATTGTCCCTTAGCCCAGTCTCTGGGTCCTCCCACTGAAAGGCAAAAATGCGCTGGGATTGTTCTGCTACTCTGAGATAGTAGAGGGCACCTTTCAGATCTAGGACTGTGAAGTGGGTGGCTTCCCCAGGGATCAGTCCCAACAGGTTATAAGGGTTTGGGACCACTGGGTGGATGGTCATTACAGCCTGATTGACTGCTCTGAGGTCTTGAACAGGACGGTAGTCCATTGTTCCGGGCTCCTGGTACTTGAAACAGAGGAGTATTCCAGGGTGACTGGCAGGGCTTCAGGATCCCATAGTGCAGGAACTTGTTCAAGTATTTTTGTATTTCTGCCAAGGCTTTGTGGGGGACCTGGTATTGTTTCAGACTGACTGGGGTGGCTCCTGGTTTTAATTCAACAAGAATTGGTGGGATGTGCCTGGCTAACCCTGGCAGGTTGTGTTCTGCCCATACTCCTGTCAAAACAATAAGCGCTTAGTCAGCGGGAGCCCTCCCATGGAGGGGGGGCTGTTAATTTTTTTTTTTTTTCCTTTCTTGGGTCCGTCGTGCACAGTGATTGATGATGGATTACAATGGGGGACACTTTTTTTTTTCTTTTTTTAATAAAGGACTTGTTCCTAATTACCTCCTGTGTTTTTTCTTTTTTGACACTGTTTGATGAATTGGTAAGGGTACGATGTACCCGATACTAATTCACATGGGGGGGCCAGGATCTGAGGGCCCCCTTTTTAAAGGGAGCTTCCAGATTCTGATAAGCCCCCCCGCCTGCAGACCCCCACAACCACAGCCCAGGGTTGTGATGAAGAGGTTCTTGTCCCATAAACATGGGGACAAGGTGCTTTGGGGTGGGGGGGCGCAGAGCCCCCCCCACCCCAAAGCACCCATACTCCCCATGTTGAGGGCATGTAGCCTGGTACGGTTCAGGGGGGCACTCGCCCGTCCCCCCCCCCATCCTGACCGGCCAGGTTGTATGCTCGGATAAGGGTCTGGTTTGGATTTTAGGGGGGGACCCCATGTCAATTTTTTTTAAATTTTGTCACGGGGTTCCCCTTAAAATCCATACCAGACCCGAAGGGCCTGATATGGACTGGGGTGGACCCTACACAAATTTTTTCAATGATTTTTATCTATATTGCCGGGAGCCGGCAATACATTACAGCCGCGAGTGGTTTTAAATGACATTTTTTCCTTTACATTATTATTATTATTATTATACAGGATTTATATAGAGCTGACAGTTTGCGCAGCGCTTTACAATATTAGGGCAGACAGTACAATTACAATACAATTCAATACAGGAGGATGTCATGTCATTTTGCTCTGGCTATGTTCTAAACATCACAGAGGTGCGCCCTTTTACAGGCAGACTAAGGGACCCCCCAGGCACATTATTTAAAGGAATATTTCATTTTTATTGTTTCACTTTAAGCATTATTAAAATCACTGCTCCTGAAAAAACGATAGATTTAAAAACTTTTTTTTTAATTGATACGTGTCCTCTAGGGCAGGACCTGGGTCTCCATACACTTTTATGGCAATAACTTGCATATAACTTCTGCCCTCCACGGCTCTGACGTGGGGTTTGACCTGTCCTGGCAGATGGGTGAGTACTGGGATCTAGTGTTCTCAACAGATAATAATATTTCCCCGTTTTGGGAAAATTTAGTATTATTTATTATAATCTTCATTTTTTGTCTATAGATACCTCTTGACTCTGCTCCTGACGAGTGGACAAGCTCCATGAAACGCGTCAAGCTTCATTTGCTGTCAAGAGCAATTGGTCTATATTTTCACTATTTTTGTACTATTTACAATCATGTGCTTAATGAAGATGTGTTTATTTATCATTCATTATCATGTGCGTGGCTTATGTGACAGGCTTTTTATGAAAAAAACCCTTGAATTGGGCGATGAATTCCATGATCATGTTTAATGAAGTATTTTTTTCATAAATAATTTGATTCATAATTGATGAGTACAATCTCTTTTTTGTGACAAGCCTCATTTAAAGTCCCATGACCGCCAGATTGCTTGCTGTTGTATATAATAGGGATGGAGGCTTGATCACAGTGGTGGTGTCAGATCACATCTTTCTTTTTTTTCATAACTTGCGTGTTAGCCTTTAAAATGAGCACTTTTGATTTTTCATGTTCGGGTCCCATAGACTTTGACGGTGTTCGAATGTCCGCACAAATCTTTTGTCTGTTCGCATTTTCTGGTGTGAACCGAACATCCTTACACCCCGGCCCCACAAGTCTTTTTGCCAGGAAAGGTACACTTTATTTCCTGTGGCTCCCACAATAGTTAGAGAGAGGGGCTATTTGTTAAATCATCACTGAATACTGAGCCCCAGTGTCTACCATTGATTTGGTCTTTTGGCCCCCTATATTAACGATGACCAAGGGCCTAGCGGGATGGAGCCCGGTCGGTCTCAGTACTGGTCCTCATTTGGGTATACCGAGCCTGCCAGTCAAACAAAGTCTCCATCTTCCTGTCTGTTCCTCTCATAACATCCTTTCTGGACCTGCCCTCATTGTGATTCCTTTCTCGCAGGGTCCAGTCTCGACCTCCCAGGTCCTTTATTGGTTGCAATCCTGTTTCCTTTGTCCCTCTTCTTTGCAATATGAGCACTGGTTTCTTCCCAAGTTCCTCTAGCCCCCTTCAGGCTTCCATCGGAGCGCTCTCTGGTTCTCTGAACTTTTTCGGTCAGGGCTTCAGCTAATAAATCAACTTTCTTTCTCATTCTTCGGTCATCTTCCCGTCTCAACTCTAAATCCCTGTTGACAAACACTTTTGTGGCGATTTCTAGCAGCTGTGAGATGTTCATTCCTGCAAATCCCTCCTGCTTCTGTACTTTTTTTTTTTTTTTACTGTCTCTTGTAGATTTACTGACAAAAGTGTTCACCAAATTCTTATTATTATTCTATTTGCCTCTGGACCAAAGGGGGTATACAATCTGAAAGCTTCACACAGTCTTTCATAAAAATGTCCTGGGCTTTAATTGGCCTGTTGAAGGACCTCACTAGTTTTAGGGTTAGTGGGTCTTTTGCTGCCTGATTCCAGAGTGGGTTTGCTTTTGGGTAATGATCTCCCACCCAGCCAGGCGGTCCCACTGGAGTTTTCCTAACTCTTCCACATACGTCTGAGTTGCCTGGTTAATTTTGTATCTTTCCTGAGTATTAAAAAGAGTTAGTAGAATTTGCTGACAGTCAGACCAGGTAGGTTTATGTGTTTGGATTATTGACCGGAACAGGTCAGTCATTGCTTCTCAGTGTAAGAGGGATTATGGGTCTTCCAGTTCAGTAGGTCTGTTGTTGTGAGAGGGGTATAGACTGGAGTCCGGTATCCTCCTGCAGCCTGTTCTCTTAAGGGCATTTGCATAGGCAAGTTGAAGGACAGGGCAAGAGTTCAGCCATTGGCATTGTGATCCTTCGGCGTGGAAGTGGACACTTGACCTGAGCGCCCATTGGCTGCTATCGGGTTCCCTGCTTCCCTTCTAGTTGTGACAATCTCACTATAAACAGGAGTATTTATGAGACTATGTCTGCTGAGATTGGGCATTGACCAGTTCGATGTATCTGACTCAACAGCTTGATTCCGCCAATCTGCGGGACAGGGCATTTAGACTTGTCTCCCATCTATACCCACCTGAGAGTCGTCCCTCTATCTATGGGGAAGCTGGTCTGCCTCATCGGGTTGAGAATATATGCGCTTTGTTTGTTTAGTTGTTGGTACTACTTTTGTCATAACCATAATTCTACACTGTTCCTCCTTTGCTGCCTGTAACCATTTTGGGTCATTTTCCACTACTTTCCTCCAACAATCTATATAAAGAACTTGATCATGTTTCTGTGAGTCTGCCCTAACATGTTCAAATAACTGGTCAATGGCTTCCAAGTCAAAATGTTCCCTGCGGGGCCACCACGTTCCTTAGCGGGGCCAATCTATACCACACAATATTTTCAATATCTTAGGGCTGAATTTTGAGATACAGTCCTTACAGTTACGGTATCCCTTCCAAAAATTAGAGATCATACATTCTAAGGGAGATTCAATAGACTGTCTCCCGCCCATCATTGTAACCTACGGACACTAAGACAGACACAGAGGGTAGGGTAAGATTTTGAGAATCCAGTAAGGGGTCTGGACCCTCGACACAGATAGGGTTAACAAACACAGCTTCCCTTTATCAGTGGCTCAGTATGGTCTCTAAACTGAGAAATGCACTTACACAAGGTCCGCACTCACTTCGACACCAGGTGTCTCATACAAACATCATTTGTACCAAACTCTTCCACCCAAAAATTACTGACTGACTGAGGGCCACCCGGGATGCTCTATCATCCAATTGGGTTTTCCTCCCAGAAGTTGATCAGGCTTCCCTTCCCTTGAATATGTTGAGAGGCCAACTGACTGCTATACCAAATCAAAAAGTAAAATACTTTCACCTGTTCCCAATGTTGGAGGTCAAACTATCTAACCAATTGGTCCCCAGGTCCGTTTTGACACTGACAAAGGAAGTAGCCAAATGGGTTATGGCGCAGCCTCCTAGATGAACAATTATAGGGGCGCCTAAGACTACGATATAGCCCACAAGACTGGCCTCTCTGACCACTCCTTGCAGGTCTGGTGGAAAAAGTGCTACCTCGTCACAGCAGGTCACACCTGATATTCCTGGCCAAAATGCACCAGTAAAATGTAGCAGGAGATATTCAGGAAATGACTTTACCGGAGAACGACTTCAAAAGGGATACAAACTGACTGGCTCACGCCAGGGAATCAAGTGTGTGGCACAAACAGTCTACAGTATACATATAGTCTTTGCAATATTACGTCACAGGTAGACAGGTGGTATATTTCCACTAGCACAGTTAACCCGTTAGACTTCTTAGACACAATACATTTTTGCATAGTATATACCTTTGTATGTTTGTAAGACTTCCTGTGTCTTAAGCAGTTTATGCTCTTTGCAGTTTCCTGTATATACCTAAGTTATCGGCAAGCGAGCTAGTGCTAAGCATTCTATCTTAACCACTTCAGCTCCGAAAGAATTTACCCCCTTCCTGACCAGGCCATTTTTTTGCGATATGGCACTGTATCGCTTTAACTGACAATTGCACGGTCGTGCTGCGTTGTACCCAAATGAAATTGACGTCCTTTTTTCCCGCATTTGGTGGTGTTTGATCACCTCTGCAGTTTTTATTTTTTGTGCTTTAAACAAAGAAAGAGTGACAATTTTGAAAAAAAAACAATATTTTTAAATTTTTACTATAAATATCCCTAAAAAATATGAAAAAAAATTCTTACTCAGTTTAGGCCGATATGTATTCTACATATTTTTGGTAAAAAAAAAAAAAAAACCCAATAGTCGTATATTGATTGGTTTGTGCAAAATTTTTATAGCGTCTACAAAATAGGGGATAGATTTATGGCATTTTTATTTTTTATTTACCAATAATGGTTGCACTCTGCGATTTTTAGTGGGACTGCGATATTGCGGCGGACAGATCGGACCACAAATTACACTTTTTGGGGACCAGTGTCATTTATACAGCGATCAGTGCTATAAAAATGCACTGATTACTGTATATATGTCACTGGTGGGGAAGGGGTTAACTGTGTTCCCTGGGAGGTGTTTCTAACTGTATGGGGGCTGGACTGACTGGAGGAGGAGAGAGATCGCTGTTCCTAATCACAAGGAACAGACGATCACTCTCTACTCCCCTGTCAGAACGGGGGTCCATTGTGTTTACATTGGCAGGTCCCCATTCTGCCTCTATGTAGAGCGATCGCGGTTGGCCGGCAGACATTGCACCCGCCGGCCATGCACGCCTGCTATATCTATTGCACGAAGCGACATACAATGGTGGCGATTTGCGTAATAGAGCCAACCTGCCACAGTACAACTGAGGTGACTGGTCTTTAAGCGGTATAGCGATGCCAGCACCGCCACCGATCTTCAGATTGGCTGGTCAGGTGCAGCTGCTGCCATTGCGGATAAGGGAACCCGACAGTGGAGCCTTTCCACTTCACGCCGGGCTCTACTGCGCATGCGCAAGCCGCCAATGAGCTTTCTCACTGGCCTGGCGGGGGAGGAGGAGGAAGCCAGGCTGTGATGTCAGCGGCCACAGCTGGGGCTCCTGGATGTGGGGGAAAAGGACACCTGTCAAAGACAGGTATCCTCTCCCCCCCCCCCCCAAAAGGTGCCAAATGTGACACCTGAGGGTGGGGGGGATCCGTTGAGCGGAAGTTCCACTTTTGGGTGGAACTCCGCTTTAAGGGAGGAGGGGAGTGGGTGCAAATTTCATTGGAAAACATGTCACACTGCAGGCAGCTATGCAGCTGCTGTAACCACAAATGTCTATGAGGGGAGAGGGGAGTAAGTTCAATGTCTGTGTGTGGATCTGTCACACAGCCTAACCGCAATTTTACAAGTAAGAGACAAACAAGCTTGTGAAGAATGATTTCAGTTAGTTCTAAACTGGACCCTACTGCCACACCAGAACATTCTCTTCATTTTGGAGATAAATTCTAGTAATACGGTCCTCTAAACAAACAGCACTGACAATAAATAGACAAGACAATGACCATCCTGACCATACATGGCCTACAAAGGGAAATTATTACACTACACAGGCAGCCAATGGGCAATCATTACACTATGCAGGCAGCCAATGGGCAATCATTACACTATGCAGCCAACACAATGATGGAGTGCAGGGGTCAGGAGTATGGAGCATAGAGCCCCTTACATTGCTGGTCAGGAGGAAGAAAACATTCCCCAGCCTGCCATGAAGAATATCTTCCATCATTGGTCTCAGAGGGGGAAAAATACTGAGGGTTCTGAGGGAAGTAGAGGAGCTGAGGGGCTGTGTGGGATAATGGATAGATGGCGGACTCTAGAGACCCCTTTAGGAGTTGTGTGGCTCAATAATTTTGAGGTGGTAGTATAGCTGAAGGACTCTGGTCCCTTCATATTGTTGGTGGGATCTGTTTACAAAGGATCAACTACAAGGTAGTTAGGGGTCAGTGCTATATATCTTCAGACTCTGTCGCTCTGTACAATGTCGTGGATACTACAGAATACTTGGCAACCAAACCACTCCCCCCCCCATGTCCTCCTACCCCCACTAGGCTGCCATTGGAGGGAACAGAATCCTCCCCATAGTTCTGTACTTGACTAGCACCATCCTCCTGCTATCCAATCAAATCCCTTCTCTTATTGCAGAGAGTGACAGTGACATCACTCCTGTCAGTCAGCAGGATGCCGGAGATTGGAGCCTCGCAGCCAGAGTTCTGGCAATTATCTTGATTAGCATCTGGCCAAAAGTCAGCAAATTCCCTTTCCTGAACATCATGACGACCCAACAATGTCCTCACAGGCCTGCCTCAGAGCAAACAAGTCAAAGGAAGGATTGAATTTATCATTTCTTGTCTGCAGATCTAAAACGAATCCAAACCAGTTCAGAAACAAAACAAACCCAACAGAGGAAGGAAAATTCTTATCTGGCAGGCAAAGAGGGTCCCGGGACCTCAAAATTGTAGCAAAACACTAAATAGTCCAAACTAAATATGTTCCCATGGGGGCAGTAATTCTTAAATGTATGGCAACCCCTCCCCCATCCAAATCCTATTATTCTGTGACCAATACCATCCAAATAATTCTTACTTTCGTTTCCCAAAGTTATCCGTCTACAAGGAGACCTGTATAGATCAAATGATGGCACCAATGAAGATGGAGGAGGACCGGAGTCACATGACTGAGAGCATACTAAACTTCACCCTGGAGATCATCTACCTGCTGACCGGAGAGGTGAGGAGGATTCTGGGAGGTCACATGACATCACTCTTATCTCTATTAATAAAACACAGACCTGACCAGAGAGGTGAGGAGGATTCTGGGAGGTCACATGACATCACTCTTATCTCTATTCATAAAACACAGACCTGGCCGGAGAGGTGAGGAGGATTCTGGGAAGTCACATGACATCACTCTTATCTCTATTAATAAAACAGACCTGACTGGAGAGGTGAGGAGGATTCTGGGAGGTCACATGACATCACTCTTATCTCTATTAATAAAACAAAGACCTGGCCGGGGAGGTAAGGAGGATTCTGGGAGGTCACATGACATCACTCTTATCTCTATTGATAAAACACATACCTGACTGGAGAGATGAGGAGGATTCTGGGATTCTAACATGATATTCCTATTGGTTCCTCAATGCAGAGATTTCCTCTTCTGAAGTCAGGTGATCATATGACCATCACAGTGCCTCCATGTGACTCCCTAAAACCCGAGAGACACAACATGCAGGAGATTCTAGAAGTCATCAAGAAGATGATGGAGCTGCTGACAGGAGAGGTGAGTGGTGCTGGGAATTCTGGGATATTATCCAGTAATAGACAAGGGATGTGTCTGGATGGTGACTGTATCATTGTGTGTGTCAGGTTCCTATAAGGTGTCAGGATGTCACTGTCTATTTCTCCATGGAGGAGTGGGAGTATTTAGAAGGACACAAGGATCTCTACAAGGACATCATGATGGACAATCAGCCACCCCTCACATCACCGGGTAAGAGGAGACTTTATTGTAAAGGAGAGAGCAGAACGGAGGGTCCACCTAGATCCCCCATCATCTGATAAACACATAGAAACAATGTATTCAGTCAGTGTGTGTGTTTCCTACAGATGGATCCAGTAATGGGAAGCCACCAGAGAGATGTCCCCATCCTCTGTATTCCTGGGATTCCATACAGGAAGGTCACACCATCCCTCACCATCATCAGGTAGATGAGGGACAATCACTGATAGTATCATTAGGATCTGTACATTATCTGCATTGTTACCATTGATTTCATTTTAATATGTATTTAGAGTGGAAACCTGAGAGATTCTAAAGCTGAGGGTAAAGAAGAGATAAAAGAGGAGGATGATGAGGATGGGGTGAAGGAGGAGTCACAGTTTATAAAAGAACACAAAGATCTGTACCAGGACAACATGGTGGAGTCATCCAGCTACAGAAACCCACCAGAGAGATGTCCCCATCCTCTGTATTCCCAGGGTCCCACACAGGAAGGTCACACCATCCCTCACCATCATCAGGTTAGACGATTGACAATTGTTGGTAGTTATGAATTTGTATTTCAAGCATATTTGTTACAATGAATATGTTAATTTATATTCAGAGTGGAATCCTCGGGGATGATAATATTGTTGTTAAAGAAGAGTATAAAGAGGAGGATGAGGAGTATGGAGTGATGGAGGAGTTTTCAGGACACAAGGATATGATAGAGCCACCTAACGCCAGAAACCCACCAGAAAGATGTCCCCATCCTCTGTATTCCCGGAATTCCACACAGGAAGGTCACACCATCCCTCACTATTACAAGGTTGGTGGGGAGGAGCTTATAAAACACAGACTCATGTAGACAATGTGTGAATTTTTATATGATGTCACAATAATAAAGTTTATATTTTACAGATAATATTCACTCTGATTTTCTTGATTTAGAGTGGAGATCCAATTGATATAGAATTTGAGGTTAAAGCAGAAGAAGAAGAGACGTATGTGGGGGATGATCAACAGTCTATGGAGGAGGATGGAATAACGGGGACATTTATAGAAGAGGACACTCCTACAGAGATCAGCACAGGTGGGTCATTAACACTAAATACATTCCTCCACCCATACTGATCACTGATTGGTCCAGAATAGGGCAATGACTGGGTGATATCAGTCTGTAATACCCTGGTCACTTTCCTGAGCTGTGTTCTCCGTCCTGTATTCCTGTATTTCTCTCAGATAATCTTCCTTCTCTGTGCTGCAGACACAATTTATGCATCTAAACTTTATTTATGGAGATTCTGGGGTTCAGCTGGCAGCAAAATGTTGATTGTCCTCATAGACGTTATTAGACCTAGGCACCTGGGACATGTATCTTGGGTCTCCTTCCCCATACACGAGTCTAGTAAGATCTCTGACAGAACAATTCTCCCGGGTTTACTAACTCTGTTGTCTGCTGTCTGTGGCGGGTGGAGGGATATGTCTGTATAGTCTCAGACCCAAGTCACTGAGTGCAGTCTCAGGAGATGGGAGGCAGCGGTGTGGGACCTCTGCAACTTGTCTCATGTAAACATTTAAGCTTCCGCTGATTACTGAATGCCAATATTATGAGTCCTGATCATTACACTATATACTCTATGTTGTACATTAAAAAAATCTAGAGGTATAGGTGTGTGTGTATAACTGGGTCTTGTCCTAATCCGTGTATTTCAATGAAACATGAGCATGTGATGCCAAAGGCATAACAACAAACCCCTCACGGATTTACACGGGACAGACCAAGAGAGTAAAAAGTACAAAATGTTTTATTGAAGCACTAAAATTGGTGCACATATCACAAAATTTCATAAAATGCAGTATCATGTATCCAACACTCATCATGGATAAAAAGCAGTGCTTGCCCCTGAAAACTGGTAGTGGGGTTGACCACTGAATATTACATGTTTCAGACCTCAGAGGGTCCTTCTTCAGAGGTATATTGAGTCAGTTGGGTATCAATTTCTAGAATGTAAGCGTGTACAATTAATAACAAATTTTGTTATAAACATATTGTATATATCTGAATACTCCAACAGTAAGTATAGAAGGCTTAGCAAGGAGGATACTTACAAAACCATATAGACAAAAATACACCTAGTAGGCAAGCAGAACATTTCCCATAATCAAGTGGATGACTGGATAATGGATGGCCAGTGGACTCAAATGGAATCAACAATGGATGGAACCCCAAAAACCGCACCACCGGAGGAACACTTTGTGCACAGACAAGGACCCCCCAGCAAGGAGAGAATTACTCCTACTGTTGAACTCCAGAAAACCAGGTCCACACAATGTGTGAGTGGAATCTGTACATAAAAAGGACAGTCAGGGGAGGGTAAAGAGTACACGCCATAGCGGCTAGACTGGTAGTATTATAATGAGAGTTATAGAGGTATCATGTAGGGGTGATAGTGCAATCTATAGGCTTAACAACCCCCATATAGCATCAAAAAGTACCCATTGTTCACATACCTCCCCACGTGTAGGGGTGAGTCCAATGGATCTCGCCTTCAGGTGAAGTGCTGACATTAGTCTGCACCAGTGATGAATAAATACTCAACATGGTCATGTGTCCAATCTCCTCTGAGGGGGATTGAAAACAGCTGGTTGCTAGAGGATGGATTAGCCAGCATGAGTATAAAAACACTGCTTGGCATCCATCAAGGGGTCCCTTGGCATCATGGTGCGTGGCACGGACACGCCCAAAGGGGCGGGGCCGCATCCCATATCACAGCGCCACAGACACATGGAAGGTCACTTCCCTGGGCTCCAACCTGGAGCGCAAACAGGAAGATGAGTGCAGATGTTGTACATTACATACTCCCGACCCCTGCACTGTATATACTTTATGTTGTACATTACATCATTCTGATACTGTATAGTCCTATCTGCTGTATCTAATACAATATGTTGTACAATACATAGTCCTGACTTCTGCTCCCTCCCCTCTACCCACTGCTATATATACACATAATATGTATCCTCTTTTGTTAAACCAATTTCCTACCAGCTGGACATTTTATATCTGATGATTTGATTGGAGCACAGACTTTTACAGGTTTATAATTAGTGGTGCACCAAATGGAAATTTTGGCACCGAAAACGACAGTTTTTAAAAAATATTTATATTTTTATATACAATTATCATTTGCAGCCTACCTGAGCCTAATTGGCACTGATAGGTGGCACTTACAGGCGGCACTGATTGGCACTGATAGGCAGCACTGATTGGTGACACTGATTGTCACTGATAGATGGCACTGACTGGTGGCACTGGGTAGTACTGGCAGGTGGCACTGGCATGTGGCACTGACAGGCGGCACTGGATGGTGCTGGCAGGTGGCACTGGCAGGCAGCACTGATTGGCACACAGGTGGCACTGGATGGTAGTGGCAGGTGGCACTGCCATGTGGCACTGGTTGGCACTGACAGGCAGCACTGGATGGTACTGACAGGCGGCACTGGATGGTACTGGCAGGTGGCACTGGATGTACTGACATATGGCACTGGCAGAAGAGATGAGAAGATTTACATTGCAGAGTGCACTGCTTGTACGAGCCACTCTGTGCATGAAACTGTCACCTAATTACACTGAATGCAGAGAGAGGGAGACACACAAGCTGTCAAGCTGAGGTCAAAGGTGGGTGGGACCAAACAGCTATCAAACACCCGCCCAGCCCCTATCCCACTGGTTGGCGTTTGATAGCTGTTCAGTCCCGCCCACCTCCGACATCAACTTGAAGATATGACAGCTCTCTCTCTCTCTGCATTCAGTGTAATTTCTCCGAAAACACAGATTTGGGCTGAAAATGCCGATAATTTTCGGCAGCCAAAATTTCAGTGCATCCCTATTTATAATAATGTGACATCCTCAAACTTTGGAACCATAAACAGAAAGTTATAATGAGGTAGTAGTTAATAACCCAACAATGGTGGTCTTCAGTATCAGTCCAGTCTTCATATTGGTTGTTCTCCCCCCAACCTCACTCTCTAACCTCTGGTTGGGCTCTGTCCCGCTTTTATTCATGATGAAATCATGGACTAAATAAGGAAGTGCAGTGATAGAGGGGGTGGGGACACTCGTCCTATAATCCCCTCATCACTGCCACTCCTATAAAAGACAGTTCTCGTTGTTTCCTCACTCTCTGACTAAGGTCCATGAATAAAGAAATGAACTGGGAGGAGATCAGAGGAGCCATTTACTCGTTACCTTGAGGGGTTAATTGTAAGATCCTCAGAGACAAAGCTGCCCGATGTGGGCGGAGTCCTGGTTTAGAGGAACCAATCAGCTCATGTCTAGTAATAATCTTTTTATTTCTATTTTAGTGGATGGACGGGAGATGAGGAAAACCTCAGAGGATTGTCTCACTTTGTCTCCAGACTGTAAAGTAGAAGATGAGGACATCACACAGTATAGTCCAGGAGAAAACCCGGCTACCACAAATGTCCATCCGGCACCACACAGTGTAGATGGACCATCGTATTCCTCTTATCCTGAGGAACTTCAGACTGTGAGGGACGGTGCCGTCCTTCCAACAGAGAAGAGGTTTTCCTGTACTGAGTGTGGGAAGTGTTACCGTTCTAAATTCCATCTTAATGTGCATCAGAGATCTCACACAGGTGAGAAGCCATATTCCTGTCCTGAGTGCGGGAAATGTTTTTCAAGGAAGTCCCACCTCTACACACATCAGAGATCTCACACGGGGGATTATCCGTATTCCTGTGCTGAGTGTGGGAAATGTTTCCCTTTTAAATCCAGTCTTGATGTGCATAAAAGATCTCACACGGGAGAGAAGCCGTATACCTGTCTAAAGTGTGGGAAATGTTTTTCAGTGAAGTCCCATCTTTCCACACATCAGAAATCTCACATGGGGGAGAAGCCGTATTCCTGTGATGAGTGTGGGAAATGTTTCACTGGTAAATCCAATCTTGATGTGCATAAAAGATCACACACGGGGGAGAAGCCATATTCCTGTCCTGAGTGTGGGAAAAGTTTTTTACGGAAGTCTGATCTTTACACACATCAGAGATCTCACACAGGGGAGAAACCTTATTCCTGTCCTGAGTGTGGGAAATGTTTTTCACGGATGTCCCATCTTTACAGACATCAGAGATCTCACACGGGGGAGATACCTTATTCCTGTCTTGAGTGTGGGAAAAGTTTTTCAAAGAAGTCCATTCTTTACACACATCAGAGATCTCATACAGGCCAGATACCTTTTTCCTGTCCTGTTCCCAAATCTCACACAGGTGAGAAGCCTTATTCCTGTCATGAGTGCGGGAAATGTTTTTCAATGAAGTCCAGTCTTCACACACATCAGAGAGTGCACACAGGGGAGAAGCCGTATTCCTGTTCTGAGTGTGGGAAATGTTTTTTAATAAAATCCAGTCTTCACACACATCAGAGAGTACACACAGGGGAGAAGCCATATTCCTGTCCCGAGTGTGGAAAATGTTTTTCAGATAAGTCTTATCTTTACAGACATCAGAGATCTCACACAGGTGAGAAGCCACATACCTGTCCTGAGTGTGGGAAATGTTTTTCAGAGAAAGCCAGTCTTTCCAGACATCAGAGATCTCACACGGGAGAGAAGCCACTTTCCTATCCTGAGTGAGGGAATTGTTCCTCACTGAAGTCCTGTCTTCCTGTACATCAGGGACCCCACACAACCCTCAAGGTGTATTAGTGCCTTGAGTGTGGGAAATGTCTTCTATATGAATGTTGCTGGACATCACAGCTCTCCTGTGGGGAAGAAGCACGCCCTGATATACACCTCAGATATACTCCATGGCTGATCTTCATCATGTAAGAAACAGGTCTGTTTTATTTTTTTTATAATTATTTGAACAAATGTGACAAGTATTTACCCATCTGTGAAGAATGTTGTTTGTATTTATTTCATATAGTGATTTTCTATGATCATCAGCTCTATCTAATGTCCATAATGTGGTATTCCACATATTTTTTTACTAATGAAGATATTTCAGGAAAAATAATTCAGTATGGCCACGAGATGGAGCTGACGATCATAGGAAACCACTGTGATAATTTGTGGCTAGATTTTGTAATGTCTGGAGAAATGCTTGTGATGATAATTTGTACTGGGCACCCCAAAAACCTGTGAGAAGAACCAGGGCAGCTATGTTGTTAAGCATTTACAGGGGATGTGTATATCCTTTCTATGTGCACCTTACTGCAAAGGCTGGTTATAGATTGGAGTGGTTGTCACATATCTGCACAGTTTGTCAGCATAATTTGGCAGGGGGACACACTGGATGCCTTCAGCTGTCATTGTGCTCTTGCTGAGTGTCCATTGTGTCCCTGTGCCTTTAAGGAGGAGTGGGCTCCCTCCAGGCAAATCTTCCCTTAATCTACCCACTGCTATATGTGCTCCAACCTGGAGACTCTGAAGACTATAGAGTTAGGAGTGCAGTATACAGAAGAGCCTTGGGGTGGGCACTGCGGCCTTACACATATATTTGTGTGCAACCAGAACCTCTATTTTTAGTGTGAATTGTTAGACAGGACAAATAGTTTTGTGTTTTGTCGGTTGGCTGGTAAGTGTGCTGGGAAATGTTTATGTTGTGTGTGATTTAGAATAGGAGACACTTAACAGCAGTAATCTGCTTTCCATAATCCCGGGAAGGCAACTTCTGCAATTCACAAACTTTTAGCTGCATTCCAAAACATCCTTATCAGTTCATTGATAGGACACAGCAGAACCTCCTAACCAAATCAACCAACAGCACAAGAAAGCATGGCAGACAGTCAACCCTTTGATTTATTCCTCATAAACCTCATTACCAGAACCTAACACAATACACATCCCAGTCTGACTCTAATAGCCACCATAAACCCTTCAAGTCCAGGCTTAAGTAATTAGAACAGCAAGCACATATCCATCCTTGCTAATTGTCATAAATAGTTCAGCAGATAGAAAAGCTGAATACACATTTCTGGATGGCTTTTATGGGATATTACTACCCACAAAGTCACAATGTAAGTATGTTTCATAACTCCTGAGATGATACCAGTACAGCAAGAATAAGGTCACCTTTACCTGTCTATATTAATTAGCAGCATTGTAAGCATGAACACCTCTATATTAGAAGGTACAGAAGGCAGGTGGCACACACTACATCTCCTTGCTGAAATTATTATCTGATACCCATCATATTTATATTCATTCAAATGGTAATTTCATGCTGGACAATAATATACCAGTTACCAGAATGTAACCTGTATATGTTCCAAGATAGAAATACCTATAGAAGACTATTGGAGGGCATATTATTTTATGGTCATAAACACTTTGACATCCCATCAGCAACAGCCCAGACCTTCTCATGCCTTCTTATCGGTCAGATAATTTCTGTCCACACCCTCGTCAGCAACCAGAAAAGATGGACTGCATTTGCAGTCCGGAGCTCTCCTTTACCATCAAACAAGAACATCAGCCAATGCTTCACTGATTCATCTTACTGCTCATCGACGGGACTTTGCTGAATGCACAGAACCAGGACTTTGTGAAGTATGTTTACTCTTAAACCCTTTTTGTTTTTCTGTTACATTATTGTTTCTTTCCCTTTGTAGGACCTTTTTTCTGTAAATATTTTGTTTGCACCAATTTTTCTTATTAACCACTTGCCATCCGCCCATCGTCAAATTCCGGGTGGACGTCATGACGTTGGCCCTTTAAGCTGGGATTGCGCGCGATCCGTCGCGTGCATCCCGGCTCTGTCATTGGCGGCGTGTCCCAGGGACACACCGTGTCACTGACGGGGGGGTGAACAGCCATTGGTCATGGCTGTTTACCATGTGATCGGCCGTGATGAAGTCACGGCTGATCACAAATAGTACTTACCCCATTCGCACGGTGCATGCGCGTGATCGGGCGCGCTGTGCGTGCATGTCTGTTGCGGCGTGTTCCCAGGCAACACTGCCTTTCACCGACACTGGTATCAGCCGTTGGCCGGTGACTGTTACCTTGTGATTGGCTGTGATCTTCTCACAGCTGATCACATGTAATGTAAACAGAGTGGTAACTCACTGTTACCAGCTCTTCTCTCCTCAGTTTCCAGTGTGAGGAGAGGAGAACTAGGATCAGTGAGTTACTGATCTGTGTAAAGCACAAACACACCTGTCACATCATCCCTGCCCCCCATGCACCTGTCACCCAACAGTCACCCCATCTGCCCCCATAAAGTGCACCTGTCACCCATCAGTGACCGTAGTGCGTCACCCATCAGTGACCGTGGCGTGTCACCCATCACTGACCATCACCCGTCTGTGACCGTGGCGTGTCACCCATCAGTGACCGCGGCCTGTCATCCATCACTGACCATAGCCTGTCACCCATCAGTTACCACCGCCAGTCATGCATCAGTGACCGTGACCAGTCACCCATCAGTGACCACCCCCAGACACCCTTCACCCATCAGTGACCACTGCCAGTCACCTGTCGCGCATCAGTGACCATAGCCTGTCACCCATCAGTTACCACCACCAGTCATGCATCAGTGACTGTGACCAGTCACCCATCAGTGACCACCCCCAGACACCCTTCACCCGTCGGTGACCACCGCCAGTCACCCATCAGTGACCACCGCCAGTCACCTGTCACCCATCAGTAACCACCGCCAATCACGCATCAGTGACCACCGCCAGTCACCCATCAGTGACCACCACCAGTCACCCATCAGTGACCACCAGTCACCCATCAGTGACCACCACCAGTCATCTGTCACCCATCAGTGACCACCCCCAGACACCCTTCACCCATGAGTGACCACCGCCAGTCACCTGTCATGCATCAGTGACCACCGCCAGACACCCATCACCCATAAGTGACCACCGCCAGTCACCCATCAGTGACCACCGCCAGTCACCTGTCACCCATCAGTAACCACCGTCAGTCACCCATCAATGACCACCGCCAGACACCAGTCACCCATCAGTGACCACCGCCAGACACCCATCAGTGACCACCGCCAGTCACCCATCAGTGACCACTCCCAGACACCCTTCACCCATCAGTGACCACTGCCAGTCACCTGTCGCACATCAGTGACCATAGCCTGTCACCCATCAGTTACCACCACCAGTCATGCATCAGTGACTGTGACCAGTCACCCATCAGTGACCACCCCCAGACACCCTTCACCCGTCGGTGACCACCGCCAGTCACCTGTCACCCATCAGTAACCACCACCAATCACGCATCAGTGACCACCGCCAGTCACCCATCAGTGACCACCACCAGACACCCGTCGTCCATCAGTGACCACCACCAGACACCCGGCACCCATCAGTGACCACCGCCAGTCATCCATCAGTGACCACTGGACCACAGACCACCACCAGTGACTACCCACTGTCCGCCACCAGTGACTACCCACTGACCGTCACCAGTGACTACCTACTGACCGCCACCAGTGACTACCCACGGCCCACAGACCACCACCAGTGACTACCTGCTGCCCAC
>BLSH010381601.1:391693-403652 GCA_018402905.1 Glandirana rugosa | reverse complement strand
ATGTCTTCTAGCATGCAGTTAGGAACAGGAACTATACAGGCGCACACTAGATACAGAAGGTACATCCTGTGATAATATTATAACACAGAATACACACTAATACTGGTATAGACAGTTATAGTGTATATATGTAGTTTAAGGTACCAAGCAACTTTACTGTTGTACCTCCAACAGCATAAAACTTCTCCAACTTCTTGGTGCACCGGGAGACAGACAGGTTGATTTTGGACTGACCCCCAGGGACCTGCCTGAAAACTACCACATGGAGAGACCATTTGTTGCCTTATCAGTTGGACTCTGGAAAGAAAGCCTGTTAGAATCATCAGAGTCCAAGGCATACTGGCTTGTAGGGAGCAGAAGGCTGCCAGTAATTTCAGAATGTTTGCACACTCCTGTGAAACTGACAGCCCCACCTGTCCTGCATTATCCCTGATAGGCAGTAAGTCCCCCCTTTTGTATCGCTGGTATCAAACGCGATTGTGAAGCAGGAGATGGGGCAATGGAATGGCCAAGAAATACCTTTCTCCATTGCAGCCACCTAGGGCTCTCTCATGACTGCGGCCTTGTAGATGACCTGCATTCTACATCCTGGCTCCCTCTGCTGGGGAAACCCCTTATGGAAGGGCCACATTCTCCAGAGCGTCCACTTGACCATTGGCTAAGTAGACACCATAGTGCCAATAATTTTAGATACTGAAAGATGCGCAGGTGGGAAGAAGACTGACCGAGATTCAGGTAACGATGCGAGTTAACGTTTAGGTCTACGAAATAAGACAGTCATCTGGCTGGATCCCAATCATAAACTTCTCCTTTTAGATGAGAAATGTTTTAGGTGTGTGAGGTCTATAGCTGGCCTCTGCAAGCCGTTCTTTATGACCAAGAAGAGAGACAAGTGTATGCCCAGAAATCTTCCGCCTTCTTGGACTGGCACAGCAGCACTTTGCGACACCAGAGACCTTACATAATACAAGAGTATCTGCCTCTTTACCTCAGAGTAAGGTAAATCTGGGAAAACAAAACTGAGCTGAGGAAGAAATCCGAAGGTCCATGCGTATCCTGAAACGACCGTTTTAAAGTTCCAACAGTTGAGACCCCAACTCGGCTCCTTGGAAACCTGAGGTCAGGTTCACTTAGCCGACAATTGAGGGGACACCTGGCCTCTCCACCAGCTTTTCCCAAAATCCTGACCTGGTCTGCAAAGCGTGCGACCCCTGCACACACTGAACATTGTCTTCTAGACCACATATTCTTCCGGCCTAGCAGGCACCAGTCCTGAGGCATAACCCAACTGTGGCCCAGGTTATGGTGCTATTCAGCTCGTTGCAAACGATGAAGCTCCCTCAAGGGGATCTTCCACCATGCCTGCTAGGGGCAGGATCCACAAGCCAAGGCCAGAGCCATGGCGTTTACTTAGCCGTAGCTAGCCAGAACATTACTACAATGTGTATGATCTCAAATGAAGCCTTGTCCTGGAACCTACTGCCAGCTCTGGCTCCTGAACTACCAGGTTTCTGGTCGCTTCATCTGAAAGGTTTTGAATACTGCGTCCGCATTCTTCTTCCACATTTTCAGTGCTATAAACATGGCCACTAGAGCCTCGGCCGACTTTCAGCCCAATCAGTGCATCTTCCAGGGAAGAGCAACCGGCTTGCTTGCCTTAGCAAACATCAACAAGTAGAGAGGCAGCCTTTCGATACTTCACATCCTTATCCCTGAATGGATAGAGCTTGGCCTGCTCAGAAGGGAGGTATATCCCACGACCTTGCTCATCCAAAATGATGTCCCCTAGTCCCGATAGGAATGGGGAGAATAGGACACTCTCTCTGAGGCTACGTCTCCGCTATTGCGACCCCAAAGTTGCACGATTCAGAGCGCGACTCGGGAGTGCAACTCCGATGCGACTAAGTGCAGCCCCTGATCCAACTTTACAGTCTCTGGGTCAGAGCTGCATCAAAGTCGCACCGAGGTAGTGTGGGAACCTTTACTTTAACTTTAAGTCGCATAGATTGGAATGCATGACAAGTCGCACTGGAGGAAACAGAACCCAAGGTGCTTACAGAACTTTCTCTTGCTTTGCAGGAGATTCTACAGGTTCTACCCATACAAATGCCCTCTTCATATCTTTGACCAAAAGGGCACCACAAGGGCAAAGTGGCTCTCTCTGCCTCACTGTCTGAGGTCCTTATAGATGGATGGCATGGTTGGGATGGTTCCCGCTCTTCCTAGCCATCCTAGTGAGAGAAACACGCCGTAATGGCTAGTGGTCATTGCATGTAGCTTATACCCAACTCTTTAAGGGGTTCTTGCACCCCGCGCCTCACCAGAGACTTAATTTGTTGGAAATCCTTTTCTTCAACCGCTTGGGCATAATATTGCTCACACAGAGACCTGCCCTCTGGGACCTGAATCCCGTATCCCCAGCAGGCTCCTTGCTTGGAGCGGCTGACATAGCGGTGAGTGCGGTGCCTAGAGGAGGATTCAGAGCTTGACAATGACTTATGATGACTAAATCTGGATGAAGAAAGTTGATGTGACCTAAAGAGGTCTTACTGATCTCATGCCGTGTATTGTCAATCTGACCTAGAAGTACTCACAAAAAAAACCCACAAAATAGGGTAGAAAGGAAAGGACTAAGAACCCAAAAGTGTGCCCAGGCAAGCAAGGAAAGAAAAGGGTTAACACCCTCTCAAACTTGCTACACAAGGGCTGGCCACAGGGGGAGCAGTAATACATCTGGTGTGTGAACTGCACAGATAGCCAAACTGCACAGGTGATACAATCACACCAAGACAGCACACAAGGTTGTATTGCAGAGCATATACCTGTGATGAACGCACACAGCATTGGAGACTGCTGCACGCTGTCGACAGAGAAAAACTCAATATCAACAGTACTGACCGTTGATCGAATTTCTCCCTCTGCAATGATGCCACTGCTGCCCACAGCACACCTGCGCTGAGTCCCTGGGCAGGAATAACCCAGGGACACTAGGCCATTAGAGAGAGCGGCGGCTTGGAACGCAGGTGCACTCCAGCCGCCATAGGCTGGAAGACATTAAAGTCAGGAAAAGAAAACAGATAAACACACAAACTGCTACCATGGAGTATGCAATAGAAAGGTATACATCACCGCACATCCCCCACGATTACGCCTGGATACAGAGGACGTTGTTGCTGCATGGGCTCAGGGTGTTTATGGCCGCCTGCTCTTAGCTAGACTATTAGGCCGTACTGCTGTTTCACCTGCCAATTGCCAGGCTTGAGCTCTTCATGGCACCGCATCCATCACCCTTCTCCACCCCGCTCATGGCTGAGGTTTGCTGGAGATTACACATGATGCCACATCCATCACCCCTCTTCACCCCACTCACAGCTGGGGACTGCTAGGGATTTACATGGGACCGCATCCATTGCCCTTCTCCTCCCCGCTCATAGCTGTGGCTGCTGGAGATTACACATGGTGCCACATCCATCACCCCTCTTCACCCCACTCACCGCTGAGGACTGCCAGGGATTTACATGGGACTGCAGCTATCGCCCTTCTCTGACCCGCCAATGGCTGGGAATTGCCGGAGACGCCACACATCTTCTGGGGCAACAACAACCAAGCCTTGATTGTGGACACTTTATCCAAGGTAAGACTTCAATCATTCTGGTCTTCAGGAGGAGGACAAAAAAGGAACATGGCCTCTGGCTCTGAGCCTAAATTTATGGGAGTGGGGTCCTATAGGAGTGGAGAGGAGGCGGGATTAACCCATACATATGCTGCCAGTCTGTCAGGAAATATAATGTTTGGGGGTTCAAAGGAATTTCCTAGCAAAAAAAAAATTTTTCATGTAAACAAAAAGTGTCAGAAAAGACTTGGTGGTTCAAGTAGTTAGAAGAGTGGGTAATGTTGGGCATAAAATGCCAGGACAGTTCAACCCCCCCCCCCCCCAAGTGACCCCATTTTGGAAAGTCGACACCTCAAGCTATTTGCTGAGAGGCATGTTGAGTCCATGGAATATTTTATTTTTTTGTCACAAGTTATTGAAAAATGACAAAAAAAAAGTTACAAAAGTTGTCTCTGAAATGATACATTGCTCACACATGCCATGGGTATATGTGGAATTACAGCCCAAAATACATTCTGCTGCTTCTCCTGAGTATGGGGATACCCCATGTGTGAGACTTTTGGGGAGCCTGTCCACGTACAGGACCCTGAAATCCAATCACCGCCTTCAGGATTTCTAAGGGTGAAAATTTATGCCCCCCAAATGACCCCATTTTGGAAGTAGACACCCCAAACTATTTGCTGAGAGGCATGTTGAGTCCATGGAATATTTTATATTTTGCCACAAGTATATATATATATATTTTTTTTTACACAAAGTTGTCCCTAAATTATATATTGCTCACACATGCCATGGGTATATGTAGAATTACACCCCAAAATACATTCTTCTGCTTCTCCTGAGTAGGGGGATACCACATATGTCAGACTTCTTGGGAGCCTAGCTGTGTACAGAACCCCAAAAACCAATCACCGCCTTCAGACTTTCTAAGGGCATAAAATGGAGATTTTACTCCTTAGTACCTGTCATGGTTTAGGAGGCCCTGAAATGTCAAGGTAGCACAAAACCCCCCAAATGACCCCATTTTGGAAAGTAGACACCCCAAGGTATTTGCTAAGAGGCATGGTGAGTATTTTTTCCAGCTCTCATTTGTTTTGGAAAATGAAGAAATAAAACTGAATTTTTTTTTCTTTTTTCAAATTTCAAAACTTTGTGACAAAAAGCAAGACCTGCAAAATAGTCAACGTGCCTCTCAGCACATAGCTTGGAGTGTCCAAACTGGGCTTTCCAAAATAGGGTCATTTGGGGCATTTGTGCTATCTGGGCATTCCATGGCCTCCTGAAACCGTGATGGGTAGTGAGGAGTGAAATCAAAAAAGTACACCCTTAGAAAGCCTGAAGGCGGTGATTGGTTTTTGGGGTTCAGTACGCGGCTAGGCTCCCAAAAAGTGACACATGTGGTATCCTCATACTCAGGTGAATCAGCAGAATGTATTTTGGGGTGTAATTCCACATATACCCATGGTATGTTCAAGCAATATATCATTTAGTGAAAACTTTGTGTAAAAAATAAATAAATAAATAAATAAAAATTGTAATTTCCACAAAACCTGTGGCAAAATATAAAATATTCCATGGACTCAGCATGCCTCTCAGCAAAAAGCTTGGGGTGTCTACTTTACTTGTGATAGGTAGTGTGGGGTGAAGGCATACATTTTTGCCCTTAGAAATCCTGAAGACATCGATGGGTTTTTGGGGTCCCGTACGCGGATAGGCTCCCAAAAAGTCTCATACATGGGGTATCCCCATACTCAGGAGAAGCAGCAGAGTGTATTTTTGGGTGTAATGCCAAATATACCCATGGCATGTGTGAGCAATATATTATTTCAGTGTCAACTTTGTGTAATTATTTTTTTGTCTTTTTTCAATCACTTGTGACAAAAAAAAAAAATTCAATGGGTTTAACATGCCTCTCAGCTAATTCCTTGGGGTGTCTACTTTCCAAAATGGGGTCATTTGGGGGGGGCGGGGGGTTTGTACTGCCCTTCCATTATAGTACCTCAGGAAATGAGATAGGCAGTCATAAAATAAAAGCTGCGTAAATTTCAGAAAATGTACCCTAGTTTGTAGACGCTATAACTTTTGTGCAAACCAATAAATATACGCTAATTGACTTTTTTTTTTACCCGAGACATGTGGCTGAATGCATTTTGGCAAAAATGTATGACTAAAATTTAATTTTCTTCAAAATTTTCATGCTTCTTTGTTTATATTGCAAAAAATAAAAACTGCAGAGGTGATCAAATGCCACCAAAAGAAAGCTCTATTTGTGGGAAAAAAAAGACACAAATTTTGTTTGGGTAAAGTATTGCATGACCATGCAATTACCAGTTAAAGCAGCACAGTGCCAAATTGTAAAAAGTGCTCTGGTCCTACAGTGGGAAATCCTTCCGGGGCTGAAGTGGTTAAAGAAGAGTATAAAGAGGAGTATGGAATTTTCAGATGCAGCGATCAGGAAATGTCTCACCTGCTGTTATTAGCTGCCTGCAGTGTCAGCTTCCTGGCGGGATTGTGCACGTTCGGTTCCAAACACGCCCGAGCCCATTGTGATGAACGCGGGTATCAGATCACTGCCCTCCTAACTCACTGGTGATAGAGGACCAATTGAGCTCACACTGCACTTGTCACTAACGTAACAATACCACTCTTAGTTGCATTCAGCCCAAAGATTTCCAAGCTTGCGGGACCACCATCTAAGTGTCAGCCGCCTGAAAGCGATTGTTACCAGGCTAATTCAAGCAATTAACTCTTTCACTGCCACCACCTCTTTGGACCGAGCAGAGGAACTCAGGATTTTAGCAATACCAATTATGATTTTAGAATAACCACCTGTAACACATGCTGTCACCACAGACATGAATAGTCAGATGAGTTATCTTAAATACAGTGGCACTCTTCAAAGGAACAGATCCGTTATAGCTTGCATTAAGAGCTTTAGGGACAAAGTTAACACTTTTCAGAATAAGGTTTAATAATGAAAAGGTCAAGTTTGGTACAATAAAATATTTACAGAAAAATGAGGTTGCAAAGCAATAAGAGACATAATATACAGCAGCAAAGAGATAAGGTAGAATAGAAGGGGAGAATGATTACTTGCGTTTAAAATGTCCGTGATCAATCTGAGATTTGATGATGAGTCCATGGGTTTTTGGATGTTTGTTCTTTGATGGTAAGGTGAGAACTGGGAGCTGTCCTTCACATTCCCTTTTTCTCTGGGTGTAAAGGGGTGGGGCCATATGCCCCTGACCACTCACATGGGTAAGGAGGGCCCATGGGCTATCCAGGGCAGACCACCCATAACAATCTTACCTAATATGCAATTTGCAGTATAAAACCATATCTTGAGATGGAATTATTGTGCAAATTCACCATTAGGGAATTTGAGTTCAGCTGCCACAGTGCATTAAGACCAAACATGACAGCCTTGTCACTTTCTGTGACCCTGGGAAGAGGATAAACTATAAGTGGGTTCCCTTATAAGTGAATTCATCAATGTTTGGGCTCGTTTTAATCGGTATGCCTTCCCGCATACAGATATGCACTTTTTATTAATATGGCACGTTCCTATCTGGAGTTATGAACTATGGGTATACTTTCTACCTTTTCATGTTGATTAGGGTTATTGAAAGGTTGCAGCTGTCTGAAGAGAATTATAGCTCTCTCCCTTATCTAGATCTCCTGTACTGTCCTTTAAGGGAACTGATTTATTGGTTTACGATTGGGCTTGCAAAACATTCCCCCAGACTCCTTGGCGTCTGTTCAAGGGACCCAGAAATTCCTAAGTTGTTGGGATGGGGAATGAAGAGTGAGGGTGTACTTGTGGCAAAATGGTGCTAGTTTTGTGTGTCTCACACATATCATTACACCCATCCTTACTTCTAAATACTCCCACTCCTCCATGGAGAAATAGACAGTGACATCCTGACAGTTTATAGGAACCTGACACACACAATGATACAGTCACCATCCATACACATCCCTTGTCTGTTACTGGATAATGTCCCAGAATTCCCAGCACCACTCACCTCTCCTCTATGATCTCTCTGGTGACTTATATATATTCTATCAGAGAGAGAGGTGGAGGCAATGTGATGGTCATATAATCTCCAGTAAATGTGTATATAGACCGCGCTGCCAAAAATGTGAATCAAGATCATTAAACAGCTTCACACCTGTAAAAAATAAATAAATGAATAACACCAGAAAATACAACTAATGTCCAATGTATCAAAAAGCCCACACTGTCGCCGCTTATAACCGTTACGTGGTCAGGAAGTGGTTCATCCAGGTTTCCACATTATATATGTGTAGCGGTAGCCCCGAAGGAGCTGCTAAGGAAATTTATATTTACTCCCGAGCCTCCCTCTGATTATCCTGCAGCCAGTCACTATGGCATTTTCACATAGCCAGGTGCACATACAATCCTGCTCGTTTCCAATGACCAGTCTAGGGGATGAATTTTCAATGCTTTATTATTGAACTTGGATAGGAGAAGGATAGGTATGGGATACTCCAAGTTAACTGACTGTAACTGAGGACAACTTCTCCCTAGCTCTGTATTGCAGGCGGTCAGCGACATTACACAGCAGACTGACCTCAGTGAAACAAGTCCATCTTTAAGCAACAAAGGACAGGCCGGACTTTATTTCTTCAAGACACTAGCCAGTGTCTCCTTTCTAACTCAGTGTAGCAAACTACCAAAGGCACTTTATGGCAGGCTGACTTTAGCAGAACAGATCCCTTGTTAAGCAGTAAGGACAGAAGCTGGACTCTGTTCTTCAAGACACTCACCAGTGTCTCCTTTCTAGCTGGCACACCCAATTAAGATGATATGAGGGCAGGGGAAAATTCTAACAACACAGTCTCAGGGATCCTCTCACAGATCTGTACTCACACCATGTCCCAGGATAGTCGGTAGCCCTCTCTCTGCCAACTTCCAATCGACACTTTGCCACTGCAGTATCAGACTGAATCCAAGGACATCCTCACTCTGTCAGCTTTCAAAGAACTGTGGGTTGCAGTTTCAGCATCCGGATAGGCCTTGACTAGGCCTAGCAGCCGGCAGCCTCCTGGATAAGCCCTTGGGTCTAGCAGCCAGGCTCAAAACACGCAACTCCACCCCTCAGGCTTGGGTGGGCTGGAACTCCTAACCTTGAGCCCATGTGCTACCTTTTATATGAAGGTGTTCACCCAAAATGCTGTGGGGCACCACTCCACTGCTAGTTGGTTAGAACCACCTCCAAATCCACCTGCTGTCACTGGTTGAGGTTTTCTCCCTCTGTCCAATAGGGACCCATACTACTGGACAGGGTAAAACAATCTCCAGACCACATTAATCAACACCAGAGCACACTGAGCAGACCTTACTTAAATCCAGGTTCTCTGATAAACAGATAGCATATAAGTTTACCTGTTAGCGCTCTTGTTAAGCAGAGAGAGCCAAAAACTATATACACTCACTAGTACCCAAACTAGGAGGGCGCTATATATGTGTGTATCATCATCTGCTGGAGATAAAAGATGTCACAGTGACTATGGAGGAAGAGGAGGGACATGATGGGGGTAGGGTTGCCACATCATCCCTTTAATCCAGGACACATATTAATTACGCAGGTTCTGTGGTTGATTAAGGTGGTAATTAAACTCACTTGGTACCTTATCTGCATTAAATTAGCCTCAGAACAACCTGTGTAATTCATATGTGTCCTAGATTAAAGGGATGATGTGGCAACCCTAGATGGGGGTTACTGGGTGTAAATAGAAAATAAGATCTCATTTCCTCCTCTGCTGCGACTTCCAGCAATGTTTCTTCTCTACTTCCTCCCAACTCACCTCTCACCCGGAACTTCCTGTCTGTACCTGACATCACTTCCTGTCTGTACCTGACATCACTTCCTGTTTGTCTTAAATAGAGATCTTCTGACTGGACAGAAGTGAGATCACCACTATGTGGAGCTCAGAGGAACTGCAGCCCTGAGAAAGGTCTGGTAGTGTGAACACGGCCTTGTGCTGTGTGTGGATGTACTGTATATCCTTATAGATGGGTCACCTCCACTCTCACCAAGGAGGATAGATATATATTACTGCCTAGTCCAGGCTGTCTCAACCAGGTTTCCCCCAGAGCTTTATATGGGATCCTTGAACAATGAACAATTTCTGTCTCTCTGTAACAAAGATTTCATGACAATATAAGCATTTTCTTCTGTCACTGACCACTGATATGAAGGAATCCTTCTCCCATCGGTCACCAATAAGGGACCAATTAACAGATCACATTTTTGGAATTATATTGTTTGGGTTTAGACGACTGAATTTGCATTGTCTTGGAGTCTGAGAATGGCTGAACTGAATGGTTATTCTGCCAAGATGAACCTTCAGTTGCAGTATGACTACCAATTCTAAATGTGAGAGCTTCCCACTTGAATGAGTGCGGTTTTTAGTATCTCCTTTTAATAAAAGGTATTACATGATGTAGGATTCCCCTTCCTCTCCTCCCTGAGTGTGTATGTACTGCATATCCTTCCCCTTCCTCTCCTCCCTGACTGTGTATGTACTGTATATACTTCCCCTTCCTCTCCTCCCTGAGTGTGTATGTACTGCATATCCTTCCTCTCCTCCCTGAGTGTGTATGTACTGCATATCCTTCCCCTTCCTCTCCTCCCTGAGTGTGTATGTACTGTATATCCTTCCCCTTCCTCTCCTCCCTGAGTGTGTATGTACTGTATATCCTTCCCCTTCCTCTCCTCCCTGAGTGTGTATGAAGAGGCGGAGCCCCTGCTGGAACTGACAGAAACTGCAGCAGACTTGCAGGAGTGAGCGAAGAGGATGCAGTTCCTTTGCCATCGGAGGTGAGGAGAGTGTGAAGGATGTTTGTGTCTCTGGTAGCTGAAAAGCTGGGAGTCATATTGCTCTGGTGAGTGGGGAAGCACTACTAAGGGGGCACCCACACCATCACATGTGAAAGAGGTGGAAGAAGGCCATGGCTACACTAGAGCTGGCACAGTTTGGAGCACGGAACACTTTCACACCTTATGAACTTTTAATTGATTTGTGGACTTTTTGATAAAAATAAGTTCATTGAAGGAGAAGTGGAAGCAGTGGACTTGCAGAGAACACTATATTGACTATGTTTCCATGAATTTGCATAGGTTTTTAGTTTATTTAATATAGCAGCAAATAGTATAAGATTAAAGAAGTAGGTGCAAAGTGAAAGCACATGGAATTTGAACATGGCTCAGTTTACTTAATTCATAAACACCATAAGATCAATGAAGTAGGTGTAAAGTGGAAGCAGTAGATCTGCAGAGAATATTATTTGAGCCCCTAGCACTTTATATATGAATGTATCCACGTATTTTAGTGTATTTGTGATCATTTCTGTGCACACACAATAGGACAGCGCTGTGACACATAATGCTCTTCTAGTTGATAAAGGGAATACTTACCTTTGTTACAGCAGCAGTCCAGTATAAGTTATATTTGTAGGTATTTGAGTTGTTACACATAGCGTGGGTTTTATTCAATTTCTATTGGTGACATAATTGCCCAAATCTGGGGATCAGGAGCCATTTCCACCCTTTACTCTCGGCTGGGATTCTTTGTATCCATATAACAGATGTTCTACATGACTAAATCTCCAATCAATTTTACTGCAAAATCAAAGGAGCCAAAATGTCTCCCCCCGAGCAGTAATATATTTCTATCCTCCTTGGTGGGAGTGGAGATGACCCATCTATAAGGATATACAGTACATCCACACACAGCACAAGGCCGTGTTCACACTACCAGACCTTTCTCAGGGCTGCAGTTCCTCTGAGCTCCACAAGGTGGTGATCTCACTTCTGTCCAGACAAGACGTCTCTATGGAACATAGACAGGAAGTGATGTCAGGCGCACACAGGACCATCCATGTAGGAGGAAGTAGAGAGGAGACATTGCAGGAACTGGCGGCAGAGGAGGTAATATGTAGATTAACCCCTTTTGGGGATCAGTTGATGAATAATATATCTTGCTTCCATAGCTGGCCATACATGGTTCAGTTTTATTGGTCAGCCAGCTGGAAGGGTGAAATAATAACTGAAGTGATTTACCCAACCACACATTGGAGGGGGATGGGGGAATCCTCCCCGCTGCACTATTGTATTCTGACAATGGGGGGCGCTCCTCCGCTCTCAGAATACACAGATCAGTGATGAAGCTATTGGCAGCAGCCGCTGATGGAGTGACTTTTATCCGGCAGTGACCACACATGGATGGAAATGTGAAAGACTCTCGCCTCCTCGCGGGGGGTAACAGTCTTATGTTATCACGTCGCCCCTCCTAAGGGGGTAGGGGGAGGTTACACAC
>BLSH010381601.1:321961-341979 GCA_018402905.1 Glandirana rugosa | reverse complement strand
GTATATAGACAGGCTAGGGTAGAATATGGACAGGCTAGTGTAGTATATAGACAGGCTAGGGTAGTATATAGACAGGCTAAAGTAGTATATAGACAGGCTAGGGTAGTATATGTACAGGCTAGGGCAGTATATAGACAGGCTAGGGTAGTATATAGACAGGCTAGTGCAGTATATAGACAGGCTAGGGTAGAATATGGACAGGCTAGTGTAGTATATAGACAGGCTAGGGTAGTATATAGACAGGCTAAAGTAGTATATAGACAGGCTAGGGTAGTATATGTACAGGCTAGTGTAGTATATAGACAGGCTAGGGCAGTATATAGACAGGCTAGGGCAGTATATAGACAGGCTAGTGTAGTATATAGACAGGCTAGGGTAGTATATAGACAGGCTAGGGTAGTATATAGACAGGCTAGTGTAGTATATAGACAGGATAGGGTAGTATATAGACAGGCTAGAATAGTATATAGACAGGCTAAAGTAGTATATAGACAGGCTAGGGTAGTATATGTACAGGCTAGTGTAGTATATAGACAGGCTAGTGTAGTATATAGACAGGCTAGGGTAGTATATAGACAGACTAGTGTAGTATATAGACAGGCTAGTGTAGTATATAGACAGGCTAGGGTATATAGACAGACTAGTGTGGTATACAGACAGGCTAGTGTAGTATATAGACAGGCTAGTGTAGTATATAGACAAGCTAGTGTAGTGTATAGACAGGCTAGTGTAGTATATAGACAAGCTAGTGTAGTGTATAGACAGGTTAGTGTAGTGTATAGACAGGCTAGGATATATAGACAGGCTAGGGGAGTATATAGAAAGGCTAGGGTATGTAGACAGGCTAGTGTAGTGTATAGACAGGCTAGGATATATAGACAGGCTAGTGTAGAATATAGACAGGCTACTAGGGTATATAGACAGGCTAGTGTAATATATGCAGTCATTCCTTGTGCTGTGTACGGTCCCTCCCTCCTCCAGTCCAGGCTGTCCCTGTTGCCCCTCCAGATCACCCTGTTCAGGAATGGGGTGTCAGAGGAAGATCAAGGGATCTTGGTGCTGGATTGACCGATCAGTATGCTGACTCCCTACACTTCTCCCTGACCCCCCTTTCCCCTCTTCCATGGCCTGCACTCACCTGGCGTCACCCCTGCTCCTGAACCCCTGTAAGAAAGTTCTATCATATGGGCGGAGCTAGGGAGAGTACAGTACTGTGTCAGGCAAGCCGCAACACTCTCACTGAGTCTGCACCCATGCAGATCATGTAGGTAGTGGCGCCCCTGCTCTGCCGCCCCACTCAACTTGCTGCCTGGGTGCCATGGACCCACTGGGACCCATGGTAGGGCCAGCCCTGCAATCACATTCTCATCTCATCAGTCTATACTAATGGATTATATGGCTTTTATTTGTAGTTGGGGATGGGGGGGTTTATTTAGGGGGATTGGACTATGTATGTCTTTATTTTATAAGATTTAAATAGGAAGAAAGAAGTAAACATGCAATTGGTAGAAAATGTCCTGAAAACAAATGTCTCCATAATGATTCCAGTCTCAGATATTTATCTGAAAATGTGATCAATAAAGTCTCCGGAGTACATGGAGCTCAAAGGGATATGATGTGTCCTGGCAAAGCCCAAAGGCAAAGTTCATCTTTCCGTTTAGGAGAGAAGGGACGCACCCAGGAGAAATGATTCTGTGTACAGAAACCTCATAAAGTATTCCCCACAGCTCCTCCTCCCAATGTCCCTCCAACAAGAGTCATAGAATCCTGTGACATCACACTGACCTCACAGATCCTCCCAATGTCCCTCCATCCAGAGTCAGAGAATCCTATGACATCACACTGACCTCACAACACCTCCTCCCAATGTCCCTCCATCCAGAGTCACAGAATTCTATGACATCACACTGACCTCACAGATCCTCCCAATGTCCCTCCATCCAGAGTCAGAGAATCCTATGACATCACACTGACCTCACAGATCCTCCCAATGTCCCTCCATCCAGAGTCACAGTATCCTATGACATCGCACTGTCCTCACAGCTCCTCCACCCAATTTCCCTCCATTTGGCTCTTTTCTTTATATTTCATGGTCTTAGGATGTGGGCAGACTCTTTGCATCCTCAGAAACAAGACAAGACTGTTGGCCCTGTGTTGTGTGTAATGACCACAGAATTCCTTTTACTTACATAGTGGGAGTCCTTATGGTTAAATTATATCTCAGTGGGCCTTTAATAAAATGAATGCCTGAATGGATGGAGAGGTGAGGAGGGTTCTGGGAATATCGATTGATTTTACTATTTGTGTTCAGACCTAGAGTTTTCCTCCTGTGAAGTCTGGAGATCATATGACCATCACATTGCCTCCACCTCCCTTCCTGATAGAATAGAGAAATACAAAGAAGATTCTAGAAGTCACCAGAGAGATCATCGAGGAGAGGTGAGTGGTGCTGGGAATTCTGGGACATTATCCAGTAACAGACAAGGGATGTGTCTGGATGGTGACTGTATCATTGTGTGTGTCAGGTTCCTATAAGGTGTCAGGATGTCACTGTCTATTTCTCCATGGAGGAGTGGGAGTATTTAGAAGGACACAAGGATCTCTACAAGGACGTCATGATGGACAATCAGCCGCCCCTCACATCACTGGGTAAGAGGAGACTTTATTGTAAAGGAGAGAGCAGTATGGAGGCTCCACCTAGATCCCCCATCATCTGATAAACACATAGAAACAATGTATTCAGTCAGTGTGTGTGTTTCCTACAGATGGATCCAGTAATGGGAACCCACCAGAGAGATGTCCCCGTCCTCTGTATTCCCGGGATTCCACACAGGAAGATCACACCATCCCTCACCATCATCAGGTAGATGATTGGTAATTATTGGAAGATGTGATGTATACACAGCATGTTTGTTACAATGAACATTTTATTATATTTTCAGACTGGAAACCTTGAGGATTATAACATTGTTGTTAAAGAAGAGTATAAAGAGGAGGATGAGGAGTATGGAGTGATGGAGGAGTTTTCAGAAGGACACAAGGATATTAAGGAGCTACCTAATACCAGAAATCCAACAGAGAGATGTTCCCATCTCCTGTATTCCTGGGATTCCACACAGGAAGATCACACCATGCCTCAGTGTTACAAGGTTGGTGGGACGGAGCATCTAGAACATGGACTTGTGGTGACACTGTGTATATTGTGTATGTGATGTCACAAGATTAAAGCTTATGTCTTACAGATGTTCTTTTAAATCATTTTCTTGGTTTAGAGTGAAGATTCAATAGATATAAAAATTGAGTGTAAAGCAGAAGAAGAAGAGACTTATGTGAGGGATGATCAGCAGTCTATGGAGGAGGATGGAATAACGGGGACATTTATAGAGGAGGACACTTCTACAGAGATCAGCACAGGTGGGTCACTAAAATGTTGCTAAACCCACAACAGTAAAATCAGTTTGTATATGCATTAAAGCATGCTTGTTATATAGGGGTTAATTCTTCACATTGTGTAAGAAGGCTGTTTGATTCTGTCTTCTCTGATCCTTCCTTTCTTCCACAGTCCCCAATCCATCTGCTGATAGCACAGAGCCTTGGGGCACTCTGCACATACTCAGTTTGGTGTGTATTGGTGGAGTTTTTTTGGGGGGGAGAGTGCATGTGATCAGCACAGGGCCAATCAGTGCTGTCCAGACAGAGGGCCAGGAGTCATGCAGCCTCAGAGGATAGTCAGAGGAGATTGAAAACTCCTCCTACAAGCTTTAACCAGTGCTCGGCCGGAAACTGATAGAAGCCATAAGACTGCAATATACTGCTGATGAGAAAAGGTACTTAGCAGTTTATATTTTCTAAGATAATTGCATGTCCATGTTCTGTGTACTGTGGGAGACCAAATATAGTGAATGCAGAGTCCCGAGGAGAGCAGATGTAGTGAATGCAGAGTCCTGAGGAGAGCAGATATAGTGACTGCAGGGTCCTGGGGAGAGCAGATATAGTGCCTGCAGGCTCCTGGGGAGACCAGATATAGTAAATGCAGGCTCCTGGGGAGACCAGATATAGTAAATGCAGGGTCCTGGGGAGACCAGATATAGTGAATGCATGGTCCTGGGGAGACCAGATATAGTGAATGCAGGGTCCTGGGGAGACCCAATATAGTGACTGCAGGCTCCTAAAGAGACCAGATATAGTGAATGCAGGGTTCTGGGGAGACCAGTTATAGTGAATGAAGAGTCCTGAAGAGACCAGATATAGTGAATTTATGGTCCTGGGGAGACCAAATATAGTGAATGCAGGGTCCTAGGGAGACCAGATATAGTGACTGCAGGCTCCTAAAGAGACCAGATATAGTGAATGCAGGGTCCTGGGGAGACCAGATATAGTGACTGCAGGCTCCTAAAGAGATCAGATATAGTTAATGCAGGGTTCTGGGGAGACCAGTTGTAGTGAATGAAGAGTCCTGAAGAGACCAGATATAGTGAATGCAGAGTCCTGGGGAGACCAGATATAGTGAACGCAGGGTCCTGGGGAGAGCAGATATTGTGAATGCAGGGTCCTGGAGAGACCAGATATAGTGACTGCAGAGTTCTGGGGAGAGCAGATATAGTGAACGCAGGGTCCTGGGGAGAGCAGATATTGTGAATGCAGATTCCTGGGGAGAGCAGATATAGTGACTGCAGAGTCCTGGGGAGAGCAGATATAGTGAATGCAGGCTCCTGGGGAGACCAGATATAGTGAATTTAGGCTCCTGGGTTCAGTAAAACATGCTGTAGGGGAAAGGATCTCTACTAAAGAAGGTATAATGAGTCCTCAAATGGTAATATAAACATAGAAAAGTTGCTTTATTGAGGACTATATTAAAATTAGAAAATAGAAAAAAGGTAACACCAAAACCAAAACCCAGTCTAGAGTCAAGTGGTGACAATATTTGACAAAGTAGCAAATGAACTGTAGCAATCACTCATTAATCAACAACCGTATCACCCGGCTCAACAAGGAGCTTATATATACTAGAACTGCACAAGGTGCTCTACAGGGATAACAGGTGGTGAGAAAGTGAGAGACAAATCTGAAAAATATGTCATATGGGATTCATTACTAACTGTTTAGACCCTGAGAATAGTGTACAATGAAAGCTATATTGGCTTATAATAGCATGGCATGGGTCCATAAGCGTGCGCACAGGGTGTGCCCAGGCACACCCTAATCACCCTTTCCGGCCCAGGGCCTCCTCCCGCTGCGCTGCTAGCTTCCCTCCTCTCTAGCCGCCGGCTGCTGCTGCGGGCACACACAGATGATGTTTCAGGATAAATGGGGAAAGTGGTAATGTAATTTACCAGCCCCTTACCTATCTGAATGAACACAGTGATTAGTACCGTGTGTTTTAGCCTTGGGGTTCACACCCTAATACATTAGGCTGCGCACACCTATGATCGTAACTCAAGACATCTGTCTTTCATTCATTGTATTTATCATGGCTGGGCCACCCATGAAGCCAACTGAGGCAGCTGTGTCAGGCGGCACACATGAAGGCAGTGGGAGGCAGCACTGAGGCCCAATGTCTATACCAAAAATGGAGAAAAGGCACTCACTAGAGGGACTCAAAATAAATGAAGAAATAGGGGTACTCCCTCAAGGGGTGGGACTTTTTAGGCACAAAAAGAAGTATAAGACATAATTGATAAAAAGTTATACAATTTATTAATACAAAAATGGGAATGAAGGTGCAGCTGACAACCATCTGCATTATCACTTCATTATTGCCCTTTGTATATGTGTGTGTTGCTATCTTTACTACATCCTATATGGTGATTTTCATTCCCATTTTTGTTTTATTATACAGGATTTATATAGCGCCAACAATTTACGCAGCGCTTGTATTAATAAATTGTATAACTTTTTATCAATTATGTCTTCTTTTTGTGCCTAAAAAGTCCCACCCCTTGAGGGAGTACCCCTATTTCTTCAATGCCTATACCAGACATGCTGTTATGAGCCCTTGTTTAACCCTGTGTATGCTCAGCCCATCAATGTTTATGATGCAGGTGGCTCCTGTACCACAACCACTAATGATGCTGTGTGGCCTGGCTGCTTGCATCCCACCAACTAAGGACGATGTGCAGCCCAACCACCAGCATCCTGGTAACTGATGATGTTGTGTGGCCCTGCCACCAGAGCCCTAGAAACCAATTACACGGTATTCCCAGAAAAATCAGGACTTTTAAGGCGGCAGAGCAGGCAGTCAGAGGGGAACCTTCATCACGGGCGGAGCTTTTTTCCTTTCTTTTTTCGGGTCCAGTGATGCGGCGGGCGTCATGATTACGTTTTTTTTTTTAAAACAGGAGTTGTCAAAATCTGCTTGTGTGTTTTTTATTTCTTTTTGACATTTTTTTTGGTGAATGAGTAGGTGTACTATGTACCCCATACCCATTCCCATGGGGGGGATCTGGGGGGGTCACAACCACCGGCCAGGGTTGTGGGGAAGAGGCCCTTGTCCCCATTAACATGCAACCCCCCATGTTGAGAGTATGTGGCCTGGTATGGTTCAGGAGAGGGGGGACGCTCACTCGCCCACCCCCTTTCCTTATCTGCCAGACTGCATGCTTGGATAAGGGTCTGGTATGGATTTTGGGGGGCCCACACCCTTTTTTAAAAGAAAAATTTGGTGTGGGGTTCCCGTTAAAATCCATACCAGACCCAAAGTTCCTCGTATGGATTAGGGGGGACCCTCACACTGGTTTTTTTTTTTCATATTTTTGTATTGCCAGCAATATTTTTTTTAAATTTAGCTGTCAGCGGGGAAGCCCACTGACAGCTGATGACTCATCCGTTGTTAAGGACACGGCGGCCGGCTTCCTGGACCACTTCTTAACAACCAGGAATTCACTGGTTGTTTAGGAACCCGGCAGCCCCGCTCCTCAACACTGCAGCTACTAAACGTAGCTTACACACTAGGCTCAACACTGCTAAACGCCGGTAAAAAAAATGCTAAAATATTAGCAGAAGAAAGGAAATATATGGAAGGACCATATATAGGAAAATGGACTTTGAGAGCACACAAGAGACTAAAATTAATATTTATAAAAGGTATTCATATGAATCAATTAAAATATATCCACGATAAAATGTTGGTGGTGCACCAAGAGAGTAGGCATCTACATATATATTGAGCAGTCTATCATAAACATGATATAGCACAGGCTTGTGATACATAAGTACCCAATAATGAAATCAAGGCAAGTTAATTGAAGGTCGACGCGTTTCGCTGTTAGGCTTCTTCTGGACCTTATTTCAATAGACTGCAGGCAAACAAAATAAATACAATTAAGTATATAACACATATTACAAACTAATCTATAGCGATATTTGCACAAATATGTATATAGGCTTACTTGACTGCCAGTAACCTGTTAGACCCCACAAGTCAGGGGGACGGGCACAGGGGACAATAGGCTAGTGGACTGCGGACTTGTAATCACTATAATGTAGCTATACCTTAAGTGAGTCCTGATTTTCTGAGATGGAAAAAAAATCCTGTCAAACTGCTGAGCTTTTTTGTAAGTCCTTAGTGATGGGTGGGCTCACTGAACAGTTGAGAGACTAGAAGGGGGTAGGGCTAAGGGTTGGCCTTCATTTAAAAGTACAGATTTGAATATAACTTTGGTGCTTGGTGTTTTGCATGTACACAGGTTAGCCTTTGTTTTAATTGTTGGGATGCATTGGCATGCATTGTCTGATTTTCGATGCATTGCTTTACATTATAGGGCCTATTGATGACAATGGCAGTGCATGAAAATGCGTGATTGGGAATAATGCAGATTAAAATGTTTAAAAACACACAATATGTGAATCCAACATAGAGACGTGGGAATACAAAAGTAGCATGCTAATAGAGGATACATTGTTATTTATATCCACAAAAAAAAAATTTTTTTTTACTTTTTGCTATAATAAATATCCAAAAGAAAATATAAAAAAATAAATTTCTTCCTCAGTTTAGGCCGATATGTATTCTTCTACATATGTTTGGTAAATAAAATCGCAATAAGTGTATATTGATTGGTTTGCACAAAGGTTATTGCGTCTACAAACATGGGAATAGATTTATTACATTTTTATTTTTTACTGGTAATGGCGGCAATCTGCGATTTTCATCGGGACTGCAACATTGCGGCGAACCGATCGGTTTTGACACTTTTTTGGGACCACTGACATTTATACTGTGATCAGAGCTAAAAATAGCCACTGATTACTGTGTAAATGTCACTGGCAGAAAAGGGGTTAAACTGTAGGGGCACTCAAGGGGTTAAATGTGTTCCCTCAGCGTGTTCTAACTGTGT
Source organism: Glandirana rugosa (assembly GCA_018402905.1). NCBI lineage: Eukaryota > Metazoa > Chordata > Amphibia > Anura > Ranidae > Glandirana > Glandirana rugosa. The sequence goes on along the minus strand of BLSH010381601.1, from coordinate 333,643 downwards.
GGGGCATGGCTGACAGGGACATGACAGATCTCACTATTCCCGAATACAGGGAACAGTAGATCTCTGTTATGTCCACTGACAGAACAGGGGAACGACCGTGTTTACATGGACAGTTCCCCGTCCTGCCTCTGTATTAGGTGATCGCGAGTCCCCGGTGGATATCAAGTCCACCCGACCTGCGGGCACACTCACACGACGGGCACGAGAGTGTGCCGCCGCTCTTCCGTCTGCAACTGCGCCTGCGCAAACCGCCGCAAATATACGCGATTCGCGCAGGGATGCCAACCTGCCACAGTAAATGTGCGTGAGGCAGTCGGGAACTGGTTAAATATAGTGCCTGGGGGTTCCTTTAGTCTGTCTATAAAGTGGCACATCTGTACAATGTATAGAACCTGCTGCAGCAAAACTGACATTTATAAAGCCAAAAAAATTACATTTAGTTCCCTTTAACACTTGTATGACCTGAAAGTCAAGAAATTTTGCCACGATTTTGACGCAACTTGAAGCAATGCCTGTGTAGGCTTGAGGTCTATGGACCTCAAGTTGCATCAAAGTCAGACCAAAGTAGTGCAGGGACTACTTTAACCACTTACCAACCGGAAGGTTTTGCAGCTTTAGGACCAGAGCACTTTTTGCGATTCGGCGCTGCGTCGCTTTGACTGACAATTGCGCGGTCGTGCGATGTTGTACCCAAACAAAATTTGCGTCCTTTTTTTCCCACAAATAGAGCTTTCTTTTGGTGGTATTTGATCGCCTCTGCGTCATTTCTTATCGCCGCTACAAACAAAAGAAGAGCGACCATTTTGCAAAAAAACCCAAATTTCTTACTTTTTGCTAAAATTCTAATCCAAAAAAAAATATAAAAAAACATTTTTTTTCACCGTTTTTGGCCGAATTATATAATTCCTCATATTTGCGATAAAAAAAATTGCAATCGGCGTTTATTGATTGGTTTGCGCAAAAGTGGCCGCGTTTACGGATGATGAGAATTCATTTCTGGGGTTTTTATTTATTTTTATTTTTTTACTAGTAATGGCGGCGGTCTGCGATTTTTAGCGGTACTGCGATATTGCAGCGGACATGTCGGAACATTTTGACACTTTTTTGGGACCAATGACATTTATTCAGCGATCAGAAATTTAAATGTCCACTGATTACTGTATAAATGTCATTGGCAGTGAAGGGGTTAACCTGGGGGGGAGAGCTAGGGGTTAATCGTGTTCCCTGGGTGTGTTCTTACTGTGGGGGGGTTGGGCTAACATGGGCATGAGAGATCTAACTGATCCCAGTGACAGGGATCAGTAGATCTCTCATGCCCCACTGACAGGGCGGGGAACCGCCGTGTTTACATCGGTGGTTCCCCGTTCTTTTTCCTGTAGCCGCTCATCGCGGCTCGCCGGCGGACATCGGGTCCGCCCAAGCCGCGGGCACACTCCCCAGGAGTGCGGCGGGGGCGCGCGCCCCCTGGTGGCCAAATGCGAATTGCCGCTTATTTACGGCGATTCGCGCAGGGCTCCCCGTGAAAAGACGGCGCGCGGTCGGGAAGCTGTTAAAGTCGCTGTAACTTCATGTCGCATATAAATGGTACTCATTGGAAAACATGGAGGAAAAAGGATTGGGACTTTGAGTGAGATGTGCAGAAGCACATCTTCATCCCTGGTAATTGTAATAGAAGAGGAAGTTTTGGGACTTTAAATGAGGTGGGCATGCGAGAACAAAGAGTCAATTGGTTAAACAATGATATCTTTATTCAAAGACTTTAAAACAAGTACATATGGTATCTACCCCAAGTGGTGGGCTAACATATATCAATATTTAGTGTCGGTACAGTATTGCAGAGCTACAAGGGGATCTACCCCAGTAGCAGCTAATGTACTCACAATATCACAACCACAAAGGGGGCAGCCCTAGTGGTACTAGCAAGCATGTAAAAATAATTAGTCAACAATAATAAATATATGAAGATGTGACAACAGCTTGGGGAACCAGTCTGTATGATGAGGCCACAATGTAGTGCACTGGGAACAAGATTAGAGATTTTTTGGATAAATTCTAGTGTCTCTTTCGCAGACTTTGGATAGAAGTAATGGGTGCGGAAAAACTGGGCTTTGGGTGTTGGTGGTGCCTTCACACTGTAACCCTATATAGGCACTGTTGATAAATCAAGTAATGGCTGTGATTCGTCAAGGCACAAGTGGCTGACGCTGTGTTCAAATAACTCAGCTGACTCCTCCATGCCTGATGCTGGGGCTATGGCAGGAGTAGATGTGGACAAGGAAGCAAGCTTAGCCACTCTGGCAGCTGCAGTGGACTGCACGTTAGTCTATGCTTGGGTGACGGAGGAAAAGGATAGTTTAGTAAGCCAGTCCACTCTATGCATGCTGTGGCTGGATGGCACAGCAACATCGCTAAACAGAGACAAAAGTGCCCTGCCTGAGGACAGACTACGTCCACCTGTACCTGTGGACACATACATTACTGGCCCCCTTGCAGTGCCATGGGAACATCTGCTTCTCCTTGTTGGCCTCACAGACATTATGGGGGGGGGGGGGGCACTTATTAACAAAATGTAATAAAGATGTGGAAATGTGTACGTGGATGCACTTGAATCAATGGAAAGTGGTGTTTGATGCACTTTAACTTGAGTACTTGCTACACAGACACACTCCACTGATACACTATAATATACTGCAGTAAAACTGCACTGACACACTGAAATATACTGCATTAAACGCACACTAACGCATTGCAATATACTGTGGTAACCATGCAGGAATGCACTGCAATATACTGCGGTACATGTGCACCAATGCACTGAAATATACTGCATTAAACATCCAATAATGCACTGCAATATACTGCTGTAAACATGCACCGCAGTATACTGCGTTAAACGCATAGTAATGCACTACAATATACTGCTGTAAACGTGGACCAACACAATGAAATATACTGCGTTAAACGTGCACTCACGCACTGCAATATACTGTGGTAAACGTGCACCAATGCACTGCAATATACTGTGGTAAACGTGCACCAGCACACTGAAATGTACTGCATTAAACATGCAATAGTGCACTGCAATATACTGCTATAAACATGCACCAATCAACTGTAATGTACTGTGTTAAGCGTGCAATAACGCACTGCAATATACTGCATTAAACGTGTAGTAACGCCACTGAAATATACTGCATTAAGCGTGCAATAACGCACTGCAATCTACTGCGTTAAATGTGCAGTAACTCACTGAAGTATATTGCTTTAAACATGCACCAACACACTGCAATATACTGTGGTAAACGTGCAATAACGACCTGAAATATATTGCTTTAAAAATGCACCAATGCACTGAAATATACTGCGTTAAGCGTGCAATAACGCACTGCAATATACTGCGTTAAATGTGCAGTAACTCACTGAAGTATACTGTTTAAACATGCACCAACACACTGCAATATACTGCAGTAAACGTGCAATAATGCACTGAAATATACTGCAGGAAACCTGCCCTGACAAAATAAAATGACACTAATGTAAGAATGAATGGTCACACCACTCCCACACTGCACTGTCACTAGATTCACACTAAACTGACAATAGAATCACAATAGCACACTAACTCTCTAGGAGCACTGAACAGAGAGTACTGTTCTATCTCTCTCCACGCCAATCTCACACTAAAAATGGTCGCTATGGGGAGAATATTTCTATACTGTGGGGTGGGACTAAGAGCAATAAGCCCTGATTGGAAAGAATCATCATGGCAGTGCCCAATCATGGCTCTGACAGTGCTATGTGCCCTGATTGGGCAAAGCTTTCATTGCTTCACCCAATCAGGGCTTCCAATGCTCTGTGCGTTGGCAAAGTGCATTGTGGTCATTTGGCGGGCTGAACAAACAGTCGAACACCCTGACAGTTCGGATGTTCGCTGAACGAGTGAACTTCCAATGTTTGGCCCAATCTCATGCTCTGGTTGAACCGTTCCCCCAACACTAATCTAGACCACCCAACCACGGCATGGCAATCCCTCAGCTGAGCAAATAGGTAGGGATTTCGATGTGACATTGGGGCTGGTAATAGATCCTGGATAAGGACATCATCTGCTGAAGTATAGGTAAGGAACTATTGATGCAGAGTACGTTCAGCTGATTGTTGGAAATAACTCTCTGTGATAATAAATTAGTGTGGATGTAAGCTGCCTTATTCCAAGGTTAATGACCATGTCAGTATAGTCCTCCTCTGCACGATAGGATCTTCAGTGTGTGCTCATCACAAATCATCCACACATGTATAAAGCTAGTGAGACCGATCTGAGCGCAATCTGTGGCCGGCAGAGCAATGGCCATCTGAAAGCGTTTCCATGATGAAGTCATGGATCTGTCTATTCCTAGTTGCTCCTCGTTGCTGTGTCAGCCATGCAAGCCTGCACATGTGTAGTGATGACTGTGATGGTGTTTAGCCCGTCAGCCAATTTTGATAGCTATAGCTGTGATTGCATCAGGAGTTGCTCTACCTAGGCATCTGGAGCGTATGTCTTGGGTACCCTGTCCTCCTAGCACCACAATAGCATATCCTCCTGACCCCCCCAATACAATATCCTCCTGACCCCACCAATACCATATCCTCCCGACCCTCCCAATACCATATCCTCCTGGCCCCTTAATACTGTACCCTCCTTACCTTCCTGCACCGTGCACTCCGGCCCCTTAGTACTTTACCCTCCTGACCTCCCTGCATCATGCCCTCCTGACCCCCCCGTACTCTGCCCTTCTGAGCCACCAGTATTGTGCCCTCCTAACACCCTGTACTGTCCTCCTGACCCCCCCCCCAATACCATACCCTCCTGGCCCCTTAGTACTGTACCCTCCTGACCTCCCAGTACCATGCCTTCCTGACTCCCCAATACCTAAGGGGCCGTCCTGGCCCCTTAGTACTGTAACCTCCTGACCTCCCTGCTCTGTGCTCTCCTGACCCCTCAATACCATGCACTCCTGACCCATAAGTTCCATACCCTCCTGAACCCCTGTCCTCTGCTCTACTGATCCCTATAAGCTGCTCTTCATACTGCTAACGTCTGTACACTGCCCTACATACTACTGACCTCTGTACCCTGCCCTACATCCTAATGACCTCTGTACACTGCCCTGCATCCTACTGACCTCTGTACACTGCCCTACATCTTACTGATCCTTGTATACTGCCCTACATACTCATGACCTCTGTACACTGCCCTACATACTACTGACCTCTGTACACAGCCCTACATACTACTGACCTCTGTACACTGCCATACATCTTACTGACCTCTGTACACTGCCCTACGTACTACTGACCTCTGTACACTGCCCTACATCCTACTGACCTCTGTACACAGCCCTACATACTAGTGACCTCTGTACACTGCCATACATCTTACTGACCTCTGTACACTGCCCTACATCCTACTGACCTCTGTAAACTGCCCTACATACTACTGACCTCTGTGCACAGCCCTACATCCTACTGACCTCTATACACTGCCATACATCTTACTGACCTCTGTACACTGCCCTACGTACTACTGACCTCTGTACACTGCCCTACATCCTAATGACCTCTGTACACAGCCCTACATACTACTGACTTCTGTACACTGCCCTACATCCTACTGACCTCTGTACACTGCACTACATACCACTGACCTCTGTACGCTGCCCTACATCCTACTGACCTCTGTACACTGACCTATATCTTACTGATTTTTGTACACTGCCCTACATACTACTGACCTCTGCACACTGCCCTACATCCTATTGACCTCTGTACACTGCCCTACATACTACTGACCTCTGCACAATGCCCTACATCCTATTGACCTCTGTAAACTGCCCTACATACTACTGACCTCTGCGCACTGCCCTACATACTACTGACCTCTGTACACTGCCCTACATCCTACTGACCCCAGTACACTGCCCTAAATCCTACTGACCTCTGTACACTGCCCTACATCCTACTGACCTCTGTACACTTCCTTCCATCCTACTGACCCCAGTACACTGCTCTAAATCCTACTGACCTCTGTACACTGCCCTACATCCTACTGACCTCTGTACACTGCCCTACATTCTGCTGACCTTGGTACTGTGCCCTACATACTACTGACCCCTGTGCACTGCTCTGCATAGTACTGAGGCCTGAAACTAGTCGAAGAAATCAGCCTGCAGTACCAGGTGTTCTGTTTTTATTATGTACTTCAGCATTAGTTTTGTGGGGGTGACCGATTACTCGCCAGACATGAAAAAAAAATAGCGAATGCCAAATTTCTCACTGAAGATAAATAAGGTAGGCTATGTTTACATTTCTACAATGGTATTAGTTTTATGAGAGTTTTCTAACTTTCATTATGCCGTCTGGGGGCTGGCTAGTTAATTTCTTTTTTTTAAATGGCGCGTCACCTGGTGCCCTTTGATCTCTTCCATGTTGTCCAGGTAGATCTCCACCTCTTAAAGGTTGCCTACCCCTGCTCTGTAATGTACATTACATACTCCTGACCCCTGCACTATATACTCTATGTTGTGCATTACATAGTCCTGACCTCTGCACTCAAAACTCTATGTTGTACATTACATACTCCTGACCCCTGCACTATATGCTGTACATTATTCTGATGCTGTGTATTCCTTACCTGCACCCAATTTCCCAAAGCGTCTTTCAGGACAGCACCTGAGAGATCATGACTCCTCCCACTGGACCACAGGAAAAACCTTCTTCCTCCAAATCTTTAAAGGGAGGTAACTCCCTACCACTCATCAGTTTCTGTGTTTCCTCTTAGGAAGGAGCAATGATCTCTCAGACGGCTGAGAGCCAAAGGGTTCCTGATCCTTTTTTTTTTCTCCTTCCATACTGACTGCCAGCCCTAAGATCTTACCAGCAGTAAGAAGGCTGTGTATGTGGGCTCTTCTTCCCCTTAAGTGCTCGGGGAGAGCCAGCAGAAGACCCAGCTGATCCGCTCTTTGTTCCCGTGTGGCGGCCGTGCCACCACCATTTTATTGAAGACCAGAAGAAGGTCTTTGCAGGAAGTGACAGAGCGGGTCGTCGCTGGCGTCATTTCTGGCAGACGGGCACAGGGGGAGGAGGCAGGGTAGAAATTGGAGCCTATTTCCGCTTCTGGTCCAGCGCAGTGGTGCTGTGGGAGTCCGGAGGCGACGTGAAAAGACACTGAAGCACTGCACACCCCCGATGGAGGATGCAGCAGTGAAGACAGGCACCGGCATGGCTCAGGTAATGGGCAGTTTGTATACTAGCCCTATGTTTTTCCTGGGTTTCCTGTCTTCCCTTGTATCCCCCCCCCCCGGTGGCGGGGGCCTGTATGAGCACAGGTGTGTCTTATTTGTATCCCTCCTAGTCCACCTTATGGGGTGAGCCATTAGCAGAGACAGGGTCTCAAGCGGGGTCGCCCGTGGTTTTCTCCTTTCTCTACGTTTTAGGCCAAAGGCGATTCAGGCAAAAAGATGCCCTTCATGCAGGGCTAAGATGGGGAAGACTGGAAGAAACCCTATGCAGCTCCTGCATTGCTTCTTTGGTCAAGGAAGAGTCTGCTTCTGTCTGTGATGACCTAGTTGACTCAGTAAAGAAGAAGCTGTATGCCACGATTCAGTTGTTCTGTGACTCGTTGGCTAATCCTGCTACTAGTCAGGCCTCCACGTCTGAGTCTTCCCAGGCTTCATTCCCAGGTCCAGTGCTAGAGGCCCTATATGAAGGTCCTCCTACCGGGGACAGGCAATCCCCTACCCCTTCCAATGACAGTTCGGAGGAGGAAGAGGCCGAGGGAGTAGAATTGACCCCATCTAAGTTTAACCACTTCCCTACCGCCATATGCAGAATGACGGCCAGGAAGTGGTTCAGTTATCCTGACTGGGCATCATATGATGTCCAGCAGGATAACAACCCAGCGCGCCCACAGGGCCATGCAGTGCTGCGATTGGTGATGTGGTGTGTCAGTCTGACACACCACATCTCCGATCATGGTAAAGAGCTTCTGTCAGAAGCTCTTAACCACGTGATCAGCTGTGACGAATCACAGCTGATCACAGTGTAAACAGGAAGAGCCGTATATCGGCTTTTCCTCTGCTCGTGTCTGCAGATGCGACTAGATGAGAGTCGATCGGCGGCTCTCCTGATGGGGGGGGGTCTGTGCTGATTGTTTATCAGTGCAGGCCCCTCCTAGGGACGCCACCCAGGACCACCAGGGAGCCTACCCAGGACCACCAGAGAGACAGCCAGGGAAGCCCACCCTGACCACCAGGGAGCCTACCCAGGAACCACCAGGTAAGGGGCTACAGTGCCCAACAGGGATGGCACATCTTGGATGTCACCCAAGACCACCAGGGAAGGACCACCAACGAAGTGCCATCTAGCATTGCCACCTATCAGTGCCCACCAATGCCATTTATCAGTGCCCATCAGTGCCGCCTATGAGTACCCATCAGTGCCGCCTATCAGTGCCCATCAGTGCCACTTATCAGTGCCCATCAGTGCTGCTTATCAGTGCCCCCAATCAGTGCTGCATATATGTGCCTCATCATCAGTGCCACCTCATCAGTGCCAATCAGTACTACCTCACCAGTGCCCATTAGTGAAGCCTCATCAGTGCCCATCAGTGTAGCCTCGTCAGTGCCTGTCAGTGAGGGAGAAAATGTACTGATTTACAAAGTTTTGTGACAGAAACAAAGAAAAACTTTTTTTTCAAAATGTTTTTTTTTTTTTTTATTTGTAGCGCAAAAAATAAAAACCCAGAGGTGATCAAATACCATCAAATGAAAGCTCTATTTGTGGGAACAAAATGATAAAAACTTTGGGTACAGCGTCGCATAACCGCGCAATTGTGATTCAAAATGTGACAGCACTGAAAGCTGAAAATTGGTTTGGGCGGGAAGGTGTATAAGTGCCTGCTATTGAAGTGGTTAAGTTATCACTAGAAGAGGTTGATGGTCTGTTGAAAACTATACATGCTACTCTTGGCCTAAGGAAGGAAAAGAGGGAACTGACACTTCATGGCCATATGTATGTGGGTTTAAGTGATCTTTAGTGGCCTATGTTTCCTGTACATTAAGTGATTTCAGATTCCATCAAAAGAGAATGGCAGGAACCGGAAAGAAAGCATTTTTTATCAAGAGCTCATAAAAGACGCTTCCCTTTTGAAGATGATCCTCCCACAGTATGGAACAAGGTCCCAAAACTTGACACCGCCTTTTCCCAGGTCTCTAGGTCCATGGATCAACCATTTGAGGACATGGGGATCCTAAGGGACCCGATGGACAAACGGATGGAACTTCTGCTCAAGAGATCCTGGCAGTCGATCGTGGGCAGTTTAAAACCATCCATGGCTACGACATTACCCATTTCAAAGCTCATATCGTGGTGAATTCACCCAAGCAGCGAATACTGGATTCATTCACGACCTTGTCCTCTGCTGTGGCCTATATTGCCGATGCTTCCGATGAGGTGGCACTGATGCCTCATCATCAGTGCCACCTCATCAGGGCCAATCAGTACTACCTCACTGCTGTGGCCTATATTGCCGATGCTTCCGCTGAAGCAATTAGAATGTCGGCTAGATCAGCTGCCCTGACTAATTCAGCTAGAAGAGCATTGTGGTTAACCACTTGCTTACTGGGCACTTAAACCCCCCCCTACCCAGGCCAATTTTCAGCTTTCAGCGCTGTGAATGGCATTTGTGTGGTCATGCAACACTGTACCCAAATGGAATTTTTATAATTTTTTCACACAAATAGAACTTTCTTTTGGTAGTATTTAATCACTGCTGGGTTTTTTTTATTTTTTTCTATTAAAAAAAACGAATAAAAACCCAAAAATTTTGAAAAACAAACAGTTTCATAGTTTGCTATAAAATTTTGAACACAGGTAATTTTTCTCCTTCATTAATGTGCGCTGATGAGGCTGCACTGATGGGCACTTATAGGCTGCACTGATGGGCACTGATAGGCTGCACTGATGGGCACTGATAGGCTGCACTGATGGGCACTGATAAGGCAGCACTGATAGGTGGCACTGGTGGGCACTGATGGGGTGGCACGGGTGGGTGGCACTGATGGGTGGCACTGAAAGGCACTGGTAGGTGACACTGATTGGCAGCACTGATATTTGGCACTGATGATGAGGCACGGATGGGCATTGATAGGTGGCTCTGGTGGGAATTGATAGGTGGCACTGGTGGGCATTGATAGGTGGCACTGGTGGGCACTAATAGGTGGCACTTTTTGGCACTGGTAGGCTGCACTGATGTGCACCTGTAAGTGGCAATGGTGGGCACTGGTAGAGGGCACTGCATAGCAGCAGTGCCTCTCCGTGTGCAGGACCGATGTCCCTCTATCTGCAGCCAGTAATCTGCATTTTTTTTCCCCTCACACTTTTAGCGTGGGGGAAATTAAAGCAGATTACCGATCTTTTGTTTGCATCACGTGATCAGTTGTCATTGGCTGACAGCTGATCACGTGGTAAGGGACCGGCCCCTTACACCAATCTGTGATCAGCTGAGTCTCATAGACTCTATGATCATAGAGCGTGTCATGCGTGCCTCTCAGGGGGTGCACAGGCAGCTCATGCATGGGAGGACTTCCATGAATGTCCACCCGGCAATTCAGGTCTGCACTGTAGCTGTCTTTCAGCTATAGCGCGGATGTGAAGAGGTTAAAGACCTGGCCTGGTGATGCGGCATCCAAGAGCAAGCTCTGTAGTATTCCTTTCTCTTTAGTCCTGAGTTAGATAGCCTCCTAGACAGGACAGCGAACAAGAAAACGTCTTTCCTGGTTAAAAAGAAGAAGCAACCCCTGAAGAGGCTTTTTCAACCTCAAAGAGCTCAGGAGCAGGACAATAAGTCCCAAGGAAGGAGGAAAAATTGGTCTGCACAAAAAGCTAAAAAGCAAAGGACTCATTTTTCATCCTCCTAAGCAAGCCGAAAAGTCACAATGACTCGAGCCTTCGGTTGGGAGGAAGACTCCAAAGTTTCCTTCCACAGTGGTCAAATGTGACATCAAACCACTTCATTTTGACCACCCTCTCCCAAGGCTATGCAATAGGATTTACAGAATCCCCACCAAGAAGGTTCCTAGGGACAATTACCCAAGGGACCCAGAAAAAGCTCTGGCCAAGACATCCCTGTTAATGAACTGATACAACAGAGTGTGGTGGTCCACGTACTGCCAGAAGAAAGACAACAGGGATTTTATTCTCTATGAAAAAACATTGGGAAAATTCAGGCTGATTCTCAACCTAAAGCCTCTGAACAAGTCTGTCAAATACAGAAGGTTCAGTATGGACTCCATTTTTTCAGTCAGAAATCTATTGACCCCAGTATTTTAGGGACAACAGAAAGAAGACCGTCATGCACCTGGTGGTGTGAGACAACATAGTCAAGTAATTGTCCCTACAGAACCGGTCTCGAAAAAGACCCAGGGAACCCATTAACAGGGATCCTTGGAAGAACCACCCCTAAGACATTTAGGATAACGTATCGGAACCCTCTCCCACCAGTTTTACTTCACCAAACTACAGTGTAAACTGGTGACACCTTCCTTTGAAACCTCAGAAGGAGGGTTGGCTTCCGAGCTCAGTAACACTGAAAAGCCGAACGAATCCTCCTACTTTTTACTCAGGAAACGAAAAATCGAAAAACAC
>BLSH010381601.1:258053-290349 GCA_018402905.1 Glandirana rugosa | reverse complement strand
ACCTCTAGGCTCCTACTCCACATCCACCCCCCTTCCCGTTTTTTTACTTGATTTTAATTTATTTTCCCTATCCCCATTTATTTGTAGGGCACTTGCCCTAGTTTGAAGATGATTTTAGAACAGTTATATGGCTTCTACCGTTAATTAATACTTTTCAGACACAGTTTGAAGATGATGCACATTCACCTCCATTTTTGCTTTTTTTATGTTTTTATTTTTTAAAAAATATTTACAGTTATTTCCCTGTCCCCATTTTTTTGTAGGGCACTTGCCCTACCCTTACCCCCATTTTACTTCCTTTTGCAGCCATCTAGGGCTTTCCAGGACTTTGTTACAGCCATTTTTGTGCATAAAAGTTCGGGTCCCCATTGATTTCAATGGGGTTCGTTGTCCGTGCGATCGTTCGGGTTCCGTCCGGACCCGGACCCGGACTTTGTCCCGAAGTTCGGACGGACCAGCAGAACCCGAACTTCCAGAGGTTCGCTCAACTCTACTCATCAGACCACAGGACATGGTTCCAGTAGTCCATGTCCTTAGTCTGCTTGTCTTTAGCAAACTGTTTGCGGGCTTTCTTGTGCATCATCCTTAGAAGAGGCTTCCTTTTGGGACGACAGCCATGCAGACCAATTTGATGCAGTGTGCGGCGTATGGTCTGAGCACTGACAGGCTGACCCCCCACCCCTTCAACCTCTGCAGCAATGCTGCCAGCACTCATATGTCTATTTCTTAAATGTCATTTTCTGGCAATTTAAACTGATTTCATTTTTGATTTGTAAATGTCACTTTTTCTGTAGCCCATCCTACAGCAAAAATTAAAAAATGTATAGAAACCCCCAGGCCCTCTGAGTCTAAGATGGAAATTAAGGGGAGACCTCACACTAAAAAAGTGTGCCCCCCCAGAAAATCCATACCAGACCCTTCATCCAAGCATACAGCCTGGCTGACCAGGAAAGGTGGAGGGGTGAGTGTGTGGCTCCACCCCTACTCCATGTACCCTCAACATTGGGGGGGCTTGTCAGGAGGGATCCCCTTGCGGCAAAGCACCTTGTCCCCATGTTGATGAGAAAAAGGGCCTCATCCCTACAACCCTGCCCTGGGTACCGGGGGGCTTATCAGAATCTGGAAGTGTCCTGATTCTGCCCCCCACATAAATGAGTTTGGGGTACATAGTACATACCACCTCTACTCATTCCCCAAAAAAGAGATGAAGTGATAAAGGCTCTCAATGTTCTTTATTTTTAAAATCCCCCAAAAATCTGATTGTAAATACATTGTCAATCACGCCCACTGACTCCCCAATAGCCACCAATGACCCACCACACAGGAGCGATCTCTGACGGTAACACTTGCTGACTGATAGCGTCCTGAGCTGTCATCAGCTATATAAAGGAAGGGGCGGGGATAGTGGTGACATCATTGCCCAGATATGGTCATATTCAGACTATGATGTCATGATCTATGCCCTGCCCATTTGCCTATGTGGCCATGTAAGGAAATGGACGGAGTGAAGTCAGTGATTGCTAAGGACGTAGCTGTTGCAGGCAGCCATTGCTTCCCTAGAAACCAGTGACAGCCAGAAGCCATCACATTCATCCGCACCAAATGCCGTAAACGCTGGATGTTCAGAAGAATGCTGGAGGAGCCAGTGTTCATCCAATCTTCTGTTCAGACACGGAGCTCCTCCCTAATGCAGATTATTGTCAGTGTGTGGAAGTGATTGTATCTGGCAGACAGGGATCTGTATGTGTGTGTGTATCACTGCCCGACACACCACTCACATCACACAGTCAATCTGCCCTAAATTGTGTGTGAGGGTGGGGGGGCAGTGGAAGAAGTAATCACACCAGGATTCTAGATTGAAGAATAGCTTTGGGGATCCTTTGAAGTGTGTGGGGATCACTTGTCTGCTCCACACTCCTTAGATTGTATGAAAGATTTGTATCTGCCTGTGTGTGTCCAGCCAGATAAATGTGGGAGTCTCCCTCCAGTGGTGGTCAGCAGTACTGCAGGCTGTGAGAACTGTATCATAGCTGGTTTTACCTTCCCAGAGAAAGCCCTCCCCTCATTCCTCCTTCACCAATCAAGGATCTCACTAGTTAGAAATGCAATATGGGCATGATTTCCCTGACATCAATTGGTGTCAGTGAGATAAAAAAAAAAGTCGGTGTCAGTGAGATAAAATAAGTTTCAGTGAAAATAAAGTGTAACCCCAGCCCAGCATTGGAGGTCAGTGGTGGTACTTACCTGATCACACACTCCCGCTGCCTCTCTGCTGATATCGGAGTTCCACTATCACTGTCAGAAAGGAGATCACTGCTCCCCACAGTCGGCTATAACTGCAGTGCCTGGTGATGGGACCCAGAGAGAGTTCCAGCCGTCATCAACTCACTGACACTCCGGAACCTGTGAGATATGGACATGATGGGACAGTGGACTAAATCCTTCATCATCTGGAAGCAATGGCAAGGCTGTAAGCACACTATGAGACATTTCTCTGGGCTGCAGTTCCTGTGAACTCCACAAGAGGGTGATCTCACTTCTACTCAAATAGGAAGCTTCCAATGGGAGACAGAAGTGATGTCAAGTACAGACAGAAAGTCATGTCAGGGACAGACAGGAAGTCATCTGGATCAAAGACAGCAATCCATGTTATCATTGTGGCAATGCACACGACTGCAACACAAATGTAAGGATCCAGCCTGAAGTCATCTAGCAGGACTTCATTTTCTGTAGCAGACCTGGCGGAGCCAGAGAGCGTCCTACGCACTTCTGGTTTTACTTGAAGGAATTACCGTAATCTCAGGGTCTGAGCGTCTGACTTCTCAATTTGCATAGTAAGTGCCTACTACTTTGTGTCTCTTTTACATGATATCCTACACATTGGAGTTTCCCTTTTCCATGTGATCCGTCGATACCCACTGGACTGTGCCGCATTCTCCAGGATCCGAGCCATCCTCATCCTCAGGACAACCGCAGCAGAAGGGTTGGTGAGTGGGGTTGGGGAGGGGAGCACGCACCTACCAATATCCATTTGCTCCACCTTCCCTTCACCCCCTCCACAGACAAACAGCCTATTCCCAAACTTTTGGACTCCTTTTCTTTGTATGAAAATACACTGATAACATCTGCTATTGTTTACAGTATATCACCACATGATTCACATTTTGGTTTGGAACAGTTATGTTGTGTTAAGATTATATGTATTTCTTGGTTCACTAGCCACGCATTTATATGACAGCGCCACACCCACGTTAACCCCTTCCTTTATTCTCTAGGCGGGTGTCTGCTTTCAGAAAATATATCATGTTTGGGGGTTATGTGTAATCTTCAGGCCTAAAATGATTTTTTAAACGTGGGCCAAGAACGCAAAAACAGCTCTGGCAGTGAAAGGGTTAAATCAGAGTCAATGGCTTGATATTCTGGACAGCTATTTTTCCCAAAACATGGCCTGCTGGGGGTACTTGAGGACAGGGTTGAGAACCACTGAGCTACAATTGATGGCAGATCGTACAGTCAGATTATATAGATATAGCTCTATCCATATAGGCTGTTATCTGATCTATCATTTCCTGCACTCTCCAAATGAACAGATCTATGCAAGATGAATTTAAGACCAAAAAAATGTCTGTAGTTAGTGAGACCAGTGATCACTGATTAAAGGAAGACTAAAGGCTCAATTTAAAAAAAAAACAAAAAAAAAAAAACATGTCATACTCACCTCCTCCGTGCAGCGGTTTTCACAAAGTGGCCCCTAACCCCATCTTCTGCCATCCTCCAGCGGTGCTCCGGGCTCCTCCTCTTCTTGACTGACCACCACAGGGAAGTGCTTCTGAGTCCGGCTGTTGAATGTAATTCACACAAACAGTGGGACTCGGCTCCACCCCCTGGCTCCTGTGTCACTTGACTTGATTGACAGCAGCGGGAGCCAATGGCTCCCCTACTATCAATCCAGCCAATGAGTACCGGAGCAGCTCGGGGGATCGTTTTGGGCTCAGGCAAGTAAATCGTCCAGGATGTGATGCAGACACTGCCGATGGGATGTGGAAGCTGACAGCCCTGGGCGGCAAGGACTAAAAAAATGCTGAAATGCATCACTTAGGCAGATTCCTTCTCCAACGCTCCTCTCTTGACCAACAGAAGCCTCAAAACTACATTTTCCACGACACAGTAACCTACTGGAGTCGGGAAAAACGTTCAATAAAATCCTCTTTAATGTGTCCTTAAGACATTTAATCTTCTGCACTCTCTGAGGGGACAGGAGTTCTGAGACCTTCCCCTTATAACGGTGGTCGAGGAGGGTTGCCAACCAGTAATGATCCTTCTCCTTTATGCCACATATTCTTGGATCCTTTCACAGGCTTTGAAGCATGAGGTTGCCCATGCGCCTCAAATTTGCTGAGGCTTGAGAAGCAGACTCCTCAGGGTCACTCAAGGTGACAGCATCTGGAACTTCCTCCTCCCAGCCATGTACTACTCCTAAAGGTCCTGGGGTTGGAAAGCCATCGCTTACAGATTGAGGCATGTCTTCCTCTTCTTCAAAGCCTACGAAACTGCCAGAATCCTCCTCCTCATCCTCCTCCCCTCCTGTGTGTTCTGTGGCATAGGAATGATGGTGTCTGGATAAAGTGGGCCTTGAGAGGAAAGGAAGTCCTCCTCTTCCTCCTGCTGCTCTGCCTCCAGTGCTCTGTCCATAATGCCACGCAGAGCCTGCTCCAGCAGGAACACATCAGGGATTGTGTCACTGATGCATGCACTGTCACGGCTCACCATCCTTGTGGCCTCCTCAAATTGTGACAGTACAGTGCATGCATCCCTAATGATCAGCCATTAGCGTGGGGGGAAAAAAGCAGAGGTGGCCTGAGCCTGTCGTCATGCCGTACTCACACAGGTACTCATTGACTGCCCTCTGCTGCATGTATAGCTGTTACAGCATTGTCAAAGTTGAGTTCCACCTGGTGGGCATGTCACAAATCAGGCGGTTTTACGGGCAGGTGGAATTCCTGCTGAATTTCAGCCAACCAAGCACTGGCTGTGTATGACCGCCTGAAATGGCTACAGACTCTTCTGGCCAGCTTTAGCACATCTTCCAACCCTGGGTCCGTATTTAGGAAACGATGCACCACCAAATTGAGGACATGTACCAGGCATGGCACATGTGTCAACTTTCCCTGTCTAAGGGCGGACAGGAGGTTTGAGCCATTATCACACACCACCATTCCTGGCTCCAGCTGGCATGGTGTGAACCACCTCTGGGCCTGTCCCTGCAGAGCTGCAAGAATCTCTGCTCCGGGGTGGTTCCTGTCCCCTAGACCAGTGGTTCTCAACCCTGTCCTCAAGTGCCCCAATAGGCCATGTTTGCAGGTTTTCCTTTATCTTGCACAGGTGCTTTAAATCAGAGTCAATGGCTTGGTATTTCAGACAGCTATTTTATCTAAGAGAGAAATTCTGAAAACATGGCCTGTTGGGGGTACTCGAGGACAGGGTTGAGAACCACTGCCCTAGACACACCAGCTGAAGCACTGCATGTCACCTTTTAGCCTGACTCATGGAATAGACCTTTGGACGCTTAGGGTGATGTTATAGGACAATGATGTTTATAGGACAATTCTGCAGAGGAGGGCATGGAGGTGGCGGAGGAGGAGGGGGTAGAGCTCACAGGTCTGGCATCATCACCACCAGCTGTATGGTGATGTGGGGGCACAACAAGCTGCAGCACCAAGCCCTGACTTGCATCCTTCCGAGTTGCAAGCAGCGTTACCCAGTGTGCTGTGAACGAAAAATATTGCCCCTGCCCATACTTGCTGGACCACGTGTCAGCAGTAAGGTGGACTTTGCAGCTGACTGCCTTGCCCAACGAAGCCAGAACATTCCCTTCCATGTCATGGTAGAGAGATGGAACGGCCTTACGTGAAAAGTAGTAGTAGCGACTGGGAACCTGCCATTGTGGTATGGCCAACAGCTTTGACAAGCTTGCATTTAGACGCTGGGCATGTGGGTGGCAGGGACTGTATTTTTTTTCCACTGCAGCAGATGGTGCATAGAAATTTGCTGGCTACAGTCTACAGCTGGTGGTGTGCTGCTGGCAGATGTGCTGCTAGGACCTGTGCTATACCATCATCCCTGTCAGTGGAGGCTGCTGAGAGGTCATGACTCAGTATAGAGACTGAAGTGGGCAAGGAGGAGGACGGACAGATTTGTGCCCCTTTTGTGTGGCGTTTAGGTGCTCTTGCCAATGGGCTGAATGGTTGGACGTTAAATGCCTTGTTAAGCATGTGGTAGCCAAATGGCTGGTGTTTTTGCCACGTTTGATGTGCCTGAGACACAGTTCGCAGATAGCAACAGTGCGATCGGCTGCAGATGTGCTAAAAAAGGCCCAGGCAGCTGAGCTTTGGGAAGTGGGCCGAGAGATAACAGCTGTAGAATGTGATGGAATAGGGTGGCTGCTCTCTACTCTTTTTTGATGTCGGCCTCCTTGGGGTTGTGATAAATGGGAGATGGTAATACTGCGCACTACCTCAAGGCACTGATGTAAATATCCGGAACATGTATAAACAAGTAATATATATACGGTAGTCTCTTCAAATTGCTAAAATCAAGTCCTTCCAAGATAAAAGTGCTTAAAGTGCATAAATGGTATACGTATCACAAACCAGACAAAACAAACGTGGTGCTATATCAAGAGTTCCTGGAAGAGCATTAAAGTGATGATATTAAATAAGGTGATCCGTGTGTGTCTTCTTAAATTAAGTATATATGGTGTCGCCTTCACCTAAGTGCATAATATGTACTCGCCTCTAGGATGAATAAGAAGCGCTTTTAAAGGGTAGTATTCTCTTAGTGCGGTGATTGGGATGGGATGTTGTCCTGGGTCTTCTCTCCAATATGTTGTTTGGCCCCAGTACTTCTGCTTAGTCACCAGCTTCGGTAGCTCCGCAGGGTGTATAAAGGGGGGATTTGAAGAGAGGGGCGTCTCATAGTGTAGTATATTTAAACAAGTGAGTGATTTGTTAAGTAAAAGTTGCGCTTTAAAAACACTTTAAAACAGCATAAAACAAATTTAAAACTGGCATTCAGCCGCCTCTCATGTCACTTCTCTTAACAGACCATGCCTACGCGTTACGTCACCCCTCGTGACTTCTTCAGGGAACCTGATTGGATGTGAGAACAGTGTATTTATAGGGAATCCTGAGGAAATAGTGAAGGCGCCATTTTGTTGTAGTCCAATGTCCAAATTGATGTTATGATCGTTTGTATGGAGACTGGAGATGTGGCTATATGTTTTAGCGGATATTAAACATATATGTTCGTTCTCCCAGATGCATGTTTTAGATTGTACTGACTGTATTTTTAACACAGAATGTCTGGCCGGACTGTATTCTGGTCGCCATTTTGTTGTAGATTACTGTGTAATAGATTGTATTGCAGCCACTATGAAGATACAGTATCACAAAGTGTGTGGTGATAGAAAAAAAATTGTGGTTGTGTGTAGGACTATATCCTATGTGTGAATTCTCTACTCATTATGAAGAGAGGGAAAAATTAATGGTATATCATAGTAGTCAGTGTGATAAGAGATAAATAGCGGTCACCATTTTGTTTTAGACCACTGAGTAATATGTTGTGTAGCAGCCACTTCCAAAATACAGTGTGAAAAACTATGCGTTGATAGAGAAATTCATGATTGTATATAAGATTCTATCCTATGTGTAGATTCTATACTCATTATGAGAAGAGAGGAAAACCAAATGGTATAACATAGTGATCAATGTGGTAGGAAGATAAGTATTGGGTGCCATTTTGTTGTGGACCGCGGATTTATAATGCTATATGCATAGCATCACAATGCTATGTGTTACTAAGTGAACTGATGATAGAGATCTATATGGTACAGGTGTGGTGTTCTGGTTACCATTTTATTGGAGATTTTTATCTTGTCTGTTGTATTTGCCACAGAGATGCTGTAGTATACAGTACATGATATTATATTGGGTCATCCTATTTTATGCAAAGTTCCCAAATTATTCTTTAGAGGAAGTGCTCTCCAATATCTATATCATTGTAATTTATGAGAAGACCAGTGTTCTCGGACACCATATTCTTGTAGACAATTATATGTGATGAGGAGATTTCATCCCTATATTTGGTTGATGTAATGAATAATGTACTTGTAAAGATAATATTAGATGTTGATAGGGATATGTAATAGGTGTATGGATATCTATCCAGAGAATATCTGATGGGAGAAGATATCATTATAGTATCTATTGTCATTGGGTGGAATTAATTTTTGATCCCTTACGGAAATGTAGTGTGAGGTGTACATCACACTATACATACATTAACATTATACAAAAGTAATAATTTAGTATAGGCTATAATTTCGTCTGAGTTGAGCTTTAGAAGGGGCATGTTTGGGATAGTTATGATAAAGTGGAATGTACATGGTTCCATATGACTGGGTCAGTAGCTATGATTAATAGTGACTCAAAAAACTGTTTTTTTTTTTTCAAATATAATATTTATTAAAATTTTAGTGAAGGGAAAGAAAAAGGACAAAGCCCGGTACATCATATGAAACGTACAAATTCCAGTATCAAACAGTATATATATATATAGTATGTAAAACTTAACATATCAGGTATATCCCAGAGGGATCGAGAACAATTTTCAATATGGAAAATAGAACGAGGGTTTGCCTCCTTCTGTTTTATTATTGCAAAACACAACTTAAAGAGAGAGAAAATGGAAGGGAGATAATAAGAGAGAATAGAAGGGAAAATTATAAAACAGGAGAAGGAATGAAAGGGGGGGGGAGGGGGGAGGGGAGGGGGGAGGGAACATGTGGGGAACGGGGGGGTGAAGTCTCATGGTAACACCAAGGGTGCTTGTCTAAATACCTATTATTCATTGAATAGAGATAGTCCTTCATCTGACAGAACAAACATGTTCCAGAGTCTCTACGTCTTAGAGTATTTCTCATGTTTATTCTGTGCAGAAAGGATCAGGTCTTCCATTTTATTGATTTCCTCTACCCTCCGAAACCAGCCGCCAACACTGGGGGGTGTCTGTTTCTTCCATAATGCGGGTATGCAAGATTTAGCTGAGTTCAGTAAGTGTCGCACTACAGACTTGAGGTATACTTTTATGGGGATAGTGTACTCCGTAAATTTTTGTGTTACAATACGCACCGTGTGCGAGAAATGAGACAGTTTAGGGCAGGACCAGAAGATAAACAGCATCGTGCCCTTCTCCGTCTGGCATCTCCAGCAATGGTCAGAAGCTTCTGGGTAGCAGATCTTCAGTCTTTGAGGTATATAGTACCATCTGGTAAGGATTTTATAACTCGTTTCCTGAAGCTTGGTACAGATAGAAGATTTCAATGAGAGTTGTAGTATGTTTTGTTGCTGAATAGATGTGAAAGTACAATTTAGATCAACTTCCCACACTTGCAGAAATGGGAGATGTGGCTGTTCCATTGCCGTGTTGACCAAGGCATATGTCTTGGTCAAAACTTGCGTCAGTTGACCCCCACCTGAGCAGTACTCCTCAAAAGTTGTCAAGTCCTGACCATACCGTCGCGGGTCAGGGATGGCATGTAAAAAGTGGTGCAGTTTTATTGCATCCCAGAAGGGGATCTGGTATCTTCCTGGAGTCTCAGTCAGTGTGGACAAAGAAGGCCATCGGTCCGTTTCTATGTAGTGAGAGGCTCGAGTCTAGCCCTCTTGTCTAAGGGTCTGAAAAGAGGACCTTCCCAATCCCAGTGGGAACGTTGGATTACCTATGATAGGGAGTAACAGAGAATCCCGTGAAGAGAGGGACATAGAAAAGACGATCTGCTGGCATGACCGAAGCGTGGTACCTATCGTAGGATGTGTTTTCAAATCTGGTGGTAGATTTTCATTACACCACAGGGCGCCTTGCAGGATGCTGGATTGTGCCTGTTCTATTTGTACCCATAGTTTGTTTGTCGCATGCCTCCCCCAGTCAATGATTCTGCCTAAGTGCACAGCTAAATAGTATTTCCGAATATCTGGTAGGGCCAGCCCACCAAAATGTTTGGGTAACGTCAGGAATCTCCTGGCGAGGCGCGGTCTCGACTGTGCCCAGACGAATTTCACAAAAAGGCTATGAACTTGTTTAAAATAAGCACTGGGAATACTGATTGGTAGGGCCTGCAATAAGTATAAAAACTTCAGAAGTATACTCATCTTTAGTAGATTGCACCTGCCGAACCGGGAATATAATCCTCCTTTCCATTTGTCCAGTAGAACCTTTATAGTGGAGAGCAGTCGGGGAAAGTTTCGATGAAACATATGGGCCACGTCGTGGTGGAGGAGGGTACCGAGGTATTTAAACGAGCTATCAGACCATTTGAATTTAAAGTTGGATTTCAGAGTTGCCAGAGTATTTGAGTCTACACCCACCCCCATAGCCGCTGACTTATCAAAATGTGTCCGTAAGTTAGATAGTTTGCCACAATCCGCAAACTCTCGCAGAAGATTGGGAAGGGAGATCGTGGGATTGGTGAGTGAAATGAGCTGATTGTCAGCTTATGCTGAGATTTTATGGTGCCCAGTCCCAATCCTCACTCCTGTGATGTCTGGGTTTAGGCACACTGTGCACAGAAAGGGCTCAATCAAAAGGGCGAATAGGAGGGGAGACAGCGGGCAGCCCTGTCGGGTCCCGTTCTTTATAGCGAACGGTTCCGACAGAAGACCATTCACCTTCACTTGAGCTGTTGGATTAAGATACAATTTAGCTATCCCCCCCTTATCTTCTCTCCCACTCCCACATGTTTAAGGACCGTCATCATAAACGACCAGTTAACCCGGTCAAACGCCTTCTCTGCGTCGGTGATGAGGAATACGCAGGACGTCTTATCTTTTGTAGCTACGTGTATTAAGTTCAGGGCCTTAGTAGTGTTGTCCCTTGCCTCTCTGGTCGGGATAAAACCAACCTGGTCTAAATGGATAATATCTTGTAGATGGGCTGCCAGGCGGGTCGCTATGATTTTACTGATCAGCTTAAGATATATGTTTAACAGGGAAATCGGCCTGTAGCTGCTGCACGCCGATGAATCTTTGCCCTCTTTTGGGATAACTGTAATATGGGCTTTTAGGGTGTCTCTGGTTAGGCAGGTGTCGGAACTCAGAGAGTTAAAGAGTTTCACCAAGTAAGGGTTTAGGACCGAGAGAAAGGTTTGTAAATATGGAAGTGTAAAGCCATCTGGGCCCGGCGATTTGCCCGATTTCATAGAACTCAACGTCACCTCGTCCTGTGCAATGGGAGTCTCCAGGTCCTCCCTCACCTCCGGTGGGAGCTGTGGGATGTGGGAGGATGACACGTATTCCTCCATCTCCTCCTGGGAAGTATTCTGGTCTGGAAGATTGTAAAGAGAGGAGTAGAACTCCCAGAACGATTGTGCAATCTGACGTGGAAAAACGGCTTTAGTGCCTGATGGGTATATTATTTGTGGTACGTAGGTGGTGAGTCTATGGTCTCTGGTAACCTTAGCTAGCAGCTTCCCACATTTATTGCCAGATTCATAGCTAATTTTCCAACCACATTGGATCTCCGCTTTGGCTTTATATTGTAGGAGGTCTACTACTTGATGTCGAAGGGTGGTCAATTCTTTCTCTAGAGTGGGGAGTGGTGTCTGTTTGTGTTGTGTTTCTACCTGGTGTATTTTTCCTAAGAGATCTAGTAATTGTTTGTCTCGCTCTTTTTTTAGTCTGGCGCCATGTTTTATCAGGGCCCCTCTAATCACCATCTTGTGAGCTTCCCGTAGTATCCCCGGGTCACAGTCCAGTTGGTCGTTGGTTTGAAAGTAACCATGTGACTCCCTGTTAACATCCGCCACCACCTCGTAGTATGTAACAAGCTTTCGTTCAATTTCCAAAAACAGGTTCTGGAATTCGGGACCGTCGAGAGCACATAGCGAATGGTGATGGGGGTATGGTCTGACCAAGTTATGTTACCTATAGTCGACTCCACCACTGCTTGTAGCTGGCTGTGTGAGATCAAAAAATAGTCAATTCTGTAGTAAACCCCGTGTGGTGCTGAAAAAAAAACGTGTAATCCCATTCTCCTGTGTGTAGTAATCTCCAGATGTCTATCAGGCGGGCCTCATGAAGGCAATGTGTGATCTTCCTAAGAGCGCCCATACGGGTCGAGGACACTCCCGCCGACGTGTCAATTGTCGGTATTTGGGAATGTTCCAGTCGCCCCCCAATATCAGCTGTCCTACTGAGAATTCCATTAGGGTGGCCAAGGTCGCCCGGATAAAAGTGTATTGTCCCTCATTAGGTGCGTAGACCGTCGCCAGTGTCATTTTGACATTGCCAATTGATCCTTTCAAGAACAAATAACGTCCCCCACTATCAGCTAGAACATTGTCACAAGTCCAGGGCGTTTTACTGGACAACAGTATAGAAACCCCTCTAGTCTTAGCAGCTGCGTTTATCGCGTGATAGACCAATGGGAAGTGCCTGTTAAAGCGGGTGTGTTGTCTGTTCTGAAATGTGTCTCCTGTACGAAGGTCACATCTGTATATGAGCGTTTCAAGTCGTTTAGCAGCATACAACGTTTTTCTGGGGTATTTAGTCCCTTTACGTTCAGTGAGGTAATTTTAATAGAATACATCGCCCCCGGTCCCCACAAAAAAAAGGGGGGGGTTTAAAACAATGGGTAAGAAAGACGAGCAAAGAATAAAAAGACAAGAAAGTAGAGTATAAAGAAGTGAGGGAAAAAGAGTGGCTTAGACGGCCCTTTCCGGTGAGATACCGGAGATCAGTGCCGTATCCTAGGTGGGAGAGAGGTTAGACCCGTCCGAGTGAGCAGGCCCCTCCCTACCCGCCCATCCTAACAAAGAATCTATTTGAAATGTACAATAACGAAACTGTGTAAGTCAAGGTAGAGTATAGAAGCAGGGGATTTGAGGCTGGAGGTCAGATTTAGAGAAAAAGTAAAAAAGGGGAGAATAAGTACTGGTATACCTAGCACATTTCTGCTGCCTCATGGCTCACAAATCATGGCCTGGACTTGCAGTAGGTCCTATCAGAGTATCTCATACTGTGACCGCTGTTTCACCTCTATTCCTATATTGTCCCGGATTAATTGCGCTGCTCGTCCCTCCACCCATCTCATAACAGCGGATGGACGGAGGGGCCCGCATTAGCTCGGGCCAGGCCGCATGTAATCACAGGGCCAAGATGAGCCAGGGTAGGGAATCAGAGTCATGCGCTCCCCCAGCTAGTCTAAGGGGAGTAAGGATCCAGGGCCCATGCAACGTAAAAAAAAAAAGAAAGGGGTACAACTCTAAAATATTCAGGCCTCAAGACCTATGGTATAGTGAGGTAACACTCTGTCTCCCAGGACCGAGCCCCAAAACAATAAGGCTCGTCATCGAGTCGCATTGTGAAACATTAAAATACCACTACCCGCATAGTAGTAGGGAAGTAGTGTTTTTACGAGATCCTGGAGGCGCTAAGACCTACAAAAAAAAAAAATTATTAATGGCATCCGAACTACCCCTAGGTCTTGCCAGAGAAAAGGTATGTAGCTTAGATCAGACGAGCCAGTACAACGTCAGGGCAGCGTAATCTTCCATGCAGCCGCAGGTTCCCAAGACCTAAAGGGTAGGGGAGTGGCCAAAATCATAGAGAAACATAAATGAGGTACCCCCTATATAACATAAAATCAGATAGCCTTGTCTTGAGGTCACAGGTCAAAGAGGACTACAACATATTTACGGCAACCAAATTTACTATCAAACATTCAGTATCAAGAACCTGTCATACCACAGATCGGTAAGGCATCTTATGCATCGTAAAGGCATTAACAGCATTAGACAGTAAGATTATAAGGATCGCCACATGGTAAGGATCGGACTGGTAACTGAGTAGCCAAGTCTGCCATGTACAATAGTGTGTCAGCACCTGTTAGGCACGAAGGTACAACAGTCTGTCGGCAGAATGTAAGCACCCTAGATCATCCCGGGGCGGGTGAGGCATAAACAGAGAACTGTGGTGAGAGCCCTGGGAGGCGGGGGAGCCGCACCGCCTTGGCTCTCTGGGCCGTTAGTTCCGCCACTCTAAAGCCCCCGTGGTAGCATAGGGTCCCAGCCTCCCCAGGCACCATATGAAGCATGCAGGCTCAGGGCAGGCAAATACAGTAAGTAGCAGTCCTGGGAGTATGAGCCCCCCCTTCAGAGATATTGTAATGAGGTGCAAACAGATTGTCTCATAATAGAGGGAGCGATGCAGCCCAGTAAGTTTCCTGTGGCATCAACAAAACAGTAGTTCTACCCCAGGCTCCCACATAACATAGAGACAGGAACTTCTATGTGAGGACCATAAAGCAGGCAGAGTCAGCTAGGATAAATGCAGTGTGAAGTACATCAGTGTGAACAACATAGCCATGTGTGTTACCCTCCAGCCGATGTAGCACCGTAAAAGCCACCAGCTGTCATTCCCGATATGCAGAAAGAGAAGAAGTACAAAAAACATTTCTCTTACGTTCATTGACAGACGCAGCCTCTATTCATGACACGTTGGGTTTATGCACCTTTTACTAGGAGTAGACTAGGCAGAACGAAAGTTCAGAAAAGCAAAGCTGGCCCCTCCCAGGGGGCCGTCCTCACTCAGCATATAACCCCTCAGCCCTGCATAGCATATCAGTTTTCTTCTGCCTAGTGCAAGGAGTTAGACCTGGTTCCCTGGTGGGAACTGCGGTTCCCCTATTTTTTTTCTTTTCTTTTTGCGCAAGCCTTCTGATGAAGACTGCAATCAAGTAGCCAGCTGGGGACGCGGATATTCCTTGTCCTGCCATCTCCCCAGCATGACCGACAGGATGCAAGCCACCCTTAGCTATGGCAGGGTCCGCCGCATCATGCCCATTCCGTGCGGGTGGCTTAAACGCCCCACCTGCGTATCCACCGACCGGGCTGTGGCCCGCTTCAGGGGTCGCTTGGCCAGCAGCATCCCTCCCCACCTGGGGGGAGCAAGGTCTGCACCGGGTGGCTACCCGCTACTGGAAGGGTGAGAGACACCCCCCTGGTGGTGGAGGGGGGGCGACTAGCAGTGCCACGTCGGTGTGGGTGATTCCCCCCCTCTCCACACCTGCCCGCCCGCCTACCTACCCGCTCGGCCGACCCGCCGCTCGTCTGTTCGCTGCTGTGGGCTGCCCCCCGTTCGCTGCCATGCGGTGACCGCCACCATTTTCCCGGAGTCGTGGTTGCCGCCATTTTGCCCCAGCCGTGGCCATTTTGGAAGTGATTTGGCCTCTTGTGTCTGCTGGCGGCCATCTTTGGTAGGTCTCCCTGCATGGGAGTTTCTCATGTGCGTTTGGCACCATTTCTCCTTCCGGGAAGGCAGCAGCAGATACATCAGCAGCGGTGGCATTGGCAGACAGGGCAGCCTCTTTCAAGCATCTGCGGGAAAGCAATGTTCCACAAGTATAGCTGGTCTCTCTCCCTGGGGTGCGGGAGCGGCGGTGCTGGGTCCTTACTGGGCAGTCCTGAGGCTCTGCAGGGGGTGGCATTGTGGGGGCGTATGGCCGCTAGGCCTCATAAGTGTCCCGGCGGTGGCGCAATGGCAGCTGAACCAGTAGTTGCTTCTCCAGGCCGCGCTGGGACCTCTGGAACAATTAACCTCTATTTTGGAAGAGCTTTTTGCCCGGGGGAGCCAGGCCGGAGTAGGGGGGCCCCAAAAGCATCCACCTCCTCCGCAATCTTCAGAGGAGGACTCGGAGCCGGAAGGGGGCTCTGGGGTCACTGGGAGCCCCATGGAGATCTCCGACGGGGAGCTGGAGCCTTCGGATGGCGAGGAAGACCAGGGGGCCTTGGTAGATCGTGAAAGGGCGCTGGTGGGCGCCCTGGTCGCGGCCGTTCGTAATTCTCTACACCTGGATCAGGCTGGAGTGTCACAGGCGTCTGCCTATACGTTTGAGTCCAAGAAACCCTCCCGTGCGTCCAAGGTGTTCCCCTACCTCCAGTATTTTGACCAGTTTGTCTATAAGGAATGGCAGCGTCCGCTAAATTCGTTTACCCTGCCAAAACTGTTTTCTGTGCGCTATCCCTTTGAGGACAGCCTATTGCAGAAATGGGTCTCCCCCGTGGTGGATCCGCCTAATAAGGCGACAACTATTGCCTTGGAGCGGTCCCCCTCCTTTAGGGACCCGGCCGATAGGCGGACAGAAGCAGTGTCCAAAGCACTCTTTCTGGTGGCAGGGGCAGCCATGCAGCCGGCCTTGGCATCGGTCATGGTAGCTCAGTCACTCACGGAGTGTGCGATGGAGTGGAGTGAGGCTCGGGGCGGTGTGGATTCGCCTGAATTGGTACAGCGTGCGGACCACCTGGTACAGGGGCTTTGTTACCTCTGTGACGCAGCTCTGGACTTGCTGCCGATGTTGTCAAAAATGTCTGTTTTTGCAATCATTATTAGGCGCCTGCTGTGGCTGCGGCGCTGGTCGGGTGACCACGCGTCCAAGAAGGGCCTCACGGATCTACCTTTTCAGGGTGATCGGCTCTTTGGGCCCTAATTGGATGTAATCGTTAAGGATTTCACCGGGGGGGAAGAGTATGTTTCTTCCGGAACCCGAGCGGCATGACCAGCGCCGCAAGCAGGGGCCTCAGCCCCGTTTTTTTCGTGCGCCTGGTCTGGCGGGCAGGAGCTCCCGGCCCGGCAAGTCTGCCTCTGGCTCCGGTAAGCGTCCCTGGCATCGCAAGCCCTAAAAGTCGGAGAAAAAGTCGTCCGCATGATGGGTTGCACCCGCCCGTCTCTCGGGTGGGGGGCAGACTTCTGGGGTTCGCGGACTGGTGGGCCGCTCGCATCTCCGACCGGTGGGTGCGGGAAGTGGTGTCCTCCGGTACAAGATAGAGTTCAGCACTCGGCCCCCAGACAGGTTCTTCCCGTCCAATTTAAGACTCCCTCCGGAGCTTCGGCTAGCTCTGCTAGAAGCTGTACAGACACTGTCCGAACAGGGGGTAATTGTGCCAGTCCCTCCGGCGGAGAGATTACGCGGCTTCTACTCGAACCTCTTTGTGGTGCCAAAGAAGGGGGGGTCAGGCCGGTTCTGGACTTGAAAGCGCTCAATCACTTTCTGAAGGTGTGCAAATTCAGGATGGAGTCAGTCCATTCGGTCGTGGCCGCCCTGCATCAGGGGGATTGGCTGGCGTCCCTGGACATCAGGGACGCATATCTTCACATTCCCATTTGTGTCCGGCACCAGCAATTCCTGCGATTTGCTGTAGGGGACCTTCATTATCAGTTTGTGGCTCTTCCCTTCGGCCTAGCCATGGCTCCGCGGGTCTTCACCAAGCTGCTGGCTCCGGTGCTGGCTCTGCTGAGACAGAGAGGCATTGCGGTGGTAGCCTACCTGAACGATCTTCTCCTACGAGCGGAGTCAGCTCCAGCTCTGGAGGACAATGCTACTATCACCCTAGCCTCACTGAGGGACTTCGGTTGGCTAATCAATCTACAGAAGTCGACATTGACCCCGTCCTGTCGCCTGGAATATATAGGTCTGATATTAGACATGGTGCAGGCGAAGGTATTCCTACCTCCGGACAAATTACTGACGCTGCAAGCAGCAGTGCGAACCCTGTTGTCACGACGGTGGTCCTCCTTACGTTTCTGCATGCGGGTGTTGGGGCACATTGTTTCGACTTTCGAGGCAATACTATACGCTCAGAGTCACACCCAGCTCCTGCAGCGAGTGATACTACTGCAGTGGAACAAGTCTCCCTCGTCCCTGCATCAGACCAGGGGGTCATTGACATGGTGGCTTCAGGCCCGGCACTGACCGTGGGGAAGTCGATCCTTCCCTTGGAATGGTCATTCGTCACGATGGATGCCAGCCTCTCAGGCTGTGGAGGAGTCCTGGGGCAACTGTCTGCTCAGGGCTGTTGGTCGGGGCAGGAGTCTCATCTCCTGATCAATATGTTGGAGCTGAGGGCAATCAGGCTCTGTCTTTCCCACTGGTCGGCGAGGCTGCGCGGCCTCCCGGTTTGGTTTCAGTCTATCAATGCCACGGCGGTGGCGTACGTGAACCCTCAAGGCGGAACAAGGAGCTTGGCAGCTGCGGCGGAGGCAGCCCACATTCTAAGGTGGGCAGAGCTTCACGTGCCAGCAATCTCCGCCATCTACATTCCGTGCGTAGAAAATTGGAAGGCGGACTTCCTCAGGTCGCCAAAGGCTGGACCAAGGGGAATGGTCCCTGCATCCAGAGGTGTTTCGCCAGATTTGCGAAAGGTGGGGCACTTCAGATGTGGATCTCCTGGCGTCCAGATTCAATGACAAGATGAAGACCTTCGTGTGCAGGTCAAGGGATCTATTGGCGGCGGCCACGGACGCCCTGGTGGCCCCATGGTCTCGGTACAGGCTTCTGTACGCCTTTCCCCCTCTCAAGCTTCTACCACGGTTACTGCGCAGGATAGAGGTGGAGGGAATCCCGACAATCCTGGTGGCTCTGAATTGGCCTTGGCATCCTTGGTACGCCGACGTGGTGCGGATGGTAACAGATGTTCCCTGGTGACTCCCGCTTCGCGCAGATCTACTGTCGCAGGATCCCATCATGCACCCTACTTTACCCTCGCTGGCTTTGACGGCATGGCTATTGAGTCCCAGGTACTGAGGGACGGGGGTCTCTGAGTCAGTGATCCCCACCATGCTTAAGGCGCGCAAATGTACTTCGCGCAAGATCTATCATCGCACCTGGAAAGCCTATATTGCCTGGTGCGAGGCGGGGGGTTGGAACCCCCATTCTTTTGCGGTTTCTCGGTTGCTGGCCTTTCTTCAACAAGGCCTGGATCAAAAGTTGGCTTTGAACACACTCAAAGGCCAGATTTCTGCTCTGGCGATTCTTTTTCAGCGTCCTTTGGCGACTCATTCCTTGACCCGTACATTTGTACAGGGTGTGCGTCATGTTGCTCCTCAGGTACGGTTGCCCCTGGCACCAGGGGATCTGAACTTGGTACTTTCTGTGCTGCAGAAACCACTGTATGAACAGATCAGGGATATTCCCTTGCAGTTGCTGTCCCAGAAGGCCGCCTTCTTGGTTGCCATTACATCCGCTAGTCGGGTGTCTGAATTGGCAGCTTTGTCGTGTATTTCTCCTTATTTGGTCCTACATAAGGACAAGGCAGTGTTGTGTCCGTCTCCTTCGTTCCTTCCGAAGGTGGTTTCCTCTTTTCACATTAATGAGGACATTGTCCTCCCTTCCTTGTGTCCGCGCCCATCTCATCCTAAGGAGATTGCTCTGCATTCCTTGGATGTGGTGAGAGCCTTGCGGTTGTATTTGGCAGCTACGGCGCTTTTTCGGAGGTCGGATGCGCTGTTTGGGCTGACTGAAGGGCCGCACAAAGGTTTGGCGGCTTCGTCGGCCACTGTATCCTGTTGGATCAGACAGACTGTGACCCATGCGTATACTGTTCGGGGCCAAGTACCCCCTTTGCCGGTCACGGCCGGCTCATTCCACCAGGGCGATTAGCACTTCCTGGGCTTTCAGACACCAAGCGTCGGTGTCTCAGGTGTGCAAGGTGGCTACTTGGGCCTCGGTGCACACTTTTGTTAAGTTTTACAAAGTTGATGTGTCAGCATCCGCGGATGCTGCTTTTGGCTGCAAAGTTTTACAGGCGGCGGTGTAGGTGTGGCTGGCGTCTCCCGAGATCTTTCTGTGGGTACAGTTGTTATTGTTTACCCACCCCTCTTGTTTGACATTGTTTGGGATGTCCCCACGTGTCATGAATAGAGGCTGCGTCTGTCAATGAACGTAAGAGAAAATAGGATTTTATTAAGAACTTACCGTAAATTCATTTTCTCTGAGTTTATTGACAGACGCAGCACCCACCCCTCGGTGTTGTGTTTGTATGGCTTGTAACGGACTGATATGCTATGCAGGGCTGAGGGGTTATGTGCTGAGTGAGGATGGCCCCCTGGGAGGGGCCAGCTTTGCTTTTATGAACTTTTGTTCTGCCTAGTCTACTCCTAGTAAAAGGTGCATAAACCCCACGTGTCAAGAATAGAGGCTGCGTCTGTCAATGAACTCAGAGAAAAGGATTTTACGGTAAGTTCTTAATAAAATTCTTTTCTTTTATGGTAACCCAGGTCTCCAAGGGGGATCATTATAGGGGCAGCCTGGCCGCTCAGGCTTCAGGGGCATTCTCAGGGGAAGCAATGCGAGACCGTCGGCGGCTCCTCTGCGGCCTCGGCTGTGCGGATCTCTGGGTTCCCTCTTGGTCTGACCAGCTGGCCTGCCTGCCCGATGGTCGCGGGATGTACTGTAACCAGTTGGGGACAGAGACCGGCTCAGTCTCCAGAAAGACAAAGAGAGCCGGGAGGTCCTCCGGTGTGCGTAGGGTGACAAATCGCTGTGCCTTATGGAAGGTGGCAGAAAGAGGGAAACCCCATCTGTAGGTCACCCCCAATTGGCGAGCAAGTTCCAGTGCCGGTCGCAGCATCGCACGACGTTGCAGGGTTGCCCTGGAAAGATCCGGCAATATCTTAACTTGTGCCCCGTCAAACTCCAAATCTCCCATCTCTCAGGCCCTCCGCAATATGATCTCTTTATGGGAGTAGTGGTGTATTTTGCAGACCACGTCTCGCGGTCTCTCTGGATCTGGGCCCCAGGGCCCGGTGTATACGGTCAAACGAGATTGTGGTCGGGAAGGACTCTCCCGCAGTTGCCCGGAAAATGGCCATAGTGGTCTCTCGCAGATCCTCCGATCCTGTCGCCTCTGGCAGGCCTCACAGCCGCAGGTTGTTCCTACGGCTGCGATCCTCGAGTTCCTCCAGATGTAGTTGCAAGGCTATAGCCGCCGAGGAGTGTGTTATCTGGCGTGACTCCAGAGCTGCCACTCGGCACTCCAGGGCCACCACTGATGCCTCCCCACTGTCCAGGCGGGTTGAAATGGATTGCATGTCCCGCTTGACTGCTGTTATTTCCTTACGGTGCGAGGCCTCCAATATCCTCTATGTCCTGTCTCGTAGGCAGGGCCTGCAGGAGAGCCCGTAACTTGGCATCCGCTCGTAAGGTCAGCGGGGGGTCCGCGACATCCAGGGACTCAGTGTGCAGGACTGCCGGAATGTCCAAAGAGGGCTCCAAAGCTGTTGAAGGCGACGAGGAAGACGGCGGGCTCCGAGCCGGCTGTGCCATGTGTAGTGAGGTCGAGACGTCCGCCATTTTAGCTCCTGGGGTCTGGGAGGGAGAGGGAAATTTTGTTATCCCGCCGCCCGATTGCCCGAACTTGGGTGTCTTTTTAGTACTCTCCTTTGTTCTTCCTGTTGGAGTACATTCCTCCGTCCGAGCATCAGTTATTACCCGGATAGGCAGGCAGGGTCCGGGAGCTCTGAAAGAACGCTGCTTCACCCGGCCATGTCCAGACCACGCCCCCCAAAAAAGTCAAACTAGACATTTAATCCATTAGGTGTCAGCATATTTAATGTATGGATCCATCTGGATTCATTTTGGCTCAAGGTTCTAATCATATGACTGCCCCTGCAGGCTTTGTTGTATCTTTCTATTCCCCAGAATTTTAGGTGTATTGGGTTTTTATCATTGACCTCTGCAAAGTACTTAGAAACACTGTGCTTCGGGAAGCCTTTAATTATATTTTGGACATGTTCTTTGATTCTTGTCTTTAGTGTTCTTTTGGTTCTTCCCACATATTGTAACTTACAGCTGCACTCTAAGACATAGACTGCTCCCTCGGTATTGCAGCTGACAAAGTCTCTGATGGCATACATAGCTCCAGTGCTTGTAGATTGAAATTCCATTTTCTTCATTGGTTTAGCTGCATGTCTACATGCAAAACAATACACGGATAGAAGCACTTCCCCGTGCAGAAAGCGAATTCCCGTTTTGGTGGTGGCCCTACTACATTTTTGACAATATTTCTCAGATTTGGAGCTCTCCTATAGGTGAATCTGGGCTTTTCTGGCAATATTTTCTGTAGGTGTCTATCTGTTGTTAATATGTGCCAGTGTTTCTGAATTAGTCTTTCCACTTCTCTATGTTGAGCATTATAGTCCAAGATAAGGGGTGGAGCTTCAAGTGATGGTTATTTTTGTCTTTGCTGTTTTCCAATAGCATTATTTTTCTGTGTAATTTATTGACTTGTTGGATCTGGGTAGATATAGATTGTTGAGTATATCCTTTTTCAATTAATCTCTTTCCAATTATCTGTGCTTGTATCTGGTAGTCTTCTTCGGTGGTACAGTTTCTTTTAATCCTTGTGAGTTGACTTCTGGGGATATTAAAGAGTCAGGGTTTGTGGTGGCAGCTGTTAATTGGTAAGTAGCGGTTACGGTCTACATTTTTAAAAAAGTTTTGGTGAGGAGACAGTTGTGTTCAATTCTGATTTCCAAGTCAAGGAACTCAATTAATTTGTCTTGTATGTTCCATGTTAAGGATATGTTTTTTCCATTCCTATTGAGATTGTTAACCTCCTTAGCGGTGTTCCCGAGTGTGGCTCGGGGTGGATTTTCAGTACCTAAAGCGGTAACCCCGAGCCACACTCGGGCTTGCATCGCTGGATCCAGGCAATGTTACTCACCTTGTCCCCTGGATCCAGCGATGTCCTCCCGCGGTGTCAGCGTGTCTGCGGGCTGTGTCCGCAGCTCCGATGCCTCTGTGTGCCTCCGGGCTCCGTTCCCTGCGAGCGTCGCGTGGCACGGGGGCGGAGACCGGCGGGAAATTCAAAAAGTAAAACACACACAGTACATACAGTACACTGTAATCTTATAGATTACATTACTGTATGAAATCATTTCACATCCCCTTTGTCCCTAGTGGTTTGCCCAGAGCCCTGCATGCACTTTTATATAATAAATGTCATTCTTTCTGCCTGGAAACATGAGAATGTCCATAGCAACCAAAAAGTGTCCCTTTGCGTCAAAAGTGGTTTTTGATCAGCTAGAAAACACCGATAGTAAATAAGAATCATTTGCAGAATTGAGTGATACTGATTTTTGGGGAAATTTATCATCAGAAACTGAAAGTGACGACAGCGACAATTCTGCAACTGAGCAAATTTCTGCGTTTTTGGTTTGATTACATTATTGAATAAATGCAAAATAATTGTACCGCTTTCAGCACCAAAAATCAGACATAATCATACCGCCAGGGATACTAACCATTGCAGGCCTATAGTACATAACGCCATATCTCCATGCAGAAAACCATTACCGCTTTCAGCAATAAATTCCAGACTCATACCGCCAGGGAGGTTAAGGAAGTTTTCTACTGTGGATCTGCTTCCATTTCACACAATAATGAGGTCATCTAGATACCTTCTGTACAGTGTGAGCTCTCCTGGGGTGTTTGTACATACACTTTCCTCCTCCCATTGTGACCGGTATTGTGTAGGATACTGGTTATATATACAGTTCCCAAAATACATAAAAATAAAGAAAACCCTCCCGATAGACCAATAGTCAACGGGATAGATTCCCTGACTTCCCGAATGGAACAGTATATAGATAGTTTTAACCAACCAGCAGTCCAACATACCAAATTCTACCTGAAGGACACTAAACACTTCCTCC
The DNA here is from genome assembly GCA_018402905.1 of Glandirana rugosa. Classification (NCBI taxonomy): domain Eukaryota; kingdom Metazoa; phylum Chordata; class Amphibia; order Anura; family Ranidae; genus Glandirana; species Glandirana rugosa. The sequence goes on along the minus strand of BLSH010381601.1, from coordinate 266,806 downwards.
AGCTACTTGAATCTCTTCCAGTATTAGAGGAAAGGACACTAATTGCTACTGCAGACGTGTCCTCCTTCTACACGTTGGTACAACACCATCAAGCATGTGAGGCCACCAAATGGCTACTCAGACAATATAGCACATTGAAGTGCCTACAAAGAAAATACCTTATTAAATGCCTGGACTTATGTCTAAAATCCAACTATTTCTTGCACGATCAGTGCTACTACAAACAAACAATGGGGATAGCCATGGGGGCAAAATTTGCTCCCAGTGTGGCAAATGATTTTATGTCACAATGGGAGGAGGAAAGTGTGTATACACTTGGACATTTGATATTTTGCATTATACACTGCACAGATACAGTTGTATACAAAAGTTTAGGAACCCCTGACAATTTCATTGTCATTTATAAATATTTGGGTGTTTGGATCAGCAATTTCATTTTGATAAATCAAATAACTGAAGGACACAGTAATATTTCAGTAGTGAAATTAGGTTTATTGGATTAACAGAAAATGTGCAATATGCATCAAAACTAAATTAGACAGGTGCATAAATTTGGGCACCCCAACAGAAAATTCACATCAATATTCAGCAGAAATAACAGCCTCTAGATGCTTCCTATAGCCTGTAATGAGTGTCTGGATTCTGGATGAATGTATTTTGGACCATTTCTCCTTACAAAACATCTCCAGTTCAGTTAGGTTTGATGGTTGCCGAGCATGGACAGCCCGCTTCAAATCACCCCACAGATGTTCAATGATATTCAGGTCTGGGGACTGGGATGGCCATTCCAGAACATTGTAATTGTTCCTCTGCATAAATACCCAGTAGATTTTGAGCAGTGTTTTGAGTCATTGTCGTGTTGAAATATCCATCCCCGGCATAACTTCAACTTTGTGACTGATTCCTCAACACTATTGTCAAGAATCTGCTGATATGGAGTGGAATCCATGCGACCCTCAACTTTAACCAGATTCCCAGTACCGGCCCTGGCCCCACAGCATGATGGAACCTCCACCAAATTTTACTGTGTGTAGCAAGTGTTTTTCTTGGAACGCTGTGTTCTTTTGCCGCCATGCATAACACCCCTTGTTATGACCAAATATCTCAATCTTTGTCCAAATGTGCGTTTGCATACCTCAAGCGACTCCGTTTGTGGCGTGTGTGCAGAAAAGGCTTCTTTCACATCGCTCTCCCATACAGCTTCTCCCTGAGCAAAGTGCGCTGAATTGTTGAAAGATGCACAGTGACACCATCTGCAGCAAGTTGATGTTGTAGGTCTTTGGAGGTGGGCTGTTTTTGATCGTTCTCACCATCCTTCGCCTTTGCCTCTCCAATATTTTATGTGGCCTGCCACTTCTGGCCTTAACAAGAACTGTGCCTGTGGTCTTCCATTTCCTCACTATGTTCCTCACAGTGGACACTGACAGCTTATATATCTGCGATAACTTTTTGTAGCCTTCCCCTAAACCATAATGTAGAACAATCTTTGTTTTCAGGTCATTTGAGAGTTGTTTTGAAGCCCCCATGTTGCCACTCTTCAGAGGAGAGTCAAAGAGAACAACAACTTGCAATTGGCCACCTTAAATACCTTTTCTCATGGTTGGATGCACCTGTCTATGAAGTTCAAGGCTTAATGAGCTTACCAAACCAATTGTGTGCTCAAATTAATCAGGGTTAAGTAGTTACAGGTATTCAAATCAACAAAATGACAAGGGTGCCCACATTTATGCACCTGTCTAATTTTGCTTTGATGCATATTGCACATTTTCTGCTAATCTAATAAACCTCATTTCACTACTTTAATATTACTGTGTCCTTCAGTTATTTGATAGATCAAAATGAAATTGCTGATCCAAACACCCAAATATTTATAAATGACAATCATGGAAATTGTCAGGGGTTCCTAAACTTTTGCATACAACTGTACATATGCTTATGTAGCCGATGCATTCTTTAATTTTGCCAAGAGTGTGTGTTCCTGAACACCAGGTGTGAGCACTTGAGGCATACATGAAGAGACAGAATGAATTACACTGGTGGGCGTAGGTGTGCTATCAATCCAACCTTTGTTATATAAAAGGCCTGCACTAGTGTGGTTTGCTTTGCCTGAATTTGCGGGCAGGGTGCTATAGTGTGCATAATGACCCACACCGGCTGGGAGTTGGATTTTTCTGTAACCATGCATTTCTTGTTTGTGAGCATCAGCTGACCCTTCTCTTTTGATTGTTCCTTACAAATCTCAAGTGTTAGACAACTCCTAATTAGGGATGGGCGAACGGTTCAGCCTGAGCATAAGTTCGGGCCGAACTTTTGTTTGTTGTTTTGTTTGTTGAACAGTCGAACAAACGGGATGTTTGACAGTTTGTTCTGCCCCCCCGAACAACGGACTGCAATTCATTGCAGCACTGAACAATGCAATGCAAGCCCTGATTGGCTGAAGCTGTGAAAAATTCAGCCAATCAGGGCACAGAGCACTGTCAGAGTCATGATTGGACACTGCCATCATGACTTTATCCAATCATGGTTCATTCCTGCCCCACAGTATAAAAGTATTCTTTCAATGGCAGCCATTTTCAGTGTGATTTCAGTGTGGAGAGAGATAGAACAGGGCTATGTTCAGTGTTATTAGATAGTGTGCTATACTGTGCTATTGTGCTTCAATTGTCAGTGTAGAATATTAGCTTAGTGTCAGTCTAGGAATAGTGTGAGTGTAGTGAGGAGGACCATCATTCAGCTTTGTATGCAGTTAGAGTAGGGACAGCTCAGATAGTTTAACTGTAGTGTAGTGAGACTGTGTCAGTAATCTTTACAATAATGTATAGCTAGAGTAGGGACAGTTCAGATAGCGTCAGTGTAGTGACGGTTGAACACTGTATATTTGATTGTTACTGCAAGTTTAACGCCATTTACAGTATCTCACAAAGTACATTTGCTGACCCCTCTAGGATATAAGAAGATTGCCAAGACCCTGGAACTGAGCTGCAGTACTGTGGCCAAGGCCATACAGCGGTGTAACAGGACAGGTTTCACTCAGAACAGTCCTTGCCATGGTCGACCAGGGAGGTTAAGTGCACATACTCAGCATCATATCCAGAGGTTGTCTTTGGGAAACAGATATATGAGTGCTGCCAGCATTGCTGCAGAGGTTGAAAGGGTTGGGGGTCAGAGTGTCAGTGCTCAGACCATACGCCACACACTGCATCAAATTGGTCTGCATGGCTGTCGTCCTAGAAGGAAGCCTCTTCTAAAGATGATGCACAAGAAAGCCCGCAAACAGTTTGCTAAAGACAAGCAGGTTAAGGATATGGATTATTGGAACCATGTCCTGTGGTCTGATGAGACAAAGATAAACTTATTTGGTTCAGATAGTGGCAAGCGTGTGTGGCGGCAACCAGGTGAGGAGTACAAAGACAAGTGTGTCTTGCCTACAGTCAAGCATTGTGGTGGGAGTGTCATGGTCTGGGGCTGCATGAGTGCTGCCAGCATCGGGGAGCTACAGTTCATTGGGCGAACCATGAATGCCAACATGCACTGTGACATACTGAAGTAGAGCATGATCTCCTCCCTTCGGAGACTGGGCTGCAGGGCAATATTCCAACATTATAAAACCTGTAAATCTGCGCTGTGGAAATGTGAAACTAAATTAATAAACAAATAAGTGTACACACTACAATGCTGTGAAGCAATACGTGCAAAAAAGACTGGGGGCAGCCTAACTCAGGAAGAACCTGCCCAAGAACAAATGTTTACAGCAATCAGCGCCAACCCAGATAGTGCATCACAAAAATCATTTTGTCAAATCATATAACATAAAAGTCCATAGTGTCCAAATTTCAGTGATGAAACAATAACTGTATCCAAAACTGTATCAAGTGATAATGTGCATAAAGTGCTCTTCAGTGCTCCATATAAAACTGTGCTCTTGGTGACAAGTGCCCAACGTGACCCTCTTGTGCCCTCACTCCCCAGAACAAATGGACCTACTGCTTTTCAGTCAGCAGATCATAAAGGCTAGGGTCTGGTGAGGGTAAGGGTCCTTTCACACACACGGACCATTCATCAGTTTATCAGTTCATCCATTTTTCATCAGTTTTTTTCATCCGTTTTTTCATCTGTGGTCATTAGTTTTTCATCAGTTTTTTTTTTACATTCACTACCAATGCAAAAACGGATGAAAAACTGACCGTTCGTCAGTTTACATGCGTTTTTCGTCCGATCCGTTTTTTTGACGGATGAAAAATAGGACTTTCATCCGTTCAAAAAAACGGATGCTGACGGAAGCGGATGAAAACGGATGCAAATACATGATCATCAGTTGTCATCCGTTTTTCTATAGAGATGCATTGATGTCCGTTTTTCATCCACCAACGGATGGATGAAAAACGGACAAACGGTCCGTGTGTGTGAAAGGACCCTAAGGTCTTGATCAAACATAGACTGCTGAGAAGGCTCGACTTAAAACCAGCAGATGGATCCAGGGAGCACCAGTGTGAGGAGCTAGGTAAGTGTACCGAGTAGTTTTTAGATAGTAGATCACCGCTGAGACTGACGGATCACCTCACGAGACCCTAGCCTTTATGATCTGCTGACTGAAAAGCAGTAGGTCCATTTGTTCTGGTGAGTGAGGGCACAAGAGGGTCACGTTGGGCACTTGTCACCAAGAGCACAGTTTTATATGGAGTACTGAAGAGCACTTTATGCATATTGTCACTTGACACAGTTTTGGATACAGTTATGGTTTCATCACTGAAATTTGGATGCTATGGACTTTTATGTTATATGATTTGACAAAATGATTTTTGTGATGCACTATCTGGGTTGGCACTGATTGCTGTAAACAAGTATTCCAACATGATAACGACCCAAAACACACCTCCAAGGCTACCACTGCCTTGCAAAAGAAGCTGAGGGTAAAGGTGATGGACTGGCCAAGCATGTCTCCAGACTTAAACCCTATTGAGCATCTGTGGGGCATCCTCAAACGGGAGGTGGAGGAGCACAAGGTCTCTAACATCCACCAGCTCAGTGATGTCGTCTTGGAGGAGTGGAAGAGGACTCCAGTGGCAACCTGTGAAGTCCTGGTGAACTTCATGCCCAAAAGGGTTAAGGGAGTGCTGGAAAATAATGGTGGCCACACAAAATATTGACACTTTGGGCCCAATTTGGACATTTTCACTAGGGGTGTACTAACTTTTGTTGCCAGAGGTTAAGACATTAATGGCTGCGTGTTGAGTTATTTTGAGGAGACAGTAAATTTACACTGTTATCACTACTTTACATTGTAGCAAAGTGTCATTTCTTCAGTGTTGTCACATGAAAAGATATAATAAAATATTTACAAAAATGTGAGGGGTGTACTCACTTTTGTGAGATACTGTATAGTGTATGTTGCATGCTATCTTGTTTATATGTAAAAGAAAAAAAATATAAAAAAAATCTTATAATCAATAAAATATATATTTTATTTGATTTCTCAACTTAATTTTTCAATGTGTGTGTGTATGTATGTATATATATATATCTGATATCACACAAAAAAAGGCCACTGATAGGCTAAGCCAGTTTACGGTCCAGGCATGTGAGCTGATCCCAACTACATTGTGATTTGGATTGCCTCTGTGACTTCAGCAGACAACAGACTTTAGCCTGTTGTCTGCTGAAAATGTGTCACATGAGTGCAGAACAAACTGCACTCCTGCAATCCACAGAAGTACAAATACAAAAACAAATACACGTTGTCAGAAATTGATATTAAATAAATTGATGCATGTTTGATTTACTAGTATTAATATACAATACATATATTAATTCACAACATGCAAATTCCTTTAAACAAGTCTATTGACTAACCATTTTTAATACCGTAAAAAATATATATATATTAAACAACTACAATGTGAAATTTCTTTTTTGCATTCTAGTCAACCAAAAATTTTACTTTTACACCATGTCCATTAAAAATCAAATACATATGTTTTTAAAAATCAACAGCCATATCGGTTGATGGTGTATCTGCACTGTAATGAAATCCCACATAATATCCTTCTGGGTCAGGAAATATTTCTCTTATATTTTTTACAACACAAGCCGGTATTGGAATGTGCACTTTTGGAGCCAAGAATCCATATGTGAAAGTTGTAAATGATCGATATGCTGCTTTACGGAGTATTCTATAAAAAAATATATATATATATTATTTTTTCAATTCATTTTTAAATGATGCAATAAAAAAATGATTACAAAATTTGTACCTGTTAGTATGATTTTCATAAGTAGATTTGGTAACAAATCGGCTCCACCTTATGCACCAATCCAAATTTTCCTTGTCAAGGCATCGACCTTTATATTCTGCCCTTTCAATAATACAGCTAACAGCGCCCTCAAAATATTGTTCCAATTCCTTGACCTCTTTGCAGCAAACGGACTCCTGAACTGTAGGCATTTTCTCACATTTTCCACAGCTGCACCAAAGTGTTCCAGAGAGACGGTCTTGTGGGTCATCTGGATGTGGAACGTCTTCTACACTCGGCCACTCAGGGTCATTCTGGAAACATTCCATCTGATTAACATGGGCAACATTTGCGCTTGCATGCAAATTGCTCAACAATGCTGAAACTTCCTGAAATAAAAAAAAATGTATACATTAACAGTGTGTGTGTGTTAATATATGTGTATATATTAGTATGTGTGTATATACATACAACATTTCTTTAAAGAAATACTAAAGCTGAGCTCCTGGATGTGTGGAAAAGGACACCTGTCTAAAGACAGGTGTCCTCTTCCCCCTCCCCCCCAAAAGGTGCCAAATATGACACCTGAGGTGGGGAGGAATCCAACCAGCGGAAGTTCTACTTTTGGGTGGAACTTCGCTTTAAAGTGGATGTAAACCCAATTCATGAAATTAGAGCTGGGCACATAGATCTGCTGTGTTTTCTTATCTCTCTCCAAAGAACTATATTCGGTAGCTGTCTTCCTCCATAGCTCTTTTATCAGCCTAAGTTCTCACTCATTCTCTGAGACAGGAGATAAAAGTGTGTGTAGGAGGAGGTTGCTATAAATAGATTAAGCACACTGCTTGTCATCTAAGAGCAGAGCTATGTACATTGCTTTCTTAATTTGCCTATGAGGAAAGGGGGGTGTGCTTTTCCTCCAACCAGCTGTCTTGGCTGTATGCCAATGATCCACTCCCAGATGTAACCAGAAAGAGAAAAATGTTAACATGATCTGCACTTTCTAAAGGATATATACAGATGATGACAGCAGATATACATTGTCACGGACCCCCATCCTCAACAGGATTATGTCCGCTGTATCGGCTTCCTTTGTCCGATACCAGCACGATTCAAGGTCCCTTGGCACACCCAGTCACTTTGTCAAAGCACCAGTGTAGGGTTAAAACATAAGCCTATTTATTGAAACCCAGATACACAGAGGTATGCACTCAGGGGACAATCCCCCCCCTTTGCATAATGATTCAGGGAGGGGTAAACTTTATTTCCTCCAGTAACAAGACACACAACTTTCCAAAAGTAGACCTTCTTCAGGAGGGGCTGCTGGAGAACCCCCCCCCCCCACAGCTAATCCACATAAACATCCCATAATACTTTGCTCCCAAGGCAGACAGAACAATAGAACAATGGTATACAGGCACTTAACAAACACATAACAAGCCCACCCCACCTCAAACTATGTAGCAATGGTCTGTGAAACACTCCTACAATATTCTAGCAGTCTGAAAGGCGAAATCATCCATCTTCACACATTTCCTGAGTGATACTGTTCACAAATATTACTGTCCCAAGTGAAAGAGCCCCCTCATTCCCTCAACACAAACCACACCTATAGGACCCTGGATAACACGAGTCTGGTGTGGTTGTACGGAGAGTCGAGTTCGGACAGACCGGACTGGAGTTCTCAGTCACCCTGTGCCTCTAATAGACACAGGGTGACTGACACATAGGAGGGGCCAGGGGAGCTGGACAAGGAGTTTCCAGAGCTCTCCAAGGGATTCTGGGTTACACAAGCCCCCCACCCAAAGTGACTCCTGTTACATATGTGTAAAACTATAGGGAACTAAATATAGGGAGATTTGTTTCATCTCTGTGTGTTATCTGAGGCTGTGCACTTCACTGGGTATATGGAGGGGTTACATCCACTTTACCAGTGCATAGTATTATGTTGGAAAAAAAATGGAAGCACACAAATCTAAAATGATGTGCATCTCTGAGTATCCTTTGAGTATCACCTGTGCATGCTTATATCAGGGAACGCTGACGTCTAGTCAGTGTGATCATTGAACACATTTCTTGTACTAACCTCACTAATATTTTGTACCGATTGGCTACCCTGGTTTTGAATGTCATCTTCAATTGAACTCTGAAAAAAAAAATAAAATAATGTACAGGGTGGGCCATTTATATGGATACACCTTAATAAAATGGGAATGGTTGGTGATATTAACTTCCTGTTTGTGGCACATTAGTATATGTGAGGGGGGAAACTTTTCAAGATGGGTGGTGACCATTTTGAATCCAACTTTTGTTTTTTCAATAGGAAGAGGGTCATGTGACACATCAAACGTATTGGGCATTTCACAAGAAAAACAATGGTGTGCTTGGTTTTAACCACTTGCCGACCGCCGATCGGAGATTGACGGCGGCAAAGTGGCTCTGTAACGCAAAACGCCGTCATACGACGGCGGCTGCGATACAGAGATACTGTGAGCGCCCCATCGGTTAGCCATGTTTTATAAT
>BLSH010381601.1:245021-257192 GCA_018402905.1 Glandirana rugosa | reverse complement strand
CTTCCAGTATCCATAGTTTCAGGTGCTGCACATCTCGTATCTTCACAGCATAGACAATTGCCTTCAGATGACCCCAAAGATAAAAGTCTAAGGGGGTCAAATCGGGAGACCTTGGGGCCATTCAACTGGCCCACGACGACCAATCCACTTTCCAGGAAACTGTTCATCTAGGAATGCTCGGACCTGACACCCATAATGTGGTGGTGCACCATCTTGCTGGAAAAACTCAGGGAACGTGCCAGCTTCAGTGCATAAAGAGGGAAACACATCATCATGTAGCAATTTCGCATATCCAGTGGCCTTGAGGTTTCCATTGATGAAGAATGGCCCCACTATCTTTGTACCCCATATACCACACCATACCATCAATTTTTTGGTTCCAACAGTCTTGGAGGGATCTATCCAATGTGGGTTAGTATCAGACCAATAGCGGTGGTTTTGTTTGTGAACTTCATCATTCACATAAAAGTTTGCCTCATCACTGAACAAAATCTTCTGCGTAAACTGAGGGTCCTGTTCCAATTTTTGTTTTGCCCATTCTGCAAATTCAGTGCGCCGATCTGGGTCATCCTAGTTGAGATGCTGCAGTAGCTGGAGTTTGTATGGGTGCCATTTGTGAGTAGCTAATATCCGCCGAAGGGATGTTCGACTAATGCCACTCTCCAGTGACATGCGGCGAGTGCTACGCTGTGGGCTCTTGCTGAATGAAGCTAGGACAGCCACTGATGTTTCTTCATTAGTGACAGATTTCATGCGTCCACATTTTGGCAAATCCAACACTGAACCAGTTTCACGAAACTTAGCAAGCAGTTTGCTAACTGTAGCATGGGAGATGGGTGGTCTCGTAGGCTGTCTTGCATTGAAATCTGCTGCAATGACCCGGTTACTGCGTTCGCCAGACATCAACACAATTTCTATCGGCTCCGCACGTGTTAACCTCAGCGACATGTCAATCAATGGCTGTAAACAAAGAGAAACTTGTAAATAACTCATGAAAGAATAAAATTACGTTAAAACCAAGCACACCATTGTTTTTCTTGTGAAACTCCCAATAAAGTTTGATGTGTCACATGACCCTCTTCCTATTGAAAAAACAAAAGTTGAATTCAAAATGGCCACCATGGTCACCACCCATCTTGAAAAGTTTCCCCCCTCACATATACTAATGTGCCACAAACAGGAAGTTAATATCACCAACCATTCCCATTTTATTAAGGTGTATCCATATAAATGGCCCACCCTGTATATAAACATTTAGTAATCAAACTAATTTACCTGCCAACATTTTTAATAATAGGTACCTCGGATAGCTCCTCTTGAGATAAATCACATGAAGATCCAGATGTCATGTTTTCATATACATCATCTATATCCTAAAATAAATTAATCAGTACAATTACATTAATTTTATTTTTATATTTTGATTGATTCACTATTACATATTTTATATTTATGCTCTAAGCATTAAATGTAAAATCTATTTTAAAGAGGCAGATTAAACCAAGAGCCTCTTTTTTTTTTGCTAGATGTTTACTCTCACTTTAAAAGACCTTCATCATTCTACATAGGGTTAAGGAGCGGGCATGATTGCCAAAATTAAATAAAGCAATGCCAGCATAACAAAAGTGTTTAAGAAATGTGTGGGTGTCCATCCCCTATACACAACATGCCCTTTGAGGCTATTTAGGAATTTTACAGGGGAGGGGAGGTTGTAACTCCAACAAAATAATTTGAAACCTTTTTTTAAAAAACAAAATACATTGAAGACCTTTGGTTCTGTTACGGATTGTTAGTTGCATGCTCTAACTTAATCTAAAAAAACAAATTGGAGTATAATCTATACAAAAATGTTGACCCTTATTCAAGCATGCTGCAGGGCAGGAAAAGGGGAAGGCCGAACCACCTGCCACCCCCTCTTAAACCATATCTCCCATCATGCCCTCAACATGATTGGGCGTTTGCTTTGGGTCAGGGTGTTCTCCCCGCCCAAAACACCATGTCCACGTGATGATGTGGAAAAGGGCCTCTTACTCACAACCCTGTCTGTATGTTTTTTGTGGTTTGCTGCTTATTGTAATCATGAAAAAGCCATTAATAATGGGACCTACATATACTGCCCCCCTCAACCCCCCAAAGGGAATGCTTATTGGTTTACTTAATAACCCTTTTCATTCATCTTAAACATAAACATAATGTTAAAGCGGAGGTCCGCCTGAAACAAAAAAAAATTTAAAGTCAGCAGCTACACATACTGTAGCTGCTGACTTTTAATAATAGGACACTTACCTGTCCTGGAGTCCAGCGATGTCGGCACCCGTCGCTGATCTTCGGATCGGGGGTCGGGTGCAGCCGCGTCCATTGCAGGTAAGGGAACCCGGACGTGTAGCATTACAGCTTCACGCCGGGCACCTTACTGCGCATGCGCGAGGCTCTGCTATTGGCCAGGTGACCAGTAGCAGAGCAAGAAGGGAGGAGAGAGTCGGGCTGCTGACGTCAGCCGCCGTGGCTGCTGGCCCGAGCTCCCAGATGTGTGGAAAAGGACACCTGTCTAAAGACACGTGTCCTCTTCCCCCCTCCCCCCGAAAGGTGCCAAATGTGACACCTGAGGGGGGGGGAGGAATCCAACCAGCGGAAGATCCACTTTTGGGTGGAACTCCGCTTTAATAAATACAGGAGTCAAATTGTGACAAGTATATTTTTTTAAAAAGTAACAAAACATTTCATAAAAGTTCCATATGTGTGCAACCAACATCAATCATAAAAATGCCGGCAGCTGACCTTTAAAAAAATGTTTGTCAGATATGGATTAGGGTAAAACAATTTAAATCTACAATAAAAATTTTTTACGTTTCAATTTTTTTTTGTACAAAAAATTAAAAAAAAACATAAGAATTCAATCATAAACAAAAACTTACCGAATTACTGTTTTGAGAGGATTCTTGGGAAGATTCAGAAGAGAAAAAAATGTAATGGAATTAAAAGGTAATAAATCCTATTGGATGTAAACAGTAATAATTTAAATTTTTTTACATTATATTTAAAATAACCCCAAATGACTACTTTTGGTACCGTCCAGGATATTTATTTAGTAAGAGGCCTAGTGAATTTTTAGACATGTAATTTTGTTTCCCACACCATTTTTTTGTGAAAATAAAAAAAAGACATTTTTTATAATGTTTAACAAATTTGTCATATTAAGAAGTAATTTCTCTCACATGGCATAACCATACTTGCAGTTAGACACCAAAATACATTCTGCTACTGCAAAAACAGAGAAATCCAAGCTCAACTTGCGGACCAGTCTGCCACCAACCAAATTCACCTGTCTAACAGTAGCGTTTAAAAGGCAGGGGATTGGTTACACACATTTGCAAGTGTATGCGTAAGCTGCAGGCCCCGACAAGGCTCCCTGTGTACAGCAGACCTAACTCTGTATAAGAGGCTTCACAGTGGAAGCACATACAATTTAATGGATAGATGAAGGACAGGTGACTGGAGGAGCCCAACCCTCCTTAAAAGGTACAGGACCAGACCAGGCACCCAGCTGTGGCCCAATGGCGGCTGCGGTGCTAGTGTGTTACCTGAGGTAACAATCCCCTGCCTTTTAAACGCTACTGTTAGACAGGTGAATTCAGTTGGTGGCAGACTGGTCAGTAAGTTGAGCTTGGATTTCTCTGTTTTTGGTCTGTATCTGCCTTTCCATAGCCCCTTGCTGCAATGGCCAGTTATAGGTGGGGGACAGTGACCTTGTTTTACATTCTGCTACTCCTCCTGAGTATGGCGATACCATATGTGAGACTTTTACACAGCCTGGCCACATACAGAGGCCCAACATCCAAGTAGCACCTTCAGGTGTTCTAAAGGCATAAATTACACATCTAATTTCCTATCTATCACATTATTGAAGGCCCTGCAGCACCAGGACAATGAAATTACTCACAAAGTGACCCCATTCTGGAAAGCAAACACCCAATGTATATTTTATGAGGCATTATAATTTTTTTTGAACAAGTAATTTTTTCCACTCTTTTCTAGAAAATTTCAAAACAACATGAAAATGTGTGTATGTATATACATACATACATACAAACACAGTATCTCACAAAAGTGAGTGCACCCCTCACATTTGTGTAAATATTTTATGCTATATTTTCATATGACAACACCGAAGAAATGACACTTTGCTACAATGTAAAGTAGTGAGTGTACAGCTTGTATAACAGTGTAAATTGCTGTCCCCTCAAAATAACTCAACACACAGCCATTAATGTCTAAACCACTGGCAACAAAAGTGATTACACCCCTAAGTGAAAATGTCCAATTGGGCCCAATTAGCCATTTACCCTCCCCGGTGTCATGTGACGTGTTAGTGTTACAAGATCTCAGGTGTGAATGGGGAGCAGGTGTGTTAAATTTGTAGTTATCGCTCTCATTCTCTCCTATTGGTCACTGGAAGTTCAACATGGCACCTCATGGCAAAGAACTCTCTGAGGAGCTGAAAAAAAGAATCGTTGCTCTACATAAAGATTGCCTAGGCTATAAGAAAATTGCCAAGACCCTGAAACTGAGCTGCAGCACAGTGGCTAAGACCATACAGCGGTTTAACAGGACAGGTTCCACTCAGAACAGGCCTCACCATGGTCCACCAAAGAAGTTGAGTGCATGTGCTCAACGTCATACCCAGAGGTTGTCTTTAGGAAATAAACATATGAGTGCTGCCAGCATTGCTGCAGAGGTTGAAGGGGTGGGGGTCAGCCTGTCAGTGCTCAGACCATACGCCGCACACTGCATCAAATTGGTCTTCATGGCTGTCATCCCAGAAGGAAGCCTCTTCTAAAGATGATGCACAAGAAAGCCTGCAAACAGTTTGCTGAAGACAAGCAGACTAAGGACATGGATTACTGGAACCGTGTCCTGTGGTCTGATGAGACCAAGATAAACTTATTTGGTTTAGATGTTGTCAAGCGTGTGTTGCGGCAACCAGGTGAGGAGTAAAAAGACAAGTGTGTCTTGCCTACAGTCAAGCATGGTGGTGGGAGTGGCATGGTTTGGGACTGCATGAGTGCTGCCGGTACTGGGGAGATACAGTTCATTGAGGGAACCATGAATGCCAACATGTACTGTGATATACTGAAGCAGAGCATGATCCCCTCCCTTCGGAGACTGGGCTGCAGGGCAGTATTCCATCATGATAATGACCCCAAACACACCTCCAAGAAGACCACTGACTTGCTAAAGGAGCTGAGAGTAAAAGGTGATGGACTGGCCAAGCATGTCTCCAGATCTAAACCCTATTGAGCATCTGTGAGGCATCCTCAAATGGAGGGTGGAGGAGCGCAAGATCTCTAACATCCACAAGATCCGTGATGTCATCATGGAGGAGTGGAAGAGGACTCCAGTGGCAACCTGTGAAGCTCTGGTGAACTCCATGCCCAAGAGGGTTAAAAACAGTGCTGGAAAATAACAGTGGCCACACAAAATAGTGACACTTCGGGCCCAATTTGGACATTTTCACTTAGGGGTGTACTCACTTTTGTTGCCAGCGGTTTAGACATTAATGGCTGTGTGTTGAGTTATTTTGAGGGGACAGCAAATTTACACTGTTATACAAGCTGTACACTCACTACTTTTACATTGTAGCAAAGTGTCATTTCTTCAGTGTTGTCACATGAAAAGATAGAATAAAAGATTTACAAAAATGTGAGGGGTGTACTCACTTTTGTGAGATACTGTGTGTATATATATTTTTTTTTTTTACACAAAGTTGTCAATTTATAATATATTTCTAACACGTAGCATGTATATAACAAAGGACACCTCAAAATACTATATGTAAATATCCCAAATACGGCCAAAAAGATCCTAATCGTGGGTATCAACCCCAATTCTATGCAAAGATTGTTTTTAGTCACGTTGTAAACTCTGTATATGTTATTTACAATTGAATGTTGAGTGAAAATTCCCCAATGCCTTTGCTGGAGGGGAAGTTTTAGCATTTTGAATACATTTCTGTTCTTAAAGCGGAGTTCCACCCAAAAGTGGCATGTTATTTTATTTTTATTTTTTTTTGGGGGGGGGGTGTGTACATTGTTTTGACAGGTACTTCCTGTCACACTTCCTCCTTCCATCGCCTGGCCGCCTAGGCGGCAACTCCTCTCCTCCTAGGCGGCCCCTCCCTCCTGGCAATGTTCTGGGACACGTCACAGGTCCCAGAAGATTGCCTGGTCACTAGGAACGCGACTCGCGCATGCGCAGTGCGTGCCTGGCCGTGAAGCCGGGCGCCCACACTTGGAATGGTGGGGCCGTCGGAAGGAGGGGGGAGACGAGCGAGGCTTCGGGCGCAGCCATCGGTGGACCGTGAGACAGGTGAGTGTGTGTTTATTAAAAGTCAGCAGCTACACTTTTTGTAGCTGCTGACTTTTAATAAACAAAAAAAGTGTGCAACTCCGCTTTAAGATAATTTTGTGTCGCCGCTTGCCTGCTATTTTTTTTTGGGTATCACAGAACCCCTGGTGCTCTTCACCATTCCCCATTTCCCTAGTGGATAGTGCTTTGACACCTCAAAATACATTCTGCTACTCCTCCTGAGTATAACGATACCACATGTGTGAGACTTTTTCACAACCTGTGGATATTACACATCTAATGTCCTGACTACTTATTACATTTCTAAGCACCAGGACAATGGAATTAGCCACAAAAGGGGCACATTCAACAAATGTTGATCACTGGGACCAGCGCTGTATCTTGGTCTAGGCCGACAAGGCCCAGGCCTAGGGTGGCACTATGCAGGGGGGGGGGGGCATCAAAAATGCCACCAACCCACAAAAAAAATCAGCCTCCTCCCAGCTCCCATACAAAAATAGTCCCCGCTGGCTTGGGCCACACTTTTAGTGTAGCGTCAGTCTTATGGGGTAGACTGGGTTGGGGGCAGTGTCCAGGAGGCAAAAATGGCCACATTGCTGCCTGCCCGTATGACAATATCGGCCGGGTGAGGACTTTGGACAGACCAGCGACCGCCGGCCGCACTTAATGCAACTGGTCTGGTGGTGCCCGCCAATACTAAATGCGGCACTGGCAGTCTGGCACTGCAGTCTAACGCTTCACCTACACTGCTCTGCGGCATCCCTGGGAGGAAGTTACAATATGCAACTTCCTACCCTCCTGGGCTCTGTGTTAATAGTGCGGAAAAGAGAGAAGGGAAGCCCCCAGCCAGGTATGACATCATTTCAATATATTTCAATTGATTTCTTTAAACATCTTTCATGGTCCTTGTCTCCTTGTACTCCTATCTCATAAGATATTTGGACTTGTTGATTATTTCACTTTTTTGTATAATGATTAGGGACTTATTAGTCATTATACAAATAAGTGAAATAATGCTATGATTACAATCAGTGGCAGCAAACACGTGTCAAAATATCCTACAAGATAGGAGTAATCTTACTAATCCAGTGACTTTAGGTTGCACTGATGGTCACTGATAAGGATGCACTGATGGGCACTGATGACCACTGATGAGGCAGCACTGATATGCTGCACTGATGGCCACTGATGAGGCGGAAATGATGACCACTAGGAGGTGGCAATCATGGGTACTGATAAACTGCACTAATGAGGCTGCACTGATGGGTACTGATGAGGCTGCACTGGTGAGGCTGCACGGATGGCCACGAGACAGCATTGATAAGCTGCGCTGATGGGCACTAAAAGGCTGCACTGATGGCCACTGATGAGGCAGCACTGATGTGACGGCACGGATGGCCACTGATAAGCTGCACTGATGGGGTTGCACTTATAAGCTGCACTGATGGGCACTGATAAGCTGCACTGGTGGCCACTGATGAGGCTGCACTGATAAGGCAGCACTGATATGCTGCACTGATGGCCACTAATGAGGCCGCCCTGACGGGCACTGATGAGGCTGCACTGATACGGCAGCACTGATATACTGCACTGATGGCCTTTGAGGAGGCTGCACTGATGGCCACTGATGAGGCTGCACTGATGGGAACTGATAAGGCTGCACTGATGGGAACGGATGAGGCTGCAATTTTCATTATTTTTTTGATGATTATTATCTCTTAAAATAGATAAAACCTTTGAAGTGGTATACAAAACAACAAAATCTACAAGTAGGCACTTGGTATCCACTTTTAATGTACAGAGAGGAAGAGGTGGAGCACTAAGAGCAAAAGGTGGGGTCTAAACAGAAAGTGATGTGGTCTTGACATGAAGGGGTGGGTCATATTTAAATTAGAGGATGCATGAGTTTAGGCAGGCCTAGGACAGCACAAAATCTAATTACACCACTAACTGGGACAGATGTGTTTTGCTATGGGGACACTTTGTGGGACATTGTGTGGAGACACTGTGTGTGTAAAATGTTTTTAATCACTTTTATTGCTGTCAGAAAGAATATCAACATCCCTTCTCACAGCAATAGTCACGTCACAGGTGCTCTTTATCCAGAGAACATGATGACAGTATAACCATTCATTTCTGACAGTTCTGGTCTGCATTCCTGCAGTCAGCCTGAACACTGATCAGCTGTGATTTGCTATAAGTAAACACGTTACATGGAGGCGGTGCTTGGCCCTGTACTTTTTGATCACTGTAATCCATCACAGAGCTCATAATAGTTCTGAATGGCTGCATCAATGGCAGCCATTTTTAATACTGGCCATGTGCAAGTTGTCAAAATAAATAAACATGAAAACCCGCGCCCCCTAGTGTAAATAAATGAGGGTACCAGCAGCACGCACTACAAACTGATCGATTCGTGATAAGAATTAAACATAAAAAAAATGCAGCGCTGGAAAAGCAAATGTGAAGGATTATGTATCAGATCATACAGTGATACTAATATTGGTATCAAACAGATAAAAATTAAAAAATTATAAATCTTGGCTATTGAAAATCCTTATATGTGAGTCCAAGTGAATAATCAATAATATGTGAATATAAATAAATAGTGAACATCCAACGAAAATTAGCGGTAAACATAAATCCACAATGGAATTCCGGCTGTAAGATCTATAAATTAGCCTGCTTACTTAGATACTGGTAAGGAACCAGCAGGGAATCCGTAAACCCAGTTTAATTCAGAGGGCGATCTCAATGTCCCCAATGGAGGCTCTGCAATGTTCAGAGTATCTCTGCAGGGTGCTGGAATAATCTTGGGATTGCCCTTCAACCTTGATTATTATGCTGAATGACTCAGTAGATATAAAGGTAACAGCAAATGAGCTCGTCTGATTGCAATATCTCCAGTGACATGAGGGGAACCAAAACCCAACGCGTTTCGACTAAAGAGTCGTCTTCTTTAGTTCCCCCCAGCGGGAAGTAACATCACAACTCCGCCCCGAGCACCAGCAAAGAGACCCGCCCACCGATTCCTGAGTTTTGAGGGGCTCCTACAGCTGAAGGGAGTAAGATTGTAAAGGTAGGATCTTATACATATGGACAGCTTAACCACTACAGATCCGCACTATAGCCGAAAAGACGGCTACAGTGTGGACCTGAATTGCCGGGAGGGCGTCCATGGATGTCCTCCCCTCTACGCGCTCCCCGTGCTCACTCACAGCCGCCGCTGGCGCGCTCTCGCGTGCCTGCGGTTCGGGCGGACTCGATAACTTTTGCACAAACCAATCAATATACACCGATTGTGATTTTTTTTTATACCAAAAATATACCTATATATCGGCCAAACTGATGAATCATTTTTCTATTTTTTTGGGGGGGATATTTATTATAGCAAAAAGTAAAAAATATTGTTTTTTTTTTCAAAATTGTTGTTTTTTTTTTTGTTTATAGCGCAAAAAATAAAAACCGCAGAGGTGATCAAATACCACCAAAAGAAAGCTCTATTTGTGGGGAAAAAAGGACGTCAATTTTTTTTTGGTATAACGTCGCGTGACTGCAGAATTGTCAGTTAAATTGACGCAGTGCCGTATCGCAAAAAGTGCTCTGGTAAGGAAGGGGGTAAATCCTCCCGGGGCTGAAGTGATTAATATTGTGCCTTTAGTTTATGCAGGGTGATAGGTGGCTTTACATCCACTTTAAGGTTCCAAAGTTTGCGGATGTTATCACATTATTATCAACATGTAAAAGTCTGTGCTCCAATCAAATCATCAGATATAAAATGTCTAGCTGGTAGGAAATGGGTGTAACAAAAGAGAATACATATTATGTTTATATATAGCAGTGGGAAGAGGGGAGAGAGCAGAAGTCAGGACTATGTAATGTACAACATATTGTATAAGATACAACAGATAGGACTTTATAGTATCAGAATGATGTAATGTACAACATAGAGTATATAGTGCAGGGGTCAGGAGTATGTAATGTACAACAGAGTATATAGTGCAGGGGTCAGGAGTATGTATATATACAGTGTAAGGGTCAGGACTCATAATATTGGTATTCATTAATCAGTGGAAGCTTAAATGTTTACATGAGATGAGTTGCAGAGATCCCACACCGCTGCCTCCTATCTCCTGAGACTGCACTCAGTGACCTGGGTCTGAGACTATACAGACATATCCCTCCACCCCACACAGCCAGCAAACAACAGAGCAAGTAACCCTGGGAGAATTATCTGTCAGACATCTTGCCATACCCAGGTATGGGGCAGAAGGCCAAAACACATACCCCAGGTGCCTAGGTCTAGTAACATCTATGGTGAAAATTAACATTTTGATGTCAGCTGAACCCCAGAATCTCCATAAATCCAGTCTAGATACATAAATTGTGTCTGCAGCACAGAGAAGGAAGATTATCCGAGAGAAATACAGGATGGGGAACACAGCTCAGGAAAGTGACCAGGGTATAACAGGCTGAAAACAGCCAGACCCCACCCTACTCTGGACCAATCAGTGAGCAGTATGGGTGGAGGAATGTATTTAGTGTTAATGACCCACCTGTGCTGATCTCTGTAGGAGTGTCCTCCTCTATAAATGTCCCCGTTATTCCATCCTTCTCCATAGACTGCTGATCATCCCTCACATACCTCTCTTCTTCTTCTGCTTTAACCTCAAATTCTATATCGATTGGATCTCCACTCTAAATCAAGAAAATGAGAGTGAAAGTCATCTGTAAACGATAAGATTAATTATTGTGACATCACATAAAAAGTCCACACATTGTCTCTAGGAGTCCATGTTCTAGATGCTCCGCCCCACCAACCTTGTAACACTGAGGCATGGTGTGACCTTCCTGTGTGGAATCCCGGGAATACAGAGGATGGGGACATCTCTCTGGTGGGTTCCTGGTATTAGTTGGCTCCATCATATCCTTGTGTCCTTCTGAAAACTCCTCCATTGCTCCATACTCCTCATCCTCCTCTTTATACTCTTCTTTAACAACAATATTATCATCCCCGAGGTTTCCACTCTGAATATATAATAAAACATTCATTGTAACAAACATGCTGTGTATAAACCAGAACTACTGATAATTGTCAATCATCTACCTGATGATGGTGAGGGAAGGTGTGACTTTCCTGTGTGGAATCCTGGGAATAGAGAGGATGGGGACATCTCTCTGGTGGGTTTCTATAGCTGGATGTCTCCACCATGGTGTCCTGGTACAGATCTTTGTGTTCTTTTAGAAACTCTGACTCCTTCTTCACCCCATCCTCATCATCCTCCTCTTTTATCTCTTCTTTAACCTCAACATTAGAATCTCTCAGGCTTCCACTCTGAAAATAGAATAAAAATGACATCAATTGCAACAATGTAGATAATGTACATATACTATCAGTGATTGTTTCATATCTACCTGATGATGGTGAGGGATGCTGTGACCTTCCTGTGTGGAACCCTGGGAATACAGAGGATGGGGACATCTCTCTGGTGGGTTCCTGGTATTAGGTGGCTCCATCATATCCTTGTGTCCTTTTGAAAACTCCTCCATCACTCCATACTCCTCATCCCCTTCTTTATACTCTTCTTTAACATCAATATTATCATCCACCAGGTTTCCACTGTGAATATATAATAAGACACACACTGTAACAAACATGATTGTTTAATAATAATCACAATGGTTTGTTCCTCATCTACCTGCCTCACTAGCCTTGGCACCCAGCCACTTTCCTCCCATCCCAACACACAGCTTGTACTGTTCATTCCCGGGGGGGGGGGGGGGGGGGGGGGGGGGGGGGGGGGG
>BLSH010381601.1:229635-245011 GCA_018402905.1 Glandirana rugosa | reverse complement strand
AATGACATCAATTGCAACAATGTAGATAATGTACATATACTATCAGTGATTGTTTCATATCTACCTGATGATGGTGAGGGATGCTGTGACCTTCCTGTGTGGAACCCTGGGAATACAGAGGATGGGGACATCTCTCTGGTGGGTTCCTGGTATTAGGTGGCTCCATCATATCCTTGTGTCCTTTTGAAAACTCCTCCATCACTCCATACTCCTCATCCCCTTCTTTATACTCTTCTTTAACATCAATATTATCATCCACCAGGTTTCCACTGTGAATATATAATAAGACACACACTGTAACAAACATGATTGTTTAATAATAATCACAATGGTTTGTTCCTCATCTACCTGCCTCACTAGCCTTGGCACCCAGCCACTTTCCTCCCATCCCAACACACAGCTTGTACTGTTCATTCCCTTCCCCCCCCCCCATCTCTTTTCACCTCACTATGATCACTCCGATTCCTTCACTCACTCCCTCTTTCCCTTCCGCACACCTCCCTGCCACCTTGCCCCCCCTATACTCTTACACATCACTCCTCTCACTCACTCCACTTACTATCCACCTACACTAATCCCATACCATTCATCACTTATTAGGTACATTCACTGGAGATGCCCGTGCTTGTGCTGGATGCTGCCTGGTTTGGGGCTGCCACCACACCCCCTGCCTCAGCTCCGGTACCTGATGTCTCCGGGCCTCCCGCCTGCCCCGCCATGCTCTGTCGTCATGTGGATGCAGTAGGTTGAACTTTCTGAGATTGTGTTTTTTTGGGGGTATCTCCAACAAACCCCATCCTCTTTGTATGCTTCCTATGAATAGGTGACATCTATCCTAAATTTATTTTATTTTAGTTTTTTGACGAGCCTTCTCCTGATGAGTGACAAAACAGTCACGAAACACATCGAGCCACCAGCTGACGCAAATTATATTAGTTTACAGATCATAGAGACCACCAATACCCTTAATGGGGAGCTTTAAGGTCATGGACCAGGCAGAACTTTTTATCTGTGATTATGGATTATACCCTTATCAATATGATGGATTGGGGCATTTTATACCATGAAAATCTGTACTCACCAAAGATTATACTGTACAATCAATTTATTACTAACCTTTTTGAACTTCTCTTTTGTAATGTATTATCAATGTGTACCCATGAATAAATTATTTTTACCAATATCCATCAAATATCTCATTCACAATACGTGTGTCCCAATATCCTATTTTTCTTTTATTATTTTACTTGATGACGGTGAGGGATGGTGTGACCTTCCTGTGTGGAATCCCGGGAATACAGAGGACAGGGACATCTCTCTGATGGGTTCCCATTACTGGATCCATCTGTAGGAAACACACACACTGACTGAATACATTGTTTCTATGTGTTTATCAGATGACGGGGGATCTAGGTGGACCCTCCATACTGCTCTCTCCTTTACAATAAAGTCTCCTCTTATCCAGTGATGTGAGTGGTGGTTGATTGTCCATCTTGACATCCTTGCAGAGATCCTTGTAAAAAAGGTTTGTAACCCCCAAATTACCTGGGACTTTTGAGGCAATGACGAGTACAATATTGATAAAATCTAGTACAAAAGATTGAATGCATATGGGATACAGTCAGCGTATATTAGCAAAACATGGATTAAAACCATAGATATGGCACGGAATCTTGAGGCTTGAAGGTACTTCTCAATACAGGCCCGACATGTTTCAGTATTTGAAAAGTCCTTTCTTCAGGGGCAATTGTGAGAATTGACAAGTACACACTACAAGATAATGCAATCATAGTTGGTCATTATTTACAACAGTGAAGTCACAACATAGTCATACATAGATAGTGCCATATGGTAATATCACATCACATCATGATAGGATAACACAGGAGAAAGTTACCTAGTTAGGCCGTGTCCAAGACCCCGCCCGTGCAGCGCAACCGCCAAAGCACACCGCCGCCACTGGAGCAACCGCGTCCACTTTACCCCGTGGAGGTGGAAAAGGGGGTAGAAAAGTGGAAGGTGAAGAAGCAGCACAGGGAGCACAAGGTTAACCCCAGGTCCACTGAGCTCCCAAGGAAGCCAGTCTATGGTTTTAACCCATCCTTTGCTAATATAAGTTGACTGTATCCCATATGCATTCAATCTTTTAAAGAAATTGCTATAATAAAATTGTACTTGATTTTATCAATATTGTACTCGTTGCTGCCTCAAAAGTTCCAGGTAATTTGGGGGTAACAAACCTTTTTTACATAGATTATATATTGGGATGTTGGCACAGGAGCTAACCACCCCGGTGGTTTAATAGATATATTGTGTCCTTATAAATACTCCCACTTCTCCATGGAGAAATAGACAGTGACATCCTGACACCTTATAGGAACCTGACACACACAATGATACAGTCACCATCCAGACACATCCCTTGTCTGTTACTGGATAATGTCCCAGAATTCCCAGCACCACTCACCTCTCCTCGATGATCTCTCTGGTGACTTCTAGAATCTTCTTTTTATTTCTCTATTCTATCAGGGAGGGAGGTGGAGGCAATGTGATGGTCATATGATCTCCAGACTTCACAGGAGGAAAACTCTAGATCTGAACACAAATAGTAAAATCAAATGATACTCCCAGAATCCTCCCCATCTATTAAAGCCCAAATTTCAGGATGAGTTATAATTTACTCACACAGGACCCCCACACTACGCAGGGTTTTAAAAGCTTGTTGCAGGGATTCTAATGTCATTATATATAATGTAGGACCAACAGTCCCACTTTGTTAGTGAGGATTCAAAGGATCCGCCCACATCCTAAGAGCATCAGAGAAAAAAGCCAGATGAAGGGACATTGGGAGGAGGAACTGTGGGGTCAGTGTGTTGTCATAGGACACACAGACTCTGGATGAAGGGACATTTGGTTGGGGATATTTGAGGGATCCTCTATATGAGGCTTCCACGGAAACCAAATCATTGTTCCTGGGCGCGTTCTTTGTCTCCTAAACTGAAGAGTGAACTTTGACATTCAGCATACAAAAATCTGTCAGGAATCTGTGAAAGTAATCTCTCATGTGATCAGGTGATGTGCGGAGTAACGGAGTGTAAATAGCAGACAATTTTCTCCAGAGCTCCTAATGGTGGAGTTGGATTTTGCTGTGCGTTGGTGCCAAGTTTCCAACCCCCAGGGTCATTGCAGATGTGGAGAAAAGCCATGTAAGAGGATATGGAGGCGAGATGAGGAGGAGATCCAGGAATCAAGATAAAGGCCAGGGCAAGCAACAGACGAGCACATCCAAGAGATGACTACACAGAAAATAAATCCAAGGAAACAACAGGCTGGAAGAGGAATAGCAAGAAGGAGCTCAGAGACGAATGAGAATATTGCTCAGGCAATTGGAGATTATCTCAGCATGACTTCCATAATGAAGGAGATGAGGGGCTGGGTAGGGTTTGACAAATTTGCTTTGAATCTCTGAGCCAGCTAAAAAAGTTAGGAGACAATTTTCATTAGCATAGAGTGGCTGTCAGCGCCCGGGGCAAGGTAAGTAAATTGTGAGGTGCAGAATGCAGAACATGGGGTGCAGGATACTGGAGAAGGGTGCAGGTCACCGCAGGCCATGGGATGCAGGATAAGGGTGCAGAACGCACGGGGGCGAGACCATATGTGACCGAGGCAGGACATGTCTGCTGAGAGCTCCGCACTCATCCAGCTATTTCATCCAAAGTTTACACAGATTATCCTGTCTATTCCCCCCAATACTCCGGTGGTTGAGCCTCCTGTGATACCTGAGATGCCGTCCGGTTCATCCAAAGTGAAGTGGAAGGCACAGCCTAAGAAGCAGCCGCTGGCTTCCTCTACACAAGGCAAGGGTAAGGGCTCCACCTCTGCCATCTTGAGTCCTGTGACACCTTCACCACGAGCCCGACCAGCGCCTGCCGAGATGGAGGGGGAGAAGGTCGCAGGTGCTGGGAGCCCAAAATCATCCTCAGGGGGGCTGGCGGCGACTGACTCGTGAGTGGATGCTGTTGCCAGATCCATTCTAGATGCCCAAGCATCCTGCAAAGTGGAACTACTGGTACATATTGATCACCTCACCACAGAATGTACCCTTATCAAGCAGGACATTGATAAAATCTGGGGCAGAATAATGGCTGCAGAGGATCGCATATCAGAGGTGGAAGATACTACTCATTCCCAGGGATCTCAGCTGTCTGAACTACAGGATATAGTAAGATCGTTGCAAAGCCGTGCTGATGATGCAGATGACCGACAGCGCAGGAATAATGTGCGTGTCGTGGGGCTCCCTGAGAGAGCGCGGGGGGGGGGGGGGTGCCAGGGCTGTAGATTTTTCTGAGTCCTTTTTTAAGCAGCTTTTGTCCCAGGAAAATATGCCACCCACTTATGTGGTAGAGAGGGCCCACCGAGTCCCCACAAGGTATCGCCCACCAGGTGCTCCCCCTAGGCCCTTCCTAGTCCGGTCCCTGAACTATAGGGACAGGGACATGATGCTAGCTGAAACACGGAAACATAAAGAACTCAGATATGAAAATGCAAAAATTATGCTGTTCCCGGATTTTTCTGCCGAGACCCAACGTAGACGTTGCCCTTTTAAAGATGTCAAAAAAGGCTGAGGGACAAAGCCATTCAGTACAGTATGCTATATCCCAACAAGCTCAGAGTGCAACATAATGGCTCAGTCAAATTCTTTGACACACCGCAAGGAGCTTGCGACTGGTTGGATGGAGATCCTTAAAACAACTTTTTACAATTCCAATAAGGCTACTCTACTGACACCTGAGTTATAGTTTATTGTTCCCATAGGCATTAAATCTGACACATTTGGGTGTCTAAAGGGCTCCATGTGACATTCTTGCCCGGGTTTCATCTTCTGTTATTTTTCTGGTAATACAGATGTGACCAAGAGGCTCCTGATATTCCCTTTGATTGGATGAGA
Source organism: Glandirana rugosa (assembly GCA_018402905.1). Classification (NCBI taxonomy): domain Eukaryota; kingdom Metazoa; phylum Chordata; class Amphibia; order Anura; family Ranidae; genus Glandirana; species Glandirana rugosa. The sequence continues at coordinate 240,063 of BLSH010381601.1, read as the reverse complement.
TTACCATATCCTCCTTTCTCCTAGATGCGGAGTTTCTCTACTTAAAGACGCTAAAGAGACATCAACAAGAAATACCGAATGGACGTGATCGTTGGTTGGAACCCACAAGTTTTTTCTCTTTTTTGTTTAGGGTAGAAGTCGCACACTGGACTGTTTTTTTCCTTTTCTTTTTAAGTTCCTGGTGTAATGGTAGGGGCTGTTTTTTCACTAGCTCGCTCATGGTCACTGCAATATGGTTCCTTGGACAAGACTCATTAGATCATATCTCTGTGCTGACCCTTACAGTACATCACTTTATTGCTCACTATTACTTGTTAACGCTATTTTTATTGCACTATACCATGGCTAATTCTTTGAAAATAGTCTCGTGGAATGTGCGCGGGATGAATGACAAATTTAAAACGTGCTGTTGTATTCAATTGTCTTAAAACCATCAGGCCACACATCATCCTCTTACAAGACGCACATGGATGGCAGTAGAGTGCTGGCGTTGCGTAGGCCATGGGTGCAAAGGGCTCTGCATGCCACATATTCCACTTTTGCTTGGGGAGTCTCAATTATCATTAGCAAACAAATTCCATACACCATCCATCACGTTCTTGGATCCAGTATGTCAGGTTACATTATTAATAGTGAATGTATACTTATTCCCACCTTTTCATCACCAACTGTTATTTGACCTATTGGTTAATCTAGCCCTTTATGCACACCTTCCCGCGGTTTGGATGGGTGATTACAACTTTATTTTGGACGCTACCTTGGACTCCTCCAATCCCAATAGGGGAGGATCTTTTGATCTTCTTTCCTGGGCCTCAACAGCTGGTTTTTCTGAGTTGTGGCTCTAGAAACACCCTCAGACCAGAGGCTACTCACACATCTCTAAAACGCACCACTCTGCAGGCCGAATTGACTTAGCCTTTGGCAATGCCCTTATGTTAACATATGTGCAAGCTGCAGAATACTTGGCAGGAGGCCAATAGCCCCTTAACCATCACCCTGGGGTTGTCACCTTCCATCAAGAGGGGCTCATGGAGATTAGCACCCGGTTCGCTACAGGAAGAACAAGTTCTGTCTTATCTAAAGACGTCCATAACATCCTATTGGTCTTCCAATGATAACTTTACTACACCCCCGGTGGTTTGGGATGCGTTCAAGGCAGTTGTCCGGGGGGAATGTGTTTCATCAATCAAGTCAGTCCGTAAAGATCATAACGAGGAGATGCTGAGGGTACAGAATAAGGAGAGGGAGTGTACAGAGATCCATGCTGGGTCCCCCTCTGAGGACTCACTTGCGTCCTTGTTGGAGACACAACGTCTTCTCTCCCTTCACTATTCAGATTTAGCTCATACGGAAGTGGGACATAGAGCAGAGACCCTCTTTTCCCAGGGAAATAAGAATGGCAAGCTTTTAGCTCTCATATTGGCAGACAAATCACCCCCTCCGAACATCCCTGTTATAAAAGTGTCAAGGGGAGAACTGGTTTCCAAGCCATCTGATATTATGGCTGAATTTACTAACTATTTTTCCTCGCTATATACTCCTATCCAGCCCTATGACCAAACTGCTCTTGACTGTTTGCTCGCTGATTTACCAATCCCTACTCTCTTGGAAACTGACAGACGCCCTAGATGCTAAAATCACCCCATTGGAAATTGAAGCAGCCATATCTGCTTTTCCACCTAGCAAGGCCCCTGGGCCTGATGGTTTCCCTTCAGATTTCTACAAGACGTATACAGAGGACCTGGCCCCCAGGCTGGGGGCACTGTTTGAATACTGCCTAGATAGGCAAACCCTTCCAAAGTCTATGCTTGAGGCATATGTGATCCTCCTCCAGAAAACAGGTAAGGACCCTGCAGAATGCTCTTCCTATCATCCAATCACTTTCTTAAATATGGATCTTAAAGTTCTCACAAAAGTATTAGCTTTTCCGCTTGGCCAAGGTCATTTCAATGTCGGTAGATATTGACCAGATGGATTCATGCCGGGGAAATCTATGGACACGAACTTACGCAGAACGTTCACTCATCTGCAAATTCTGAATGAGGGTTCGTCTCCCAGAGAAATGGTGTCAATAGATATAGAGAAAGCCTTTGATTCTGTCCATTGGCAATTTATGCATAGGGTCCTTGAGCTGATGGGGTTTGGTCTTAACTTCAGGAGGTGGATCACGTTGCTCTATAGTGTCCCACAGGCAGCTATTAGACTGGGTCTGGAGGTCTCCCTCTTTTTTGCCATAAAATGGGGTACCAGACAGGGTTGCTTTCTGTCACCCTTCTTGTTTGCCATAGTTATGGAGCCTTTGGCAATTGCTATCCTTCTGGCGATTGCTATCCTTCTAGGCGCTATTCTAGTGGGTTCAATTAGGGAATGTCTAGCAATATACGCGGACGACCTTATCCTCTTTCTTAAAGATCCTAATGCCTCACTTTAAAACTCCCTAAATATTTTAAACAAATTTGCCTCATTTTCTGGCCTCAGTGTGAATTGGTGCAAATCTTCTATCCAGCCTCTTACTGAAGGAGCTAAGGAGCAAGCTAACCCTGACCTACCATTGAAATGGTTCTCGTCCCTGACCTACCTTGGGGTCCAAATCTCGGCAAATGTAAATAACTACATGCCCCTTAACTTAACTCCTTTAATGACGCTATATAAGCATAAAATACAAGGTTGGATAAAGCTACCTTTGTCATTGCTGGATAGAAAAAAAACTAAAAATGAAATTTCTCCCTGTAATTTTATATTATTTAAACCATGCATACTCAAATCATTCTTTAAAAAACTGGACGGCCTTACAAGCTCTTTTCTGTGGGCCCAGGACTCCCTTGAATAGGATTAAAGACTGGAGGAGCCATTAGGTCAGGGAGGGCTGGCTCTCCCAGACTGGCATAAATAAGTAATTGCCAGACAAAAAGTGTTTGTACACCGGTGGCTCACGGCAGACGCTGGAGACTTAGCCACAGTATTGGAGGCAGCCAGTCTGGGATCATATGAGAGCCTGCGGTTGGCGATATTTAGAGGTACACGATCTAGCCTTTCTCTCAGGACAGCAGAAAACAGCAATAAAAGCATGGGCTGTGGCCTTGAAACCAGCATGTCCAAGTTTTCAAGGTATCTTTCAATCAGCGCCATTGTGGCTGAATCCTAAGTTAGCCCAATTTTTTCCTAACCCAGACATAATGACCTGGGCAACCAAAGGAATAAAAACGCTAGGAGACATAACCAGAGAAGGGGAACTTATAACTCTTGACCAACTCAAAGCCAGGCATGACTTACCCAACATGTTCTTTTTTCGATTTCTCCAACTCCGCCTTGTTTCAAGCCCAAATTGATAATAGGACAGTGGAGGCATTGCCCTCGGATTCAGAATGCTTACTGTCCTCACAGGAATTGCCCAAGACGCTTTCAACGGTTCATAAAGAACTCTTTAAAAAACACCCCCAGCAGCGGCAAAGTGTAGGGAACATTGGGCGGCAGAAGTTCCGGACTTCCAGCGAGATGACTGGGATGATATGTGGGATCAGCCCTTTAGGCATCTGGTATCAGCTAGAGACAGAATGATCCAGTTCAAATTTATCAACCAATTCTATTATACTCCCACTAGTCTGGGGAAAATTTATCCAACTGCTTCCGTGAAGTGTTGGCGTTGTACGCACTCCCCGGCAAATGCAGATCATATATTCTGGAACTGTCCCCAGATCCAAGTATTTTGGTCGTCAGTGACCTCATGCGTCTCATCATTACTCTCCATTCCTATTCCGATGTCAGTAAGGGTCTGTTTGTTGGGGTTGGTGGATGAAGTGATCAACTCCAGAGCCCTCAAAACACTATTAAATATTTTATTTTTTTACGCCAGAAAGGCTATCCTTTTACATTGGAAGAAAACAGCTGCTCCCTCACTATCATATTGGAAAGGACTGGTGAATGCTATGGTGCCTTTTTAGAGCTACCTACCTTTCCAGAGGATGTGAACAAAAGTTCAATAAGGTTTGGCACACTTGGCTGTCGGCAGCTTCTACTGTGGGATGAAGTGGTGTTCCCACTAAGCAACCCGCTTAGCTATTAGTATTACTCGTGCCTGTTATGTGATTAATATAGAGCAATGAAAAAAGAAGGTCAATTTCTTTGATTACTCATTCTAAAGGGGACCTCTTTTAGGGTAGAGTACAGGGAGAACATGAATATCCTGCTAACTTCGGGACTGGTGGGTGAGCTGGTGAAAGGTTAAAGGGGGTGGGTTTGTTTAGCCAAAGGCTACATGGTTTTATATGTCTCTGTAATAGACAGTGTTGATCTACAGGCACTGTCATGGTAAGGTGCCTTATTGTTGGGGTACTGTTATGTTTTCTTCTTTTGTATGTACTTAAAAATCAATAAACAGAATTGTTTTTTTAAAAAAGGATTCAGAACACAGGACATGGGGTGCAAGAGAAGGGTACAGTGTGCGGAATGGCAGACATGGGGTGCAGGACATGTGCTTCAGGGAGCAGAACACCACTGAGGTTCCGCACAGGGGACACCACTGAGGTCCCGCCCAGGGGACGCAACTGAGGTCCCACACAGGGGATGCAACTGAGGTCCAACACAGGGGATGCAACTGAGGTCCCACACAGAGGACGCAACTGAGGTCCCGCACAGGAGGGCGCAACCAAGGTCCCACACGGGGGACGCCACTGAGGTCCCGCACAGGAGGACGCAACCGAGGTCCTGCATATGGGACATCTGCAGGGGGCTCACCCAAAGGTCCCCCCAGAAGGGGGTCGTCCCACTCCCAGAAGGCTCCGTGAGGCCTTGGATGGCTAGGGCTGCTCCTAGGACAGCACAGCTTAGTAGGCCGCAAAAGCTGTGGCCTAAATTTTTGGCCACCGGCCGCGAGTGCGCGGTCCGCGGGTGGACCAACCATCCGGAAACGTGGACCGGAGGCCGGACTAGGCCGCCCCAGGGCCCCCCCCACTCGGCCCTCGGTCAGTAGGCCGCAAAACCGCGGCCTAAATTACCAGAGGGCCGCCACAGGAGGCCCCAATTGCGGCCTTCTGGTCACCCGTCCCCAGGCCCAGCTAGGGCAGAAGATCCCCCGCAACAACTTCCAAGGTGAGAGGGGGGGTTGAAAAGGCCCCAAAACAGGTTCCTAGGCCCGAGCCTCACCCGGGAACGAGGGGGGGAGGAGGTGAACCCCGGAGGGACCAAACACCCCAAGGAGTACCCACACCCCACAACCCATCCAGGGAAGGAGAGGTGGGGGCCCCCTTTACTCACCGATCCAACGGAAGCCATGCGGGTAGGCTCCCAGACAGATCCTCCTCACCCCTCAGTTGGGGGGGCTGTCGGTCATGAGGGAGGCTGCGATTCAAGGCCTAGGCCCGGTGGTATGTGACCTCGCGAGACATTCAACTCGCAGGGTCAGCCCCCGTTCAGTAAGGCTATGTCACGGCTGACCGAGCACACTGCTGCGGTCTGCACGCGCTTGCTGGCCAGACTGGGGAGACCCTCTGGCCCTATAGTGACCAGTCCGTCACCCAGTCCGGTAGTTGATTGTAGATCTCACCGGGAGAAATCCAGGGAAAAAGAATTAGCAAAGTAAAAATATTGCCAGGACTAGAGATACCAGCAGGGAGCCATGTCCTTACTCCTGACTAGGCAGAAAAAACTGAAGGCCTATAACAGAGGGGGGTGTATATCACCTAGGACTGCCCATAGGCGTAGTCTTTGTTTCTTTTCTCTGCCTAGTCCTACTCCTGAAGGTGGCGATATAACCCACTGGTCAAGAAATATGGGTCGCTGTGTGTGTCAATGAACGATGGAGAGAGGGTGCAGGACATGGGGTGTAGAATGCAGGACATGGGGTGCAGAACACTGCAGGACATGGGGCGCAGGAGAAGGGTGCAAAATGCAGGACATGGAGTGCAGGACATGTGGTGCACACCACAGGACATGGGGTGCAGAATAAGTGGTGTAGGGTGCAGAAGATGAGGTGCAGGGTGCAGAACATGGGGTGCAAGGTGCAGAATGCAGGACATGGGGTGAAGGAGAAGGGTGCAGAACACAGGATATGGGGTACAGAATGCAGGACAGTAATACAATCCCCCACTCCCCCTGTGTCCTCCTGCATGTCCTGTACATCTCCCCCAGCAGTGTGTGAGAGCAGAGTAAATGCAGAGGACAGCTTGTGTACATAAAGCAGCATGTCCCTCCCTGGCTGGTTTCTTAGCTGGCTGCTTTGCAGTCTTGTCCTGGTTACTATTGTAAGGACCCTGTAGTCCTGTATCTCAGCCCCCAGTGGGGATCTTTGTGGCAGTGCTGAGACGGCGCCATGTTGAAGATTCCATCCTGCTCCTTCCTCTCTGTTCTGTCGAAGGTAAGGTTGCCACATCATCCCTTTAATCCAGGACACATATTAATTCCACTAATTCTGTGGCTGATTAAGGTGGTAATTAAACTCACTTGGTTCCTTATCTGCATTAAATTAGCCTCAAAACCTGTGTAATTCATGTGTGTCCTGAATTAAAGAGGAAGTAAACCTTGATGGGCTTTACTCCCTCTACATTCCCCTGCAATGTAGATGCATAATGGGCTACTATGCAACGCATAGTAGCCCATTATGTGCCATTTACCTGCAAACAAAGCCAGCAATGTCCAGCGCTGGCGCCTGTGCTGGCCATGCCCACCTTCTACCCCTTATCCTTCTGCGATCTCCGGCTCTGTGACTGGCCGGAGTCGAGTGACGTCACTCCTGTGCATGCGCACGGGAGACGCCATTCACGGCACGATCACAGTGAAGAGACGGCATGGAGGCCGTTTCTTCATTGCACATGTGCCAAAATGATGTCCGCACATTTAGGAAACTGTATATCTCCTGAACCGTGCAGGTTTGGGAGATATGCAGGGCACCTACAGGTAAGCCTTATTATAGGCTTACCTGTAGGTTAAAGTGGTTGTCACGAATTGACTACCACTTTAAAGGGATGATGTGGCAACCCTAGTCGGAGGGCTCTGCAGTAGACATGGGTCGAACACCCCTCTGTTCAGTTTGCAGCAGAACTCCCGAACAGGGCAAATGTTTTAACCCGAGCAGTGAACCCCATTGAATTCTATGGGAGCCGAACAGGAAAAATCAAAAGTGACCATTTTGAAATCTTACGTGCAAGTAATTGGCGATAAAAGAGGTATGGGGGTCCGGATACTGCCCTGGGGGGACATGTATCAATGCAAAAAAACTTTTTAAAAACGATCATTTTTTCAGGAGCTGTAATTTAAATGATGCTGTGGGTGGAAGCTGGAGCCAATGGTGACAGTAATGTGGTCGTAGAAAGATCAGCAGCGGGAGCTCAATGTGAGGAGTCCTCTCATGCCGCCCCTGACTTCACGGGTCAGGAGCTGCCGTCTCCTCCCCCCCCTTTACCCTCCCACCTGTCAGAATACAATAGTGCAGGAGGATTCTCCCATCCCCCTCCAATGTGTGGATGGGGGAATCGCTTCCGTTTTCTCACTCATCCCACTGGCTGAACGATAAAACTGAACCCTGTATGGCCAGCTTTGTAGGGAAGATATATTAACCAACAACTCATCCCCTGAAGGTGTTAATCTAGGTTTCCACACTATATATGTGTGTATCATCATCTGCTGGAGATAAAAGACCTCACAGTGACTATGGAGGAAGAGGACGGACATGACGGGGGGGGGTTACTGGGTGTAAATAGAAAATAAGATCTTATTACCTCCTCTACTGCCTCTTCCAGCAACGTCTCCTCTCTACTTCCTCCCCACTCACCTCTCACCCGGATCTTCCTGTCTGTACCTGACATCACTTCCTGTCTTCAATAACATCTGGCTGTGGAGTGGAGCTCTACGTTGGACAGGAAGCATGTGACCTCCACTCCACTATTTTTTTTTTATTTTTTTACAAACAATAAATGGCTGTAGCTGGGGAGGGTATCTGGCTACAGACTGGCGCTCCACAGGAATCATGAAGACTCTATGGAAGACAGGAAGTGATGTCAGGTACAGACAGGAAGTGATGTCAGGTACAGACAGGAAGTGATGTCAGGTACAGACAGGAAGTGATGACAGGTACAGACAGGAAGTTCCGGGTGAGAGGTGAGTTGGGAGGAAGTAGAGAGGAGACATTGTTGGAAGAGGCAGTAGAGGAGGTAATAAGATCTTATTTTCTATTTACACCCAGTAATCCCCCCCGTCATGTCCGTCCTCTTCCTCCATAGTCACTGTGAGGTCTTTTATCTCCAGCAGATGATGATACACACATATATAGTGTGGGAACCTAGATTAACCCCTTCAGGGGGATCAGTTGATGATTAAAGCTGTTGTCTGCTCTCATACATACAATGAGTAAATTACATCCCCCAATAGAACATGTTAATACAACTCTAAACGCCACATCAACTGTTTTATAACTTGCTGCTTACTTTATAAAATCGTTGTTATTCTCCGTGTGCTGCTCTGGAAACGGCCGCGCCATTTTAGCTGTGGGCTTCCGCGTTGTGTACAGTAATGTACTTCCACCTTCACTGTGTAGTGTTGCGTAATCCCGCGCATGCGCACTACGACTGGCAATACAGGCGCATCTTAGTTTCAGTCTGCTTTGGGGTTTCCTATCGCGGGATTTCCAGGGCTGACGTCAGAAATTGGAAATGACGCAGCCCCGGCATGCACCTAGCATTTTTCCGGCAGGGTACATGGGTACAACGGAGCATGCGCGGCTGACGTCACTGGACAAAAAAATAAAGATTATACAAAGATGACACGGGTGAGCGGGGAGAGACAAGGTAAATCACATTACATTAAGATTGACACAGCATATGAGCAAATGTTTACAAACTGAGTAGACAACCGTTTTAATATATTTTGCTTCCAAAGCTGGCCATACATGGTTCAGTTTTATCGTTCAGTCAGTGGGCTGAGTGAAAAAACTGAAGCGATTCCCCCATCCACACATTGGAGGGGGATCGAGGAATCCTCCCCGCTGCACTGTTGTATTCTGACAATGGGGGGCGCTCCTCCGCTCTCAGAATACACAGATCAGTGATGAAGCTATTGGCTGCAGCCGCTGATGGAGTGACTTTTATCCGGCAGTGATCACACATGGATGGAAATGTGACCGATCCCTGCTGAACCAGCTGAATTTCCATGTATCTATGGTCACTATGATCAAATTTCAGGTCACCTGGCGTCCTGGCACCCGGGCTCTTGTCAGCCCATTTTCACTGTTGGTCTGAATAATGTTTTTGCCTAAAACCTGGACACATTATTCAGTCAGGAATGTGGCTCACAGCGGGGCCAGGCAGGAGGGTGAGGAAGGGGGGGAGGAGGAGGAGACAGCCACACCCAACCTGTGAAGTCAGGGGTGGACTGGGCAGGACAGCGGCATGAGAGAACTCGTCTCATTGAGTTCCTACTGACAATCTTTCTCCTTTCTGTGGCTGCATTACTGTCACCATCGGCTCCTGCTTCCACCCACAGGATCATTAAAATCACTGCTTCTGAAAAAAAGATTGTTTTTAATTTTTTTTTTTTTGCATTGATACATGTCCCCCATACCGTTTTTATGGCCAATTACTTGCATATAACCCTTTAAAATGGCTACTTTCCCATAGACTTCAATGGGGTTCACTGTTGGGTTAGAACATTTTCCCTGTTTGGGGGTTCTGCTGAAAAACTGGGGGTATTCGGCCCATGTCTACTGCGAGCCCTCCAGCAGAAACAGAGAGGAAGGAGGAGGACCGAATCTCCAATATGGCACCTTCTCGGCACCCCACAAGGTGCTGAGAAACAGGACTACAGGGTCCTTACAGTAGTAACCAGGACAAGCCTGCAAAGCAGCAAGCTAAGAAACCAGCCAGGGAGGGACATGCTGCTTTATGTACACAAGCTGTCCTCTGCATCCACTCTGTTCTCACACACTGGAGTGGGGGATTACATTACTGTGCTGCATTCTACACCCCATGTCCTGCGGTGACCTGTACCCTTCACCCCATGTTCTGCACCTCATCTGCACCCTGCACCACTTGTTCTGCACCCCATGTCCTGCACCCTTCCCCCCATGTTCTGCACCTCATCAGCAACCTGTACCACTTGTTCTGCAGCCTGCATCACATGTCCTGCACCCCATATCCGGCATTCTGCATACTGTACCCTTCCCCTGTACCCCTTCTCCTGTATCCCATGTCCTGCAGTGACATGCACCCTTCTCCTGTACCCTGCAACCCATGTCCTGTGAACTGCACCCTGCACCACATGTCCTGCACCCCATGTCCTGTGTTCTGCACCCTGCACCACATGTCCTGCACCCCATATCCGGCATTCTGCACACTGTACCCTTCTCCTGCATCCCATGTCCTGCAGTGACCTCCACCCTTCTACTGTACCCTGCACCCATGTCCCCTTCCCATGTCATACGTCTTACGGCCTATACCCCAC
>BLSH010381601.1:171773-188737 GCA_018402905.1 Glandirana rugosa | reverse complement strand
AACACCGGGTTCATGCACTTTATTTACTAAGGCTGTCACTTCAGGTTAGATCTCACTGTCAGAATTTGATTCAATAAGGTTAAATACCTTGGCGTCAGGTCTCTTGCTCAAATCTGGAAGATGTAATACATTTGGGCTTGAAAACCAGTTGGTATGTTTCAGGTGAGTTGCTTGAATTAATCTGGTACTGTGATCTACTGGGTTCTGACTAGTGGTAACGTAATGCCACTGATCTAGGTTAGTGGATTTTCTAATAAGAATTATCCTGTTAAAGACATACACGTACAATCTTCTGGAGGTATTAAGAATATAACCTAAAACAATTTTGCTGCCAACATAGTATTTAGCTGCATTAGGCTCATCCATTTCTTCAAGAATCTGTTCTGCTGACTCAACTGACAAAAAGGTTGCACATATCTCTAAACATGGCACTGTGTGGGCTGGTCTTGGAGCTAGTAGATTTTCCCATAATAAAGCCTATATGACATTGACCATTTTTGTCATTGACCCTGAGATATGCTACAGCTGTTATTGCCACAATAGAGGCATCAGAAAAAATACATACCTCTCTTTGCACTGCTAGTGACACTGGCACAAAGGGTCTGCGAATACTGAGATCTTCAAGATGAAGCAAGTCTTCTGTCTATGATCTCCACTGAGTTTCTCTATCTGGTAAGAGTGTGGAGTCCCAGTCTATTGATCTATTGAGAGCTCACTAAGGCTTTGCCTTGCATTGCGATTGGGGCTACAAACCTAAGAGCATAGCTAAGATTGGTTACGGTGGCTAGGATACCTCTCCGTGTGTATGGCTTCACTCCTCTGGACAGTTGAAATGTAAAACTGTCGGTCTGTAGATTCCAAATTAATCCTAAAGCTAGAACAAGGTCTTTAAACTCTAGCTCTGTCATCTACAAAAAACACTTCCATTACTGAGCTTCAATTGGATGCCACTTTGTGTAGCTTCAGATTAAATCCTCCAAACATCTTGTTAGCTCTCTGCTGGAAACAGACTGGCTCGGCTTCAGTAGGCACAGAGGTAAGTCCTGATCTATGTAGACAATTCTCAACATGCCTGGCCTATAGCATAATGATGGCCTGGCAGGTGCTCTCTTGTTCTGAATGGACATCATATGACGTCAAACTGCTCATGTGCTCCCCCAGGGACGTGCAGCACGACAATCTGGTAAAGAGCCTATGATGTTGGCTCTTTACCATGTGACCAGCTGTGTCTAATCAGAGCTGATCACAGCATTGATAGGAAGTGCCAGTTATCAGCATTCCTCTATTCACGCTGACACGGAGTGAAGAGAAGAGAACCGATAAGCAGCTCTTCTTACGGGGGGGGGGATCTGCAATGATAATCAGTGCAGTGATTATCAGTGCAGCCCCATCAGCGATAACCACTGGTGCCCACTTGTGAAGCCAGTGCACATCAGTAATGCCTGTCAGTGCTGAATATCAGTACCACTTGTGACTAACGTGGGTATCAGATCCCTGCCCTCCTCACTAACTCGTGACAGATGACCGGCCAATCTCACACCACGCTTGTCACTAACATAACAATGTCACTCTCAGCTGCATCCAGCACAAAGATTTTCCAGCTTGCGAGACTACAATCTATTGTGCAATTGTGCCAGCAGCTTGCATGCGATTATTACCGGGCTGTCACGTACTTGATGGTAGAGTCTGACTAATGCAGTAGGCAACCTCTCTTACGGCCCTGGTTCCAGAACCCCTGGTAGAGCAGACAGGGAGCGCTGGAGCACGAGGGCTGGATTGGACACAGATGATGGTAAGATGTCGTCCAGAAGTCCATGCTAGACTGAAGAGTAGTGATGCACACAGGGTCAATAACATGCAGGCAAAACAGTACAGGAGGAGCAGGCAGTCGGATGGTCGGGTGCAGGCAGGGTCATTGGCAGGCAGGTTGAGGTACACAGGAGTCAGACAGAAGAGTGGTTGTAGGCAAGCCGGGGGTCGTGCAGGTGGAGTTCAAGCAGATACAGGTTCAAGTCGGGTCCCAGGTAAACAGGAAACTCAGAACGGGTCGCTATGGAGCACGGTAACGCTGTAGAAAGGACAGCACCGATTGCAAGGTGCTGTCAGCTTCTGGGGACCATGCTGGCGCACACGCGCACTGGTGCGTGCAAACGCTATGTGCGCCCGCGCATGGGTCTCCTGGCCTGAATTTCAGAGGCGGAAGTGGTCTCCTGACATTGCCCCCCCAATGGGCAGCCTCCGTATGCCCAAACGGGCTCATAGCTCTGGGTGTCTTCTCCAAAAGGATTTGACAAGTTCTTCAGCGTGGATGTGGTTTTTGGGTTCCCATGAACTTTCTTCGGGCCCGTACCCCTTCCACTTAATCAGGAACTAGATGGACCCACCCCTTCTCCTGCAGTAAAGGATGGCTTCCACTTCAAATTCTTCTTCGCCATCCACAAGAATTGGCTCTGGCGGGGACAACTTCCGACCCTGGAAGGGGTCCTGAGTTAGGGGTTTCAACAAGGTGACATGAAATACTGGGTGCACTCGCGGGGAAGGTCCAGCTCGTATGCCACCCTGTTGATCTTCCTTCTCACAGGAAAGGGACCGATGAACCTTGGGCCCAACTTCCTGGAAGGGCATGACAGCCTCAAGTTCTTGGTTGCCAACCACACTCGGTCAGCCGGTTGCAGGTCCAATTCCCCGCATCTCCCCTTGTCGATTGCCCTTGTGGTGAACTCCTGCGTCTGAGCTAGGGTTTCTTGTAACAATTTGTTATTTCTTGTCAAGAACTCTACGGTCTTCTGTACAGCAGGTACAACACTTTCCGGCACTAGGTTGAGTATGAATATAGGGTGGTAACCCAGGTTCGCCCAGAACGGGGACTGCTTGGTGGCTGAGTGTACGGTGTTATTGTAGGCAAATTCAGCCATAGGTAGCAGTGAGACCCAGTCATCTTGGGCAAAGGAAGAGTAGCATCGGATATATTGTTCTAGGGTCTGGTTAGTCCTCTCCTTCTGGCCATTTGTCTGGGGGTGATAGGCAGAAGAGAATGCCAGTTCGATGTTTAGTGCAGAACACAAGGCTTTCCAGACCCGGGAGGTGAACTGCACCCCTCAATCCAAGACAATGTTGACAGGAAGCCCGTGAAGTCGGACCACTTCCTTAATAAATGTCCCTGCGTTCTCGGTTGGGGGTGGGGGTGCCCTTCATCGGGATGAAGTAAGCCATTTTAGTAAGACGATCCACAATTACGAAGATGGTGTTAAATCCTTCAGATGGGGGTAACTCCACTATAAAATCCATTGATATGTGTGACCATGGCCTTTCAGGAATGGGGAGCGGGTTCAACAGACCCCATGCTTTTGCCCGGCTGATCTTGTGTTGGGCACAGACCGGACAAGCGCTGACATACTTCTGACAGTCCTTGTCAGTGGAAGGCCACCAAAAGGAGCGCGACAGCAGCTCCGCAGTCTTACGACTAAGTGCCCGGCCAATTGGTCATCGTGGCAGAGTTCCAAAACTGTCAGACGTTGCTCCTCCGGAATGTAGAGTTTGTCTTGGAACCACCACTGTCCATCTTTCATTGCCAGTCTAGGGTCAGGGGACATGGTTGATCCAGCCAGGGATTGTTTAACCTGAGACAGCAGATCTTCCTGCATCAACAAGAAGCTCCGGGAGGGGAGGATGGTATCCGGTGGCGTGGAGTCGCCAGGCTCGCTGAACATCCTGGACAGAGCGTCCGGCTTTACATGCTTCGACCCATGCCTGTAAGTAATATGCAGCTGAAAGCGGGAGAAAAACAGAGCCCATCGTGCCTGGCGTGGCTTCAGCCTTTTAGCTGTGTGCAGGTATTCTAAGTTCTTATGGTGGGTGAATACCATGACAGGGTGTAGAGCTCCCTCCAGCAGATACCGCCATTCCTCCAGGGCGGACTTGATTGCCAGAAGTTCCCGGTCCCCCACATCGTAAAGTTTGCGGGAGGAAAAGGCGATGGGGTGTAGCGAGGCCTTTGGACCTGGTCTCTGGGATAGCACTGCTCCCACTGCTGTCTCCGAGGCATCCACCTCCAGGATATAAGGCAGAGCCGAATCTGTATGCTTTAGAACAGGTGACGTGGTAAATAGTTTCTTGAGCTTCATAAAGACCATTTGGGCCCCGGGGGACCACTGGAAGCGGGAGCCTTGTTTAGTGAGTTGTGTAATGGGCAAGATCACAGCAGAAAACCCTTTAATAAACTTCCTGTAGAAGTTGGCGAAGCCTATGAACCGTTGGACCCCTTTCCTGTCAACAGGAGCTGGCCAATCCACGATTGCAGAGACTTTCTGAGGATCCATGGTGACCAAAATTTTGAAGCCCAGGAGCGAGATGCTGGAGCACTCAGAGGCACACTTTTTGGCCTTAGCATAGAGTCCATGCTGACGTAGGCGTTGTAAGACGCACCCGACTTACCTGTGGTGTTCTTCCAGAGGCCGAAAAAATGAGGATGTCATCGAGGTAAATGATGACGAACTGGTCCAGGTAGTCACGAAACACATCATTCACCAGGTGCTGGAATGTAGCTGGAGAGTTGCAGAGCCCGAAGGGCATCACTAGGTATTCATAGTGACTGAAGCGTGTCCGGAAGGCGATCTTCCATTCGTCACCCTCCCGGATGCGAATGAGGTTGTAGGCTCTACGAAGATCCAGTTTGGTAAATACAGCAGCTGTTCCAAGTCTTTGAAATAGTTCAGGGACCAGTGGCAAGGGGTACCGGCTTTTAACTGTAATCTTATTAAGATCCCGATAGTCTATGCAGGGTCTGAGAGTGTGGTCTTTCTTGCAGGTGAAGTAGAGGGCCAAATGAAACCTTTAAGGTTATCGTCAAGATAAGCCTTGAGGGCTTTCAGTTCCAACTCAAGAGAGCGGGTAAATTCGGCCGAAAGGTACTTCTGCCCCGGGTAGCAGTTCTATAGGACAGTTGTACGACCTATGAGGTGGGAGTTCATCTGCCCCTTTCTTGCTGAACACATCCAGGAACTCATGGTAGACAGATGGAACAGCGGGACGGGTTTATGGATCAGAGTCAGAGTTCAGACAAAGCACAGAAGAAGGGGATTCTGGAGCCTGTGGTAGGCAGTTGTGTTCGCAGTAAGAGGAGAAAAACTGAACTTCTCGAGTGGACCAATTAACGGTGGGGCAGTGTGCCCGGAGCCATGGCAGACCCAGAATGACCGGGAAGAGTGGGGATGCTATGGTGTCCAACGACAAGTGTTCCGAGTGGCCGCCCGTTGTCCGGGCAAGAAGAGGAACTGTCTCATGGGTGACTGCTCCGGATTTAATGGTGGACCCATCAGCCAAGCGGATGGCCATCCGATGGGTCTTAGGCTTGAGGGGAATCTGGTGTTGAGCTGCAAAGGGCAGGTCAACGAAGCAGCAACAGGCTCTGGAGTCCAGGATAGCTGGGACCAGGATATTCCCATCAGGGAGCTGGAGATGCAGAAGCAGAACAAGGTAATTAGAAACGTCGGGTAAAGATAAGAGTCATCCTGGGGTAGCGTGGAGCCCGTTCCCATGCTTGACCGGACAGGACTTGACAAGATGTGTGGGACCTCCGCAATAGAGGCAGAGGTTATGGATGGGTCAGGCGTCTGTGTCTCTCTTCAGGAGAGAGTGAGGAATGTAGAGGTCCAGGTTCTGTCAAGGCAGGTCGTACAAATCCTGTGGCTTCTTCGGCTCTACGCTCCCGCAGACGTCGGTTGACCTGGGTGGCCAGGTTGATCAGGGCATCCAGGGTCCGGGGGACACCCAGATGTTGGTGGTTTCAGGAGACTTTTGTTCCAGCAGCCGGTGAGCCCAAGCTTGAGGCTCATCCCATAGTAGCGAGGTACAGGGTTGCAGTAGGAAATACAGCTCACATGCATTGCGAAAGGCCAGAGACTTCTGGCGGTCCCCCGTGATCCGCTCAGGCAAAGGTACCTCAGGTGCACTGGGCAAGGTGAGCGTGGTGTGGGCATTCAACTGGCCGGTGCTGGGAGAAGCTGGCAAAGTGAGTTCCAGGACTCCGTTTTCCAACCGGGTGTACTCTCCTTGTAAGTCCTTCACCGCTTGGGTGAGCTGGCTAAGTGCTCACTCAGATCCTCCATAGGAGAGGGCCCCTGCGCAGACTCGGACTGGCTATACGTTGCTGTCACGTACCTGATGGTAGAGTCTGACTTATGCAGTAGGCAACCTCTCTTACAGCCCTGGTTCCAGAACCCCTGGTAGAGCAGACAGGGAGCGCTGGAGCACAGGGGAGCACGAGGGCTGGATTGGACACAGATGATGGGAAGATGTGGTCCAGAAGTCCATGCTAGACTGAAGAGTAGTGATGCAGGCCGGGTCAATAACATGTGGGCAAAGCAGTACAGGAGGAGTAGGCAATCGGATGGTCGGGTGCAGGCAGGGTCGTTAACAGGCAGGCAGGTTGAGGTACACAGGGGTCAGACAGAAGAGTGGTTGTAGGCAAGCCATGGGTTGGTGCAGGCGGAGTTCAAGCAGATACAGGTTCAAGCTGGGTCCCAGGTAAACAGGAAACTCAGAACGGGTCACTATGGAGCACGGTAATGCTGTAGAACGGACAGCACCGATTGCAAGGTGCTGTCAGCTTAAATGGCCGTCTGGGGACCGTGCCGGCGCGCACACAGGCACGCGCATGCACCAGCGCGCAAACGCTATGTGCGCCCGCGCATGGGTCTCCTGGCCTGAATTTCAGAGGCGGAAGTGGTCTCCTGACACGGGCTAATTTAAGCAATTAACCCTTTCACTGCCACCACCTCTTCTTTTGGGACCGTGCAAGAGGAACTCAAGGTTTTAGCAATATCAATTATGATTTTAGAATAATCGTTTGTAACACACGCTGTCACCACAGACAGGAATATGCAGATGATTTATCCTAAAAAAGTAGCACTGTTCAAAGGAACAGGTTCATTATAGCTTGCATTAAGAGCTTTAGTGACAAGATTAACACTTTTCAGAATAAGGTTTAATAATAAAAAGGTCAAAATTGGTGCAGATAAAATATTTACAGAAAAATGGTGTTACAAAGCAAACAAGACAATATACAGCAGCAAAGAGATAAGGTAGAATTGAAGGGGAGAAAGATACTTGCAGTTAATGTCCGTGATTGACCAGAGATTTATCAAGTCCACAGGTTCTCAGATGTTCGTTCTTTGATGGTAAAGTAAGAACTGAGGACTGCCTATTCCCTTTTTCTCTGGAAGCAAAGGGGAGGGCCACATACCCCTGACCACTCACATGGGTAAGGGGGGCCGTCCGGACCGTGGAATACCAACCCTCCCTGATATGCCATTTTCTGTATCAACATCATATCTCGGAAGATGATCACGGTGCAGTCCCAAAATTGAGGATTTCTAGCTCAGCATAAAAGTGGCATTAAAATAATAATAAAATAAAATAAGTCCAAACATGACAGGTTGTCAATATTCAAATCACTTTAGGAGGGAAACAACCTTCCGGTGTTTCCCCATATGATCAGGTCCATGGATGTTTGGACTCAATTTGTTCAGTGTAATATTCTGCATTCAACTATGTATTTTTTATTAAGATGTCACGTTCCTGTCTGGAGTTATGAAACATGGGTGAATTCCTAGGTTTGGAATTGATTAGGGGTCTCTGATAAGGTCATATCTGCTTGAATGCCTCTTTTTTTATGACACTCATTATCTCAAGGCATCCTGTGCTATCTTCTTAATGGATGTGGTTTATGGTGTTATGATAAGGCCTGCAAGTAACTCTTGAAGGGAGTGGGGAAACGAGTGAGGTAATTGGCAGTGTGACTGTCTTCTTAGGCTAAAACCGGCATGGCTGAGGCCTAAACAAAATGGTTGCCAGCTTTTCATGTGTCCAACACGTGATATTATTACACCACCTATCAGTGATCATCAGTGCTGCATATTAGTGCGTCCTCATCAGTGCTGCCTCATCAGTGCACATCAGTGAAGGAGAAAAATTACTTATTTACAAAATTTTATAACAGAAACAAAGTAAAACTTAGTTTTTTTCATTTGTTTAGCAAAAATAAGAAACCCCAGTGGTGATTATACACCACCAAAAGAAAGCTCTATCGGTCTAAAAAAAATAGTAAAAATGTATTTGGGTACAGTGTTGCATGCAATTGTCATTCAAAGTGTGATAGTGCCAAAAGCTGAAAATTGGCCTGGGCAGGAAGGGGGTGAAAGTGTCCGGTATGGATGGGGTTAAGGGATACTGTTGTACAACTTCTCCACAATTGCACTCTCCCTGCTTAGCTCTTTGTTTTAGACCATCAATGGCTATGGAAGGCGGAGGACTATTTCCAAACATAAGTACAGTACTTTCATCCTGAACTCTGTCATTTCTTTGTTGAGGTCATTATCTTGAAACCAAAAGAACCTCAAGTAGTTGCAGTGATCTTCACTGATAATGAAACAGTAAATTATTTGCTGCACATCAGTAGTAACAAACTTGCTCTTTGCAGAAACGTATGAGGGCACCTAACAGCGTATTATTCAAATCAGGGCTGCTTTGAAATACGTCATTCAATAAGATGCTGCCATACTGAGCACTAGAATAAAAAACTACTCTGATCTGCCCTGGTTTTTAAGGGGGATAGACACCAAAGATTTGTAGGCACCAACTCCCCTCACCCGGTTTCAATGGTGGGGGAGGTTTTTCTTTGTCATGGCCAAAGATCTTTTGCATTAAGTTAACAAAATGTTCTTTTTCAGGTTTTCTTGAAAAAGAACACTATAGTGCAAAGAGTCTCTGCTGTGCTTGCTCCCAGTTGTTTGGCAGCCTTGGGCATGGTGACCAAAATGGTAGGGGTGCTACCCGGTGGTTTGCTTCATCAACAAATATTGCCTTTTCAAATACATTTTAGGTATATATGATCTTCAATTGACATAGGTCTTTCATCATTTTGAGTTCTAGTGAACAGGCTGTCACCTAAACTATTCACGCTACGCACTGCAGTTCATGAATAGCATAGTGAAGGGGTACATGGCTGTTGTATGTAAGCATTAAAGGTCTCTTTAACTTGCACATAGCTGTTGAATGGGCTGAATAGAAAAGGTCACCCATTAGGTAGCACATTTCTCTTAAACGAGTTCACATCTGTTGGAGTGGGAGCTCCACCTAAGCATACTTCTTCAACTATGACCAACCTAAATCTAAACATTGTTCATAAGGAGCATTATTGGGTCCATTGATCTGCTCACATACCTTGTGCATCCTCGGGATATCTCTCCCTAGCAAGAGGAGCATGTGGGCATTAAGGTCACGTGGGGGGATCGTCAGCTGGTGCTCCATTTTGTGGAGGGGGCTGCAAAAAAAACACCCAACCCCCCCAGTCAGTTGTCCAGCCCCCCTCCCTGTCCCTCAGTCAGCAAACCCCCCATCATTCACCAGTCCACCAGCCCCACACTTACACTATGGAGGTCATGGGCAGTTTTGGTGGCTTCCCCCAGCATTTCCTCCTCGGCTGTTTCCCCCCTGCTTCTCCTCTCGCCCAATCAGGTCTCAAGACCTGCTACCTGATTGGCCAGGAGGAGAAGCAGGAAGACAATAGAGAATATTCATTCGCTATTGTCACACAAGTGGGTGGGCTTGGGGAGCAGTGCTCTGTGCCCTGAGCCCACCCTTTTTGAAGCCAATTAGAGCCTCAGATTCTAATCATGTGCTTCCAAAAAAACCCATTGAAATCCATGCATCTGGTTCCTTGCATGTAGATTAGGGGCCAGGCACATGGATTAGGGGGGGCGGCTGCCACTGCTTATCCGTTAAGGATTTCAGGTGAGGGAAATGCTGTGTAATCTCGGTTGTTGGGATTTATGACCTGTTATCAGGCATCGTGTCACATTCAATGAGAGTGGGAAGTCTTATGTGTGTTTTCCCATCAACAGATGAATGAAGTTGGATGCCCTAAGCCCTGT
Organism: Glandirana rugosa; assembly: GCA_018402905.1. NCBI lineage: Eukaryota > Metazoa > Chordata > Amphibia > Anura > Ranidae > Glandirana > Glandirana rugosa. The sequence continues at coordinate 178,805 of BLSH010381601.1, read as the reverse complement.
GTTTTACATAGTACCTGAGCATGTCTTTACCGTGTAAGAGAATGTTTCTCTGCTAAAGTTTAACAAATTAAAGATCTCTGACTTGGCTAATGAGCGATTACTGCATAATGCAGCATTTGCCCCAACTACTACCAATTTTATATTAACTTTTTAAACTATTTATGCCAAAGATGTGCCACTTGGTAACCTAGATCTGAGCTTGATCTGGGGGTGGGACATTTAGAAATGAGTGGTGTGATGTAATGTATATATTTGGGGCTGTAGAACTGTTTCTGAATATCCAGGTGGGAACAAAAAAAAAAAAAAAAAATTTAACATACTGTCACCAGTCACTGGTGACTCCCCGATCATCTCACACCAGTCATATGATGAAGCTGTACTGTACTGGTGACACCCTGATCACCTCACACCAGTCATATGATGATGCTGTATTGTACTGGTGACACCCTGATCACCTCACACCAGTCATATGATGACACTGTACTGCATTGATGACAGCATGTAAAAAAATGTGAAGACACTCACATTTTTTTAATTTCTTCATTTTCCAAAAAAATTACAACTTCAAAAAACTCGACATGCCTCTTACCAAATACTTTAGACTGTCTACTTTCCAAAAGGGGTAATTTGGGGGGTATTTGTACTGTCCTGGCATTTTAAGGGCCTCAAGAAATAAGATTGGCAATCAGTACATCAGGGTTTTATTAATTTTTAAATATATACAGTATATACCATAGTTTGTAGACTCTATCATTTTCACACAAAGCAATTAATATACACTTATTGGACATGTAGCTAAAGACATTTTGGCCTAAATTTATGAAGTAATTTGATTTTTTTATTGGATGTTTTATAACAGAAAATATTGAGTTTTTTCAGGATTTTCTGTATTTTTTAAATGTATATAATAAAAAAATAAAAAAAACCAATGGTGATCAAATGCAACTAAAATAAAGCTATATTTATGTTTAAATGTATATAATAATAAATTAATACAATTATATATATTTTTTATTTGGATACAGTGTTGCATGACCGAGCAATTGCCAGTTAAAGTGCAGAATAGCAAACAATGGCATGGACATGAAGGGAGTAAAATCTTTTGGAGCTTAGGTGGTTAATTAACATTGTGATTTCCTATGATTGTTATCTCCATCTAGTGGCCATAATGTGGTATTTTTCCTGAAATAAATTCATATGTACAAATAGTGCAATACAACATTCTGGACACTAGATGGAGCCAATTATATGAAAAAAGTGGCCAAAACTCATCACAGCTGGGTGAATGCTGGTCACATTAGACCTCTATGTTCTTGTGAAAGTTTACACCACAAAACTTACTCGGCTAATGAAAGGTAATGACTCCATTTTTATTTTTCTATTGCTATCAATGGCCAACACGGTACAACACTTCATCCATGTCTTTGGTGATCTCTGCTCTCCTAATGAATTGTTTCTTACATGATGAAGATCAGCCATGGAGTATATCTGAGGTGTATATCAGGGTGTGCTTCCTCCCCACATGAGAGCTGTGATGTCCTACAACATTCATATAGAAGACATTTCCCGCACTCAAGGTACTAATACACCTCAAGGGTTGTGTGGGATCCCTGATGTACAGGAAGACAGGACTTCAGCGAGGAACAATTCCCTCACTTAGGACAGGAAAATGGCTTCTCCTTTGTGTGAGATCTCTGATGTCTGTAAAGATCAGACTTCTGTGAAAAACATTTCTCACAATCAGAACAGGAATATGGCTTCTCCCCTGTGTGAGATCTCTGATGTCTGTAAAGATCAGACTTCAGTGAAAAGCATTTCCCGCACTCGGGACAAGAATGTGGTTTCTCCCCCGTGTGAGATTTTTGATGTGTGTAAAGATTGGACTTCTGTAAAAATTGTTTACGGCACTCAAGACAGGAATACGGCTTCTCACCCGTGTGCAATCTCTGATGTGTGCAAAGACTATCCTTTCGTGAAAAACATTTCCCACACTCAGGACAGGAATACGGCTTCTCCCCTGTGTGAGATCTCTGATGTGTGTAAAGACTGTATTTCTGTGAAAAACATTTCCCGCACTCAAGACAAGAATACAGCTTTTGCCCCGTATGCAATTTCTGATGTGTGTAAAGACTGGCCTTCTGTGAAAAGCATTTCCCGCATTCAGGACAGGAATACGGCTTCTCACCTGTGTGAGATCTTGCATGCTCATTAAGTTTGGATTGAAAATGGAAACACTTCCCACATTCAAGACAGGAATACGACTTCTCACCTGTGTGAGATCTTATATGCACATTAAGATGCGATTTAAAACGAAAACACTTCTCGCACTCAGTACAGGAAAAGCTCTTATCTGTTGGAAGGACAGCACTGTCCCTCACAGTCTGAGGTTCCTCAGGATAAGAGGAATACGATGGTCCATCTACACTGTGTGGTGCCGGATGGACATTTGAGGTAGCCGGGTTTTCTCCTGGACTATACTGTGTGATGTCCTCATCTTCTACTTTACAGTCTGGAGACAAAGTGAGACAATCCTCTGAGGTTTTCCTCATCTCCCGTCCATGTACTAAAATAGAAATAAAAAAGATTACTAGACATGAGCTGATTGGTTCCCCTAAACCAGGACTCCGCCCATATCAGGCAGCTTTGTCTCTGAGGATTTTACAATTCCCCCCTCAAGGTAACGAGTAAATGGCTCCTCTGGATCTCCTACCAGTTCATTTCTTTATTCATGGACCTTAGTCAGAGAGTGAGGAATAGTAGACTAATCCTGAAGCCAAGTTGGGTGAAAATGTGGGGATGGCAGAGGTGGCAGTCCTAGATGTCACTGCTACCCCTAACAGTCGGGAGAGCAGCCCATCTAGTAGGGGTGGTGGGGGGAAGGCAAAAACAGTTGGTGGTAATAGGGGACTTTATAATCAGAAGGACTGATAAAATAATTTGTCACCAGGATTGCCTCAACTGAATGGTTTGCTGTCTCCCCCTGGTGCCAGGGTTCAGCATATGGTGGAACAAATTGACAAATCACTGGGAGGGGCTGAGCATGACCCAGCTGTCTTGGTCCACATTGCAACCAATGATAGAGTATATGGAAGGTGAAGGCTCCTTAAGAATTAATTAAGAACTAGGCTGCAAGTTGAAGGGAAGGACCTCCAAGGTGATATACTCTGAAATATTGCCTGTGCAAAACAGGAACGGCAGGGGGAGATTTGAGATCTGAATGCATGGCTAAAGACCTGGTGTAAGGAGGATGGATTTCTAGAGGACTGGGGTGACTTTTCATTGGGGTACAACCTATATGCTAAAGATGGTTTGCACCTAAATGGAAGGGGGTCTGCTGTGCTGGGAGAGAAATGCATTGGAGGGCTGGAGGAGAATTTAAACTAGGGTTGAGGGGGAGAGAGAATTATATTGGTACTATTTCTACTAAAATAAAAAAACAAATATGCAAAATAGGACAATAAATATAAAGTGTTTGTTCACCATTGCCAGAAGTCTGCCAAGCAAAGTAGGTGAGTTAGAAGCTCTGGTGCACGAGGAGAACTATGATTTAATTGGTATTGCTGAATCTTGGCTTCATTCTTCACATAACTGGGCTATTAATATTCCTGGCTATGCTCTCATTTGGAAAGGCGATGGTGTCTGTCTCTATGTGAGAAGTGATCTCAAAGCGAGTGTGAAAGAGACCTAGCTGATGTAGAGTGTGATGAGGCCGAAGTGTTATGGGTGGAACTGCACATGGGTGTGCATCGTACAAAGGTTATCATTGGAGTTTGTTATAGGCCTCCCATGTTAATGAGGAGGTGAAAATTCAGCTCCTTGCACAGATAGAAAGACTGCAAGGTCTGGGACAGTGATAATAATGGGGGATTTTAACTACCCAGAGATTGATTGGAATAATGGCACCAGCGGAACAGTTAAAGGGCAAAGGTTTCCTATTACAAGACAATTTTATGGTCCAGTTTATTGAGGCCCTGACTAGAAATGATGCTCTACTGGACCCGGGAATCTCAAACCATGCAGAGCTTATTACCAATATTTATAAAAAGAACATCTTGGTAGCAGTGACCTTAACATGATTTAATTTAATGTTAGCTGTAAACAACAAACACATACTGGAAATATAAAAACATTTAACTTTAAGAGAGCAAATTTTCCAAGGATGAGGGCTGCTCTCCAGGACTTGGGACAGACTGGGAGGGAATATTGGCATTGATGAACACAGAACACAAATGGGATTTCTACAAAAAGACTGTATTTGAACTCACTGCAATGTAAATTCCCATGGATAAAACGTTTAAAAAGGCTAAACATAAAACCTATGTGGCTCATGCCAAAAGTTAAAAAAGCTATAAATAATAAGAGCTTTTTAAAAATATAAGAAGGAACACAATAGTCATTTAAATGTTACAAAGAATATAACAGAATATGTAAAAAGAAAATCAAGTCCACAAAAATCCAAAATGAACAACATGTTGCAAAAAATAGCAGGACAAACCCTAAAATTCTTCAAATATATTAATAGTAAAAAGTTCAGGTCTGAGCATGTAGACCCTTTACAAATTAATCTAGAGTGGGTGTCTGGGGACAAAGAGAAGGCAAATTTATTAACCACTTCCTTACTGGGCACTTAAACCCCCCTCCTGACCGGACCAATTTTCAGTTTTCAGCGCTGTCACTCTTTGAATGACAATTGCACGGTCGTGCGACGTTGTACCCAAACAAAATTGGTGCCCTTTTTTTCCCACAAATAGAGCTTTCTTTTGGTGGTATTTGATCCCCTCTGCGTCATTTCTGATCGCCGCTATAAACAAAAAAAGATCGACAATTTTGAAAAAAAAAACAATATTTTTTACTTTTTGCTATAATAAATATCCAAAAATAAAAACACAAATGTATTCATCAGTTTTGGCTGATATATATTCTTGTACATATTTTTGGTTAAAAAAAATCGCAATCGGCGTTTATCGATTGGGTTGCGCAAAAGTTATAGCGCCCACAAACTATGGACATTGATTTATGGCGTTTTTATTATTTTTTTTTTTTACTGGTAATGGCGGCGATCTGCGATTTTTATTGGTACTGCGATATCGGGGCGGACATGTCGGACGTTTTTGACACTTTTTTGGGACCATTGACATTTATGCAGCGATCAGAAATGTAAATATCCACTGATTACTGTATAAATGTCATTGGCAGTGAAGGTGTTAACCTGCAGGGGGCAGTGAAGGGGTTAACTATGTTCCCTGGGTGTGTTCTAACTGTGGGGGGGCGGGGTTGACAGGGGCATGACAGATCTAACTGATCCCAGTGACAGGGATCAGTAGATCTAGCATGCCCCCCCTCACAGAACGGGGAACCGCCGTGTTTACTTCGGCGGTTCCCCGTTCCTCCTCTCTGTAAGGAGATCGCGGGTCTCCGGCGGACATCGGGTCCGCCTGACCCGCGGGCACGCTCCCGCAGCGTGCGGCGGCACGTGCACGCGCCGCTCGCGCCCGCGGGAGCGCACCCAGCACGAGCCAAATGGGAGGATGTCTATTGACATCCTCCCGGCATTTTAGAGCCACGCTGTAGCCGTCATTCGGCTATAGCGTGGATGGGAGGTGGTTAAATGCTTTCTTCAGCCATGTGTATACAAAGGAGCATGGGGGAGCTCATGGTCATAATGGGGGGTAGTAGAGACACAGCCACAAATGATCCACAATGGCTCAAATTTGATATGGTCCAGAAATATTTAGACAGAATAAAGGTGGATAAAGCACCTGGACCAGATGGCATCTACCCACGGATCCTAAAAGAAGGGTCTCTGATGGGAATAGTACCCAGTCGCATTAGAGGTTACGTGACCGTTGGTGAAGTGCAGTGCAGGCAAACTGAGGGAAGAGCCTGCATCTTGTATCTGGATTGGAGCTTGGTTGGATGGTGGTGGTGAAGAGGAAGGGGGGGAGCTTTTGTCGACTGACCCACCCATTGAATGTGTAGGTGCTACATTGCTACTGCATAATTCCTATGCTTATGAGCTGAGATGATGTTTTTGGGCTGTCTCTTTGCTGGAGGGGATGTGTCTTTGCTGGATTGGGCTGTTTCTTTGCTGGAGGGTATGTCTCTTTGCTATATTGGGCTGTCTCTTTGCTGGTTTGGTATGCCTCTTTGCTTGATTGGGCTGTCTCTTTGCTTGGAGGGGGTGTCTCTTTGCTGGATTGGGTTGTCTCTTTGCTGGATTGGGATGTCCCTTTGCTGGAGGGGTTGCCTCTTTGCAGGATTGGGTTGTCTCTTTGCTGGAGGGGATGCCTCTTTGCTGGATTGGGTTGTCTCTTTGCTGGAGGGGATGTATTTTTGCTACATTGGGCTGTATCTTTGCTGGTTTGGCCTGCCCCTTTGCTGGAGGGAATGTCTCTTTGCTGGTTTGGTCTGCCCCTTTGCTGGAGGAGCGGTCTTTTGCTAGATTGGGCTATCTCTTTGCTGGAGGGGATGTCTTTTTCCTGAATGTATGGGGATGCCTCTGCTGGATTTGGCTGTCCCTTTGCTGGAGGGGATGTTGCTTTGCTGGACTGGGCTGTCTCTTTGCTGGATGGGAATATCTCTTTGCTGAATATATGGGGATGCCTCTGCTGGATTGGGCTATCTCTTTGCTGGATAGAAATAAAATGGCCATGTAAATGGAAGGTAGGGTGAAATGCAGGGGTGCGTACCTAGAGAATTTGACACCCGGGGTGGATCCTATATCTGGCATTTCACCCAACCTTAAAATGTAAAAACATCCATAAAAACTTGTAATGTTTTCAAGAATATTTATTGCACACATTTTACAGCTCCCCATCACAGTGCCCCTTGCAGTTTGCCCCCGTCTCTCTTATCACAGTGCCCCTTTTTACACTCTGCCTACCCTGCACAGTCCTACCTTCGGCATAAACCAATTTACTTTGTCATTATTTATTTATTTCAGGTACTTCTATAGCACCGTGCCACGATATCTTCATGGACTTTATTTATTTATTACTGTTTCATTTAACCAAATACGGCTTCCATCCTGAC
>BLSH010381601.1:59477-92212 GCA_018402905.1 Glandirana rugosa | reverse complement strand
CCCCCCCCCCCCCCCCACACTTTTTTTATTTTACCCCCCTTACCCTAAAAAAAAAAAGATTATGTTCCCTTAAAGCATGTTATACAACACAGTGCTTGTGCTGTGTTATTTGGCCCCTTGTATCACCTAAAATACCTGGCTGATCCTGCCAGTCTCTGACCACTATGTCTGACCACAGTCTCTAAACTGACCACTATGTATCATGGCTGCTGAGCCCTGACACTGTAGTCAGTTTATGTGCCTCCATCATCCGCAGCTCTCCTCTGTCCTTCTCTGTCCTCCTCTCCTTCCCCCTCCCTGCCTGTCTGCTCTGTGTCAGTGCCCGGTCCCACACACACAGGAGCACATAACATTATGGTACAGAGGGGATGGGAGGATTTTATCCTTTGGCTTAACAACCACTTTAAGGTGCTATCTGCACATTTCAGATACTTAACCATCCAGCGATGTCATGCCAGGCCACAGCTCCATCCCGTGCCGCCATGTTCTCTCTGACGTCATCGGAGGCTTCTCCTGGTGGTGGTTCAGCGGAAGTGGTGCCCCAGCCTGTAGTACCGTAGAGCCTCTAACGCCCACTTAATGGCCAAACACTCTTGCTGCAAAATTCTATAATTTGTTTCTGCTGGGGTCAGCTTCCGACTCAAATAGACCACCGGGTGTTCTTTGCCTACCACTTGGGACAAGACCTATACTGGAGGCATCAGTCTGGAACACAAAATTTTTTCTGAAGTCTGGGTCCACCGGCACATGCTGTTTACACAGGGCCTACTTCAGAGTTTGGAAAGCTGCTTTAGCCTCAGATTCCACTTAATCACTACAGAGGAACTTTTGCCCTTGGTAAGGCCAGGTAAGAGTGTTGCATTTGTGGCAAAGTTTGGGATAAACCTTGGATAATACCCAACCATGCCTAGGTAGATTCCTTGGTGGCAGGAGAAGGCCAGTTTTAAATGGCTTATACCATATGGACATGGGGTTTGATTAGGCCCCCCCCCCCAATGGTGTACCCTTAGATACTGGGCCTCTTCTAACCCTATGTCACACTTCTTTGCTATTACGCCAGAATTTCTAATGGAATTCATTACAGCCTGCACTTTAGGTATGTGGCTTTCCCAGTCTGTGCTGCAAATAACCACATCATCTAGATAAGCTGCTGAGTAGCATAGATGTGGGCTAAGCATCTTATCCATCATCCGCTGGAATGGAGCAGGAGCTCCATTTAATCTTCTAGGGCCACAAAAGCGGTATTCTCTTTTGCTCCATTTGTCACTGGAACCCTCTAGTGAGATCTATGGTGGTCATGTACCTGGCGGGGCTCAACTTCCCAACTAGTTCATCAGCCTGGGGCATAAAACCTTAAGGGCCCTTCTGACTTGGGTACTAAGACTACACCAATCACTTCTTGACTTCTCTATCACCCTGAGGTTGGACATCCTTCCATGGACTTCCTTCCATCCTTCCTTGGACTTCTCCAGCTACTGCCTGCCTTTGGGCCTCTGGAATACGATATGACTTAAGCCACACACGAACCTTGAGGTCAGTGACAATGTCATATTTAATCACATTTGTGCAGCCTGGCAACTCTGAGAGGGCTGGTTAAACAGGGCTAGGAGGACTTCTGTATCTTTCCAGGCTTTGATTAAATTTGCATGATAGATCTGCTCGCTCCTCCGTCTGTCTGGTTGGCACACCTTATAGTTTACTTCTCCAACCTTTTCCAGTATTTCATAGGGCCCTTGCCACTTAGCAAGGAACTTCTTTTCTACTGTGGGGACTAAAACGAGTACATGTTCCCTTAGGTGGAAAGTTCAAACCTTTGCCGATCTATTGTACATTCGACTCTGCTCTACCTAGGCTTGCTGCATGTTTTCCCAGACAAGGGACACTACCGAGCTAATTCTGTCCTGCATGGCTGAGATATGTTCTATGATGCTCGGTTGGGCGTAGATTCAGTCTCCTGGGTTTCTTTTACAATATCCAGCAACCCTCAGGAATGCCTCCCATACAAAAGTTCAAAGGGTGAGTACCCGGTGGAAGACTGTGGGACCTCTCTAATTGCAAACAACAGATCTGCCAGTAGACCATCCCAGTCTCTCCCATCTTTAGCCACTGCCTTCTTTAGAATTCTCTTAGGGGTTTTGTTAAACCATTCTACTAAAACCACCTGTCTGAGGGTGGTAATCTGAAGTATGCAATTGCTTAATATTCAACAATTTATACAACTCTTTTATTACGTTTGACATAAAGGGAGTCCCTTGGTCGGTTAGGATTTCTTTTGGGATCCCAGAACAGGTAAACATGTGGAACAACTCTATCGATCAAAGTATTTCTTAAGGGAAAAGCCTTGGGATACCAAGTGGAATAGTTCATGACCACTAGGATATACTGATGGCTTCTAGGAGACCTAATTCAATTTTACACTAATGACTGGCCCTATCAGATCCAATGGCGATTCTGTCAAAAGGAATCTCGATCACCGGCAATGGCAAGAGTGGGCTAGGATAATGGGGCATGGGGCTAACTTTTGACACTCACAATAGTTTTTGACATCTGCATGTATCCCATACCAAAAGAAACGCTGTAAAATTTATCCCTTGGGCTTTTCATATGCCTGGTGATCCCCCCCCCAAGGGGAGAAGTATGGGTCAAATTCAGCACTGTCCTCCTGTAAGGGCTGGGCACCACGAGTGGTTCCACAATCTTACCCCGAACTTTGTTAACTCGATACAACATGTGATAGTTAACTGCCATATGAAGGAACACCTTCTCCAACCCTGGAGCTACCGTGGTCCCATTGTTTACCTACACATTTTTCTGGTCTTGTTCAGGAGTAGGGTCCTGTAACTGGTTTGGTCCCAAAGTTGTTCCGGGAGACCTCGAGCTCTGGCACACCAAGAAAATCCAGGGTCTCAGGGGTCACCTCCCGGTTCACCCGTACAGAGTGCTACTCCTTAGTTCATCGACGGACACAGTGCCTCCTTAATCTTGACCAGTGGGTTATATGGCCTCTGCAGGAGTAGGACTAGGCAGAACATAAAACTTGGCTACGCCCCATGGGCCATCCTCTGTCAGTATATAACCCCCACCCTGCTCTAGGTATTCTGTTTTTTTCTGTATAGTCAGGAGTAAGGACCTAGCTCCTTGCTGGGTTCTTTTTGGTCCTAGCAATTTTTGTTTTTTATGCTTTCCATGCATCTTTTTGATTTTTTTTCCTGGGAGATCTACAATCAACTGCCAGGCTGGGTGATGGGCTGGATAATCCTAGATCCAATGGTCTCCCCAGTCCAGCCAGCGAGCGTGTGCAGACCGCAGCTACACGCTAGGTCGGCTGCGACATAGCCTCAACGGACGGAGGCTGCCCGCGAGTTTAACGTCTCACAGGGTCGCATATGACCGGGCTCTGGTCCGAGTCATAGCGCCCCCCCTGGCCGACAGCCCCCCACTTTGGTGGTGAGGGTCCTGTCTGGAGCGATACCCGCAGCCATGGAAGGGTAAGTACAGTCCCCTCACCTGTGTGGGGGTAGGGTGGACACAGGTACTCTTCAGGGATGGCCAGACCTGTCTGCAGGATCCCTCCTCCCATCCCTCAGTTAAGCTGGGTTCCCCCCCATCTCCCCTCCATCCCACCTATTAGTGTTCCCTGAGGTGGGGGGATGGGGGACTCATGCTGCTATGTATACTGCCTTGCTATGTGGGGCTGCAGTGCCTGGAGCTATGGGGTCCCAGTGCAGGGTTTTCCCCTCCATCCCCCACTCTGGGGGTGTTCCCTGGGGGGCTCATTTGCCAGTGTGGGTACAGTACCTGGAGGGGGGTCCCAATGAGAGGGTGCGGCAAAGGCTTCTGTGTGCTCTGGGAACCATGTGCTAGCATTTGGCAACATTCGGCAGCCATTTTCCCTTAGCCTGCTTGGTTTTCGGCTGGCGGCCATGTTGGCGTAGTCTGGGATGTCACAGCCGGTGGCCATTTTCCCTTGGTTTGGAGACAAACAGAGCTGTGCAGAGAGAGCCAAGCAGGCCATGTGATTTACAGAGCTTCCGGGCTCCTCCTCTTCCTCCTGGGATACATGTTTTGGACACATGGCATCCTGTGTGCTCTAATCAGGCCTTCTTCAGTCTGGTGTGATGAGTCCCTTGGGTCCCTTCTGTTTACCAACAAGCACCTTTAGTATCGGGGGGGGTCCATAGCAGTGACAAAAACATATTTTGTACTGCAGGGTCTCCCTTACTCCATGGAGCCTCAGGGTCACATCTCTCTCACTGATCCCCTCATGGGGGCGACTGGTCTTTCGGAGCCCCAGCTCCCTATTAATGATCTGACGGCAGTCCTAGAATCCCTAGTACCCTGGGTGGAAGTGGCGTGCGGGCAAAAGTCTGGCAGGAAGCATCCTCTGCCTACTCCTGTTCAGTCTGTCTCATCTGGTGCTGAGTCTGATGCTGCCATGGACATGGCCCGTCCAATGGGACTTGATACCACGCTTCCTGATCTGTCTGATAATTATAATGACTCCTCCATGGTCTCAGCAGCAAAGGAACAAACGCTGGTGGACACACTTGTTACTGCAGCACATGAGACTTTAAAAATGGAGGATGTGGCTAATGTGACCACTGATGTGGCTGTCCCTTTTGGTGCACACAAGGCACCTTGTGAAGCTAAGGTGTTTCCTTACCTTCCCTATTTTGACAAGTTTGTCTATAAGGAGCCCTCGCTCCTTATAGACAAACTTGTCAAAATAGGGACGGTAAGGAAACACCAAAGCAACCTTTTGTTGTCCCAAAATGTTTTGCAGTATGTTGCCCCTAGAGGAATCACTTATAAAAAAGTGGACCCTCCTGTTCCCATGTTGAATAAAGCAACCTTGATTCCAGTAGAGGATTCCCCATCCTTTAAAGAGTCTGTGGCGCGCAGCATGTTCACTATGGCAGGTTCAGCAATGCGACCGATTCCTGGCCTCGGCCCTGGTGTCTCAGACACTGACTGACTGAATGGGCCAAGCTTTTGTGCCAAGGTCTGTGGAATGAGCAGGTTCTTGCTGCTTATGTTGATCTGGCAGACCAGTTGGTCCAAGGGCTGCAGTTTGTTTGGGATGCAACTTTGGATGCAACTCCCCTGCTGTTCAAACTTTCAGTTTCAGCGGTAGTGGTTAGATGTGTGCTGTGGCTTAAGGAGTGGTCTAAACACCAAGCCTCTAAGAAGCGCTCGTTGATCTGCCCTTTCAAGGCGAACGCTTGTTTGGGGCTACCCTGAATGACATCATTAAGGGTGTCACGGGGGGGGAGAGTACCTTCCTGTCAGTCTAAGAAAGGGAAGGGGTCTCATAAATGTGGGACTTCTTTCTCAGCCCATAAGAAATTATTTCAGGCCCCCAGGACTTCAGACAAGGGAAACGGATCTCTCAAGTCTTCCTCTGGAGGTTCCAAGCAGTCTTGGTCTGGTAAGCCTAGAGCTGGCTTCTCCACTCCCACAGACAAGACCCCTTTCAGGTTCAGGTAACATTCAGACTACCTAAGGTCCCACCTATCCCTGTCAAGGGAATTTGGATTACCTACAGTCAGGTCCATAAATATTGGTACATTGACACAATTCTAATCTTTTTGGCTCTATACACCACCACAATGGATTTGAAATGAAACAAACAAGATGTGCTTTAACTGCAGACATTCAGCTTTATTTGAGGGTATTTACATCCAAATCAGGTGAACAGTGTAGGAATTACAACAGTTTGTATATGTGCCTCCCACTTTTTAAGGGACCAAAGGCCATGGGACAATTGGCTGCTCAGCTGTTCCATGGCCAGGTGTGTGTTATTCCCTCATTATCCCATTTACAAGGAGCAGATAAAAGGTCCAGAGTTCATTTCAAGTGTGCCATTGCATTTGGAATCTGTTGCTGTCAACTCTCAATATGAGATCCAAAGAGCTGTCACTATCAGAGAAGCAAGCCATCATTAGGCTGAAAAAACAAAACGAACCCATCAGAGCGATAGCAAAAACATTAGGTGTGGCCAAATCAACTCTTTGAAAGATCCTTCAAAAGAAAGAACGCACCGGTGAGCTCAGCAACACCAAAAGACCCGGGAGACCACGGAAAACAATTGTGGTGGATGAACGAAGAATTCTTTCCCTGGTGAAGAAAACACCCTTCACAACAGTTGGCCAGATCAAGAACACTCTCCAGGAGGTAGGTGTATGTGTGTCAAAGTCAACAATCAACAGAAGACTTCACCAGAGTGAATACAGAGGGTTCACCACAAGATGTAAACCATTGGTGAGCCTCAAAAACAGGAAGGCCAGATTAGAGTTTGCCAAACAACTTCTAAAAAGCCTTCACAGTTCTGGAACAACATCCTATGGACTGATGAGGCCAAGATCAACTTGTACCAGAGTGATGGGAAGAGAAGAGTATGGAGAAGGAAAGGAACTGCTCATGATCCAAAGCATACCACCTCATCGGTGAAGCATGGTGGTGGTAGTGTCATGGCCTGTATGGCTGCCAATAGAACTGGTACTCTTGTATTTATTGATGATGTGACTGCTGACAAAAGCAGAAAGATGAATTTTGAAGTGTTTCGGGCAATATTATCTGCTCATATTCAGCCAAATGCTTCAGAACTCATTGGATGGCGCTTCACAGTGCAGATGGACAATGACCCGAAGCATACTGCGAAGGCAACCAAAGAGTTTTTTAAGGGAAAGAAGTGGAATGTTATGCAATAACCAAGTCAATCACCTGACCTGAATCCGATTGAGCATGCATTTCACTTGCTGAAGACAAAACTGAAGTGAAAATGCCCTAAGAACAAGCAGGAACTGAAGACAATTGCAGTAGAGGCCTGGCAGAGCATCACCAGGGATGAAACCCAATGTCTGGTGATGTCTATGCGTTCCAGACTTCAGGCTGTAATTGACTGCCAAGGATTTGCAACCAAGTATTAAAAAGTGAAAGTTTGATTTATGATTGTTCATCTGTCCCATTACTTTTGGTCCCTTAAAAAGTGGGGGGCACATATACAAACTGTTGTAATTCCTACACCGTTCACCTGATTTGGATGTAAGTACCCTCAAATTAAAGCTGAATGAAAGTCTGCAGTTAAAGCACATCTTGTTTGTTTCATTTAAAATCCATTGTGGTGGTGTATAGAGCCAAAAAGATTAGAATTGTGTCGATGTCCCAATATTTATAGACCTGACCAGATTTGTATTCTGACTAGGGGGTCCTTCCTCTGGACAAACTTCAGGAACCACAGGCTGTTATTTACCGGCTGCTGTCACACAGTTCTCTCTACTGACTTGCATAGAGGTTCTGGGTCCAATGGTATCCACCTTCAAGACTGTTCTGCTTGTGCAGACCTGCATGCAGCTCCTTCAGCAGGTTTGGCTCCACAGGAGGATACCGAGGTTCGTGGCAAGGTCACGGGTGCCTCTGATAGATGCCGCAGTCGTCCTAGTGCCACTGCGGGGTCAACACCTTCCTCTTCTTTTGCTGTGCTTGCGAAGGATCGAGGTCGGAAGTCTTCTGGTCATTCTGGTGGCCGTAAACGTCCCTTGGGGGCTGCCTCTCAGAGAGGACCAGTTGTCCCAAGGGCTGAGCTTTCATCCTACTTTACAGTCGCTGGTTTTAATGGCTTAGCTATTGAAAGCCAGGTACTGAGGGATAGAGGTTTGTCGGGATCAGTGATCTCTACTATGTTGAAGGCGAGGAAGTCGACTTCTAGCAAGATATACCAACGTACATGGAATGCGTACATTTCTTGGTGTGAGTCGATTTGCGCTCATTCTCGTTCCTTCTCTATAGCTCGGATCTTGGCCTTTCTTCAATGGGGCATTAAGCAGAGGTTTGCCTTGAGTACTATCAAGGGCCAGGTTTCTACCTTAGCAATCTTCTTTCAGCGACCCCTAGCTTGCACTCTTTAGTTCATACCTTCATTCAAACTTCCATTCAAGAATATTCAGGTGGTTCCCTTACCTGTCCCAGAAGGTGGCATTCTTGGTGGCTATTACATTTGCCCGTAGGGTGTCGGAGTTGGCGGCATTATCCTGTCATACTCCCTATTTAGTGATCCACAGAGACAAGGTGGTTCTTCGTCACTGTCCATCGTTTCTCCATAAAGTGGTCTCGGACCCTACATTTAAATGAGGACATTGTGCTGCTGTCCTTGTGTCCCAAGCCAGCTCATCCCAAGGAATTTGCTTTGCATACCTTTTGGATGTGTTTTGTGCGATTCGAGTGTGTCTGGCAGCCACAGAGTCCTTTTCGGAGGTTCGCATTTTCTGGTTACACAAGGACGAAGGAAGGGGCTGGCCGCATCTTCAGACAGACGGAGACTCACGCCTATTCTATTAAAGGTTGGGTTCCGCCTTTCCCTGTCACGGCACATTCTACTTAGGCACTTAGTACTTTATGGGCCTTCCATCATTAAGCATCAATATCACAGGTGTGCAAGGCGGCCACTTGGTCGTCGGTGCATACTTTCACCAAATTCTACAAAGTAGATATTTTCGCATCTGCGGATGCTTCTTTTGGCCATAAAGTTTTGCGGGCTGCTGTTTAAGAGGGGCTGCTCCCTTTTGATGGGTGTTTTTCTTTAAAATTTTTATTTGTTCAGATGGGGCTCCTGTGACTCAGTTAAGGATCCTGTGTCCTGGTTAGGGCTCTTGTGGTTAACCTTGGGTTATTTTCCCCTCCCCTCATTTGATTTTGGCACTGCTTTGGGGCGTCCCACTGGTCAGGATTAAGGAGGCGCTGTGTCCGTCGATGAATTAAGTAGAACAGTGATTCTCAACCTGGGTTCCGTGGAACCCTAGCGTTCCTCCAGAGGTTGCTAGGGGTTCCTTGAGCAATGGTCAATTTCTACCTCTCAGATAAAATCCCACTGACACCACTGATGTTTTTAGCTATCTGTAAGAAGGTAATTCTTTCCAATGACCACAAGTGTTCTTCCCACTGACCATCACACTAATGTATCATGAGTTGTAGATTTCTAATTATTAGCAGGGGTTCCCCGAGAACTGAGCACTATTTCAAGGGTTCCTCCGTGTTGAAACTGTTGAGAAAGGCTGAAGTAGAAAATGGGATTTTTGTACTCACCGTGTTCATTGACGGACACAGCACCCACCCTTCTATGGAGTTTTGATACTTCTAAAACTGCTTGCTACTAAACTGAATACCTAGATCAGGGTGGGGGTTATATACTGACTGAGGAAGGCCCATTGGGCATAGCCAAGTTTTATGTTCTGCCTAGTCCTACTTTTGCAGAGGCCATATAACCCACTGGTCAAGATTAAGGAGGTCCTGTGTCCGTCGATGAACACGGAATAATGGATTTTACGGTGAGTACAAAAATCCCAGGGGTCACCCCTACAGCATTTACATCAACTTTTGGTTCAAACAGGTTGGGGTTCCCCATGCAGTCACACCAGAAAGTCCAGGACTCTTATCCTTCCCACTGCAGAGTTTTCTGGAACAGTGAAATGTCTCTATCCCCAATATTACACTGTGGAAAAGGATAGGGGACACGCCCACTTCAAGGTTGGTTTCAAAGGTCACCAGTGCTGTGGGGTACCTTTAACAGTCACCATGATGGTGGTCTTCAGGATCAGTCCAGTCTTTATCTTGGTTGCTCTCCTCCATCCTCACTCTCTAACCTCTGGTGGGGCTCAGGCCTGCTGTTATTCATGACTAAGGCTGGGTTCACACCTACGAGAATTGGATGTGGATTTCTCTGCATCTAATTCGCATAGCAGGAGACTGAGACCGACTCTCTATGGAGCTGGTTCACATATGTCCATTGTGGCTGCGGAGCGGATTGCACAGGATTGCTGTGCGTCTTTGGCTCCATTTCAGGGCCGAATTCAGCCAAAAATTTGGCCCTGATTCGTCCCTGAAACGGAGAACAGGGACGCACCGGACCCCTGCTATGAGCCACATCCATCAGAGGTGTGAACCCAGCCTAAATCATGCACTAAAAGAATGTAAAATCTTCGCTCGGTACAAGTAAGAAGAAAATAGCAGCCACTTAACAAACCATGATACCAGTTAGTAAATTATGAAGAAAAAAAATTAAGCAGCGCTCCAAATAATACAACCGCAATGAATAACATTTAATTATGCAAATAAAGTAAAAAAAGTGTCCATGTGTAAAATGAAGCTCAATCATAATTATGCTACACCAAAAAATTAGCCCATAAATAAAAACAGTCCATAGATACAAACAATGCGATAAGGAGATGATCCGTGCAACGTGAAAGTAAAGAGATCCATCACCAGCAGCACCCTCACACTCAGGCCTCTTACCAGATATCCAGGACCAGAAGTTATAATGGTCAAACAAGCATCAGCAAGTTTATCCAGGAGGGCAGCCGTCAGTGGATCACAAATCACATAAGGGAACCTCACAATGATATAAAAAGAGATACTTCGCTAGTGAAGCCCATTGCGATAAAGGCCTTTAGGGAGTGGCCTACCAGTGACGGACATCACGCTAACTGGCGCTAGTGTGTGAAGCCTGCAGCTCTTCTGTTGAACCAAACTGATGCTGGGTATGTTTGGTATGAAGGTAATTGTAGTCCTCTTTTAAATAAATCCTTTTATATCATGATGGGCTTCACTAGGGAAGTTTTTCTTTTTATATCATTGTGAGTTTCCATTATTTGATCTGTGATCCACTGATGGATGCCCTCCTGGAAAAATTTGCTGCTTCTTGTTGGACCGTAAGGGCTAGTTTTACACTTGCTTCAGCTTCAACACTCATTAAAGCTCATACAGCTTCACCAAGCTTTTATGATTTGTTTTTGAGGCTTCGGCAGTGCATCTAAGGGGCTTCAGTGAGACTTCAACAAGGCTTTGACGAGGCTTCAGTGATGCACTTTTGAAGCTTTGTTAAAGCTTGGTAAACGCCCTGTGTGTTTGTTGATATCTCACGCCTGCAATTTCTCCAAAACGAAGCGAAGCTAAAGCTGAATTACAGTCTCTGAAAAGCCGCAGGTGCTTCAAGCGAGCTTCAAACAAGCTTTGTCATAGACTTCTATGGAGGCGTTGGAGAGGCTTTGAAGCCTGGCTAAAACTACATGGGGTAAAATTTTTGACGCAAAGCTGAAGCGCAGCTAAGCCAATACAAGGTGTAAACAGGGCTGTAAGCTACCATGTTATTTAGTGACCTGAGCTTTGACTGGCGTTAAGGGAGCTTTAACCACTTCCATACAGGAGACTTACACCCCCTTCCTTCCCAGACCAATTTTCAGCTTTCAGCGCTCTCACACTTTAAATGACAATTGCTCAGACATGCTACACTGTACCCAAACAACATTTTTATAATTTTTTTCTCACAAATAGAGCTTTCTTTTGGTGGTATATAATCACTGCTGAGTTTTTTATTTTTTTCAATATAAGCGAAAAATTTAAAAAAAAAAAAAACACGTTTTTTTTTTAGTTTGTATTGAAAAATTTTGCAAAAAAGTAATTTTTCTTCATAAATTTAGACCATAATTTATACTGCTACATATCTTTGGTAAAAATAACCCAAATTAGTGGATATTACTTATTCTCTGTGAAAGTTATAGTCTACAAGCTCTGGTGCAAATCATTGAAAATTTATCACACCTGATGTACTGACCACCTATCTCACTTCCTGAGACCCTAACAAGCCAGGAGAGTACAAATGCCCCCCAAATTACCCCTTTTTGGAAAGTAGACATTCCAAGGTATTTAGTAAGGGGCATGGTGAGTTTTTTGAAGTTGTAATTTTTTTCCCCCAATTCTTTGCAAAATGAAGATTTTTTTTTTTTCACACAAAATTGTTAAACAACAAGTTATTTCTCACATACAGCATATGCATACTTGCAATGACACCCCAAAATACATTCTGCTACTCCTATGTATGGTGATACCCCATGTGTGAGGCTTTTACACAGCCTGGCCACATACAAATGCCTAACATAGAAGTAGCACCTAACACCCTAACATATAATCTATGAGGCATAATGAGTCTTTTGAATGGTTCGTTTTTTTCCAGAAGTTGTTGGAAAATGTGGGGAAAAAGATTAAAATGCATTTTTTAAACACAAAGTTGACCATTTATAAGATATTTCCAACACATAGCATGTACATAGCAAAAATGACACCCCAAAATACTTTCTGCTTCTCCTCCTGAGTATGGCGATACCACGTGTGAGACTTTTACACAGCCTGGTTACATACAGAGGCCCGACATTGAAGTAGCACCTTTAGGCGTTCTACGAGTATAAATTACACATCTCATTTCTCAACCACCTATTACACTTTTGAAGGCCCTGGAGCACCAGGACAATGGAATTGCCCACAAAATAACCCCATTTTGGAAAGCAAACACCCCAACGTATATTCTATGAGGCATTATGAGTCTTTTGTATGGTTAAATCTTTGAAAAACGCGTAAAGAAAATAAAAACTCTTTTATTTTTTACACAAAGTGGTCAATTTATAAGATATTTCTAACATATAGCATGTACATAGCACAAATTACACCCCAAAATACATTCTGCTTTTCGTCCCGAGTATGGCGATACCACATGTGTGAGACTTTTACACAGCCTGGCCACATAGAGAGGTCCGACATACAGGGAGCACCAGCATGTGTTCTAGGAGCATAAATTACACTTAAAATATCCTAATGACCTATTACACTTTTGAAGGTCCTGGAGCACCAGGACAGTGGAATTACCCACAAAATGATGCCATTTTGAAAAGCAAACACCCCAATGTATATTCCATGAGGCATTATGAGTCTTTTGTACGGTTCATTTTTTTCCACAAGTCTTCGGAAAACATGGAAAGAAAATGAAAACTTGTTTTTTTTTTTTTTTACACAAAGTTGTCAATTTATATGATATTTCTAACACATAGCATGTACATGGCAAAAATGGCTCCCCAAAATATATTCTGCTACTCGTCCCGAGTATGGCGATACCACATGTGTGAGACTTTTACACAGCCCAGCCACATAGAGAGGTCCAGCATTAAAGTAGTACCTTCAGGCGTTCTAGGAGCATAAATTACACATCTAATTTCATTCCTACCTATCACACTTTTGAAGGTTCTGGAGCACTAGGACAATGGAATTACCCACAAAATGACCCCATTTTGGAAAGCAAACACCCCAATGTATATTTTATGAGGCATGGGCTGCAGATACGTACTCCTCGGGTACTCGTATGGGCTGCAGATAGGTACTTGGGTACTCTGATGGATTAGTAAAAGGTACTTGGGTACTCTGATGGGCTGGAAAAAGTTCTTGGGTACTCTGATGGGCTGGTGACAGGTACTCAGATGGTCTGGTGCCAGGTACTTGGGTACTCAGATGGGCTAGTGACAGGCAGTCGGGTACTCAGATGGGCTAGTGACAGGTACTAGGGTACTCTGATGGGCTGGTGACAGGTACTAGGGTACTCTGATGGGCTGGTGACAGGTACTCGGGTACTCTGACGGGCTGGTGACAGGTACTTGAGTACTCTGATGGGCTGGTGACAAGTACTCAGGTACTCTCATGGGCTGGTGACAGGTACTCGGGTACTCAGATGGGATGATGAC
The DNA here is from genome assembly GCA_018402905.1 of Glandirana rugosa. Lineage (NCBI taxonomy): Eukaryota > Metazoa > Chordata > Amphibia > Anura > Ranidae > Glandirana > Glandirana rugosa. The sequence continues at coordinate 78,656 of BLSH010381601.1, read as the reverse complement.
AGGTACTCGGGTACTGTGATGGGCAGGTGACAGATACTCGGGTACTTTGATGGGCAGGTGACGGGTACTCAGATGGGCAGGTGACAGGCAGTTGGGTACTCAGATGGGCTAGTGACGGGTACTAGGGTACTCAGGCTAGTGACAGGTACTTGAGTACTCAGATGGGCTAGTGACAGGTACTCGGGTACTCAGATGGGCTAGTGACAGGTACTCGGATACTCAGATGGGCTAGTGACAGGTACTAGGGTACTCAGATGGACTGGTGACGGGTACTCGGGTACTCTGATGGACTGGTGACAGGTACTCGGCTACTCTGATGGGCTGGTGACAGGTACTCTGGTGCTTTGATGGGCAGGTGACAGGTACTCGGGTACTTTGATGGGCAGGTGACAGGTACTCAGGTACTCTGATGGGCAGGTGACAGGTACTCGGGTACTCTGATGGGCAGGTGACAGGTACTCGGGTACTTTGAAGGGCTAATGACAGGTACTCAGGTACTTTGGTGGGCGGGTGACAGGTACTCTGGTACTTTGATGGGCAGGTGACAGGTACTCGGGTACTCAGACTGTTGACCCGCACTCAGGTACTCTGATGAGCTGGTGACAGGTACTGGGGTATTCAGAAGGGTTGGTGACAGGTACTCGGGTACTCTGATGGGTTGGTGACATGTGCTCGGGTTCTCTGATGGGTTGGTGCAGGTACTCAGATGGGCTGGTGACAGGTACTTGGGTACTCTGATGGGCAGGTGACAGGTACTCTATTGGGCAGGTGACGGGAACTCGGGTACTTTGATGGGCAGGTGACAGGCACTCGAGTACTTTGAAGGGCTAGCGACGGTTACTCAGGTACTTTGATGGGCAGGTGACCGGTACTCGGGTACTCTGATGAGCTGGTGACAGGTACTGGGGTACTCAGAAGGGTTGGTGACAGGTACTCGGGTACTCTGATGGGTTGGTGACATGTGCTCGGGTTCTCTGATGGGTTGGTTACAGGTACTCAGATGGGCTGGTGACAGGTACTCGGCTACTCTGATGGGCTGGTGACAGGTACTCGGGTGCTTTGATGGGCAGGTGACAGGTACTGGGGTACTTTGATGGGCAGGTGACAGGTACTCGGGTACTCTGATGGGCAGGTGACAGGTACTCGGGTACTCTGATGGGCAGGTGACAGGTACTCGGGTACTCTGATGGGCAGGTGACAGGTACTCGGGTACTTTGATGGGCAGGTGACAGTGCTCTTTATTGGGGGGGGGATCAGTGTGATTGGTGCACACAGTAAGCAGTAACGAGTAACACAATCAGTGTGTGAAGAGTAGAACCTGTTAACAGCTTGTTACTGCGGATTCTGCTCATTCTGTGACCAGCTGTGATTGGACACAGCCGGTCACGTGGTAAAAAGCCAATATGATTGGCTCTTTACCACGATCGGGGTTGGGCTTTGTCCGAGGGACAAGCCCAAACCCCGATCGCCGCGCTGCGTGCCCCCCGGGGGCGCGCGCGAGCGGAGTGCATGCCGCTGTTTGTTTTGGTCGGAAGTGACCGGCTGTGATAGGACACAGCCGGTCACGTGGTAACCCCAATCATGGAAGGCCGGAGTCCCGAGGGACACGGCCTATTGCCACGATGCGGGGCCCGCAGAGCGGCAAAAACGGGAGGACAATATAAGACATCCACCCAGGATGGGAAGTGCACCTTGCCGACGTATCATTACTATACGCCGGTAAGGAAGGGATTAACAACGCCTGTCTGACGCCCTGTTTTGAAGCAAGTGTAAACGAGCCCTAAGAGGTCTGAGTGTGAGGGTGCTGCTGGTGACGGATCTCTACTTTCACTTTGCAGGGATCATCCCTTATCGCATTGTTTGTACCTATGGACTGTTCTCATTTATGGGCTCATTTTTTGGTGTAGCAATATTATGATTGAGCTTCATTTTACACATGGGCACTTTTTGACTTTATTTGCATAATTGAATGTTATTCGTTGCTGTTGTATTATTTGGAGCGCTGCTTATTTTTTTTCTTCATGACTAAATAAGGAAGTGCAGGACTTCTTGTGTTGGGAAGATGGCAATGAGTGATAGAGGGGGTGGGGACACTCGTCCTATAATCCCCTCATCACTGTCATTCCTATAAAAGACAGTTCTCGTTGTTTCCTCACTCTCTGACTAAGGTCCATGAATAAAGAAATTTAACTGGTAGGAGATCAGAGGAGCCATTTACTCGTTGCCTTCAGGGGAGAATTGTAAGATCCTCAGAGACTAAGCTGCCTGATGTAGGTGGAGTCCTGGTTTATGGGAACCAATCAGCTCATGTCTAGTAATAATCTTTTTATTTCTATTTTAGCAGATGGACGGGAGATGAGGAAAACCTCAGAGGATTGTCTCACTTTGTCTCCAGACTGTAAAGTAGAAGATGAGGACATCACACAGTATAGTCCAAGAGAAAACCCGGCTACCTCAAATGTCCATCCGGCACCACACAGTGTAGATGGACCATCGTATTCCTCTTATCCTGAGGAACCTCAGACTGTGAGGGACGGTGCCGATCTTCCAAAAGATGAGAGGTTTTCCTGTACTGATTGCGGGAAGAGTTTTTCAAAGAAGCTCTATCTTTTAATACATTTGAGATGTCACACAGGAGAAAAGCCACATTCCTGTGCTGAATGTGGGAAGTGTTTCCGTTCAAAATACCATCTTGATATGCATAAAACGTCTCACACAGGGGAGAAACCGTATTCCTGTCTTGAGTGTGGGAAATATTTTTCAGACAACTTCCATCTTTCCAGACATCAGAGATCTCACACAGGGGAGAAACCGTATTCCTGTCCTGAGTGTGGGAAATGTTTTTCAGACAAGTCAAGTCTTTACAGACATCAGAGATGTCACACGGGGGAGAAGCCGTATTTCTGTCCTGAATGTGGGAAATGTTTTTCTGCAAAGTCCCATCTTTACACACATCAGAGATCTCACACAGGGGAGAAGCCGTATTTTTGTCCTGAATGTGGGAAATGTTTTTCTGTGAAGTCCAGTCTTTACACACATCAGCGATCTCACACGGGGGAGAAGCCTTATACCTGTCCTGAGTGTGGGAAATGTTTTTCACAGATGTCCAATCTTTATAAACATCAGAGATCTCACACGGGGGAGAAGCCATATTCCTGTCCTGAGTGCGGGAAATGTTTTTCACAGATGTCCAGTCTTTCCACACATCAGAGATCTCACACGGGGGAGAAGCCACTTTCTGTCCTGAGTGAGGAAATTGTTCCTCAGTGAAGTCCTCTCTTCCTGTACATCAGGGAATCCCACACAACCCTTGAGGTGTATTAGAGCCTTGAGTGTGGGAAATGTCTTCTATATGAATGTTGCTGGACATCGCAGCTCTCATGTGGGGAAGAAGCACATCCTGATATACACCTCAGATATACTCCATGGCTGATCTTCATCATGTAAGAAACAGTTCGTAAGGAGATCAGAGATCACCAAAGACATGGATGAAGTGTTGTACTGTGTTGGCCATTGATAGCAGCAGAAAAATAAAAATGGAGTCATTACCTTTCATTGGCTGAGTACATTTTGTGGTGTAAGATTTCACAAACACTTTAGTGCTTTGATTTAAAAAAAAAAAAATCATTCCCCTAGCTGTGATGAATATTGGATGTATTTTATTTCATACACTGATTTCTTTGGCTCCATCTAGTGGCCATAATGCAGTATTGTGCTATTTTTATTGATTGAAGTAGTTTAGGAAAAAATTCCCATTATGTCCACTAGATGGAGCTGATTATCATAGGAAATCACTGTGTTAAATTATGACCAAAATTTGTAACGGTTGGATGAATGATTGTTACATTCCTCCAATAAATGTTCTTTAAATAGACTCCTTAGTTTCCTTCATAAGACATGGCTTCATACTAATAAGGGAAATAAGGCACACCAGCCTTGTGCATTACCCTTTGCAATATTTTAATAAAAAAAGGTTAAAAACGTAGTCCACCACAGAGTCCTATCCAGCAAGACCTACTGGTCAGCATTAGCCATGGGATGTGAAGCCCAAAGGGAAGCTGACACATTTCAAGGGTGTCCCCTCTTCTTCAGAGCTAAGTTTGGAAAGTATATGGATGGCCTTTATACAATAACTGAAAGTCAAATGACTGTCCCATGTGATTAAAGCCCCTCCCTTCTGTGGGAGGGCTGATGAGTTGGACATCAAAAAATAAAAACGCCCCCATTAGGGACATACATCAGAATTAAAGGATGCAAACACCCATCTACGTGAATAATAAATGAGTCCAGCACAATATATGGAGAGTGATCGGGGGAACAGATGCAAAGTACCCAATGCTCTAATAGGATGAGATCAGGTTAGGATTTTTTCTCCTCTTGGTTAGCATTGCAGAGAAGCCTGGGTACACAGCCAAGACAGCTGATTGGAGGAAAGGCACACACCCCCTCTCCTCATAGGTAGAGACTCTCAGCTCTCTCTGTTGTATCGTTCAGAGCTGTGCTAATCTATTTATAGCTCCCTCCCCGACACAAAACTCCGGCTGCTTTTATCATAATGTGATGGAATACTTGTCAGGCTGATAACAGAACGCCGCAAGAGACAGCTACGGGACAGAGGGCTTTGGAGAGCGATAACAAAACACTGCAGATTTCATGATTCAGGTTTACATTCACTTTAAACCAACAATATTATTTAAACCAACCATTGATTTCACATCAAAAATATTGCATTTGACCTTTAAATGTTGATAAGTACCATGGCGGTTACCACCATCTAGTAGACAAAGGTGGTATTTTCCTTTTTAAATCAATGGAAACCAAACAGCTCAGCAAAGACCCTACAACATTAGTCTCCCATCCTACTAGCATTCATCTCCCATCCTACTAACATTTGTCTCTCATACTACTAATATTCGTCTCCCATCCTACTAACATTCATCTCCCATCCTACTAACATTTGTCACTCATCCTACTAACATTCGTCTCCCATCCTACTAACATTTATCACTCATCCTACTAACATTTGTTTCCCATCCTACTAACATTTGTCACTCGTCCTACTAACATTCGTCTCTCATCCTACTAACATTTGTCTCCCATCCTACTAACATTCATCTCCCATCCTACTAACATTTGTCACTCATCCTACTAACATTCGTCTCCCATCCTACTAACATTTGTCACTCATCCTACTAACATTCGTCTCTCATCCTACTAACATTTGTCTCCCATCCTACTAACATTCATCTCCCATCCTACTAACATTTGTTACTCATCCTACTAACATTCGTCTCCCATCCTACTAACATTTGTCACTCATCCTACTAACATTCGTTTTCTCATTCTACTAACATTCGTCTCCCATCCTACTAACATTTGTCACTCATCCTACTAACATTCGTCTCTCATCCTACTAACATTCGTTTCCCATCCTACTAACATTCGTTTCCCATCTTACTAACATTCATCTCCCATCCTACTAACATTCGTCTCTAATCCTACTAACATTCTAACATTCTTCTCTCATCCTACTAACATTCGTCTCCCCTCCTACTAACATTCGTCTCCCATCCCATTCACAAATAAGAAATGTACATTTTCACTGCACTTTTTTTTTTTTTTATAAATATAGACCCCCTAAATGTCAGGAGGTGTTTATATAAGGTTGGGAAAGGAGCATAAAGGGAAACTCCACTTTCGTGGGGAACAAAAATAGCAAATAAAGTAAAAATAATATAGCGTATACAATTGCGACACAAGTCATATTGTAATTAAATGTTATTAAAAAAATGAACTTTCCAATCCTGTAATTTTCTGTAAAATGCAATATGGCTGCTTGGAGGTGTTTTGTACACAGAATGTATAAAGAGCGCCACCCAGAAACATTTCCTGCTTGTGTGATTGGCTCACCAATTTTCCCAGAAGTTTGCACTAATATACAAGTCAGATACTAAAGTCTAATTTTTTTCTTTAAAAATAACAAACTTGTTATACTTCCTTCCTCTGTGCAGTTGGTTTGCACAGAGGGGCCCGGATCCTCCTCTTCTCTGGTCCCTCGCTGGCACTCTTGGCCCATCCCTCCACTGAGTGCCCCCACAGCAAGCAGCTTGCTACGGGGGCACCTGAGCCGAGCCGCTGCTCTGTGTGGCCATTCAGACATGAAGCCGTGGTTTGGCCATGCCCCCTTTCTCTCCTCATTGGCTCACTGACTTTGATTGACAGCAGCAGGAGCCAATGGTGCTGCGCTGCCATCTCAGCCAATGAGGGAGAGTCCCGGGCAGCCGAGAGTCTCATGGAACATCGCTGAATCGAGATGGGGCTCAGATATGTATTAGGGGGGCTGCTGCACACAGAATGTTTTTTTATCTTAATGCATAGAATGCACCTTCTGCCTTTACAACAACTTTCAGGCATCCCCTGCAATAAAAATGTCATTTTTGGTGAGATACTTTCAATAAGAAATCACGGCTAAAGGGATGCAGGCCCAGCAGCTTTCCTCATTAGAGCCCTGCAGGTGCACAGCTGGTTGATAATTATGCATTTTAGTTTTAGTCCCATTTTGGTCTTCTCAAGTGTTGTCATTTTAGTCGTATTTAGTCAACTAAATCCCCAGTACATTTTAGTCAACTAAAATCTAATCTATTTTGTTAAATAATCCATTATTTCTCCTAAATTTTCAAAACTCATACACTCCTGGAGTAATAAAATCTAATATGTTGTTATTTATGGTTTGAACAAACTACACAGACACAGATTTAGCCATTATATAACGTCTTTTCTGTGTGATACCTTAAACCTAAAAGTTTTGTTACAAAAATATTGTTTTTTGAGTCACAGCTTCATTCCTTGCTATAAGTGCATGCTACTTTTCTGTTGTTGAGAAAAAGTAGTCCAAAGCTCACCCACACACTGCACAGTCAATGAAATCACTGTGCAGACAAATGCTTGCACAAGTGGGACATACCAAAGAGGAAGATCCTAAGCGTTATAACAGACACTAGGAATAATATGGTGGCAGCATTTAAACAAACCCTTAGACCCCACAAGCCCTTAGACCCCCATCACAAGATGCTGATAACCCACGGGACATTATCTGTAAATTACACAAATATTCAGTAAAGGAGCAAATCATGCAATGCATGCGCAAACTCCCTTTCTTTGACTTTGATGGTGCCCACAGAACCACCCAGCTCTAGAGAGGAAGACTCCCCCATGACACAAAGTGACCAAAATTAATGATCTAAGGTGTTGGTGAGCCAATCTTATTATTCTTTTACATGATGGCACTATAGTCAATTATTAAATGGATATGAAATGAATGATCTTGGGGCTGTCTGCTCTACTGGTTTATCTTTGTTATTTTTCCACTTTATTTGTATCTAGTGTAAAACTATTCCCATAGGATGTTGGACCAAACACCGTGTGTGGTGGTGCATGGAGGCAAGTGTTAAAAGAATCTTTGGGGAGCATGGCTTGGGCATGATCATGTGAGGCAGCACAGCTCTTCAGCTCCTCACTGACCGCTGCTTCTACAGCAATTCTCGGGGACCCTGACACACAATTCGGGCATCCACAGCAATGTCCCAACGCTGCGGAGCACAGTCCCAGCCGCGGACCACCGCAAAAGCGGATCAGGGCTCTATAAATTCCTATTTTGGCTCCGGAGAGCAGCCGCATGGAGGACCTTCCAAAATGAAAACCCGGCCAGCACAGGGATGGCGATGCAGCAGAAACAGCAGCTAAATCAGCTAAGCAGCTTGCAGCTTCACCGATCGCATCAGCAAGGCTGCTAAGCAATACAGCTCCCCCTGTCTCACCAGGCTCATCCACTTCTCAGGACCAGGACTAAGATATATTTTACCTACAGGGGGACCAGGACCTTAGGAAGCACATATGGGCCCTCCCCACTAAAGAGGACTTGAAGAGATTTGTTAGCAGGGTGGAGAAGGCCCTGAAACAGGACATTGAGCAACTCCTGGCAGATACTAACCACCTTGGTAATAGGCTTGAGACCCTGGAGCAGAGGTTTGAGGACTCATTGCCCATTATATCTCAGCGGATAAATGCTCCGTGCAGGACCGGAGGATCGAGGCCCTAATATGCCAGCTGGACGACTATGAAAATTGTAGTCGCCGATCCAATATCAACATAAAAGGGCTGCCTGAGGCCACATCAGCTAAAGACATTGTCCCTACGCTTCAGGGCATATTCAAGGAAATACTGGACTCACCCCCTAACATGCCTATTGAGATAGATAGAGCACATAGGGCCCTTAGACCCCCATCACAAGATGCTGATAACCCACGGGACATTATCTGTAAATTACACAAATATTCAGTAAAGGAGCAAATCATGCAATGCATGCGCAAACGCCCTTTCTTTGACTTTGATGGTGCCCGCCTTTTTTTCTACCAAGATTTATCACATCACATACTGATGCAACACAGGGCTATTTGCCCCCTTCTGGCGGCTATGAGATCCGCAGGTAATACCTACAGATGGGAATTCCCTTTTAATCTACAAGCTGAAAGAAATGGCAAATCAGCCACACTGCACACTAAGGATGACCTCCCACATTTGCCTTCCCAGCTGGGATTGGACCCAGTGGACTTTCCAGATTGGCATTTTACTACAGATATCGCACCAGCCCCAGATGCCCAACCCCGGCTACCTGCAAGATCCAAAAGGAGATCCAAAGGATGTAAACGCTCATCTCAAGGCACTTCTCCCCATCCTAAGACTGGAGGTGATTGGGATGTTTGAAGCACATTGTGCTCTTGTCTGGTGATATGAGTGACTCTGTCAATGCAGAACCCACAGCTGAAAGTTCCTGCACCTTTGGATGCTAGCGAGTATCCTCTGACATTGGATACAGACACAAAACTGCTGAACTGATTTAATTTCTGTGGATGCGGATGTAGCCTTACACTTCCCCGGATAGATTAAGCTACCTAGTCTAAGAGGAGCTGCCACACACATGTTGATTTATGTCTGATCACGCCCCCCCCCCCTTGGAAAGCCTTATTTGGGCGATGGCCCTAATGTGGGCACTGTGCCGTGGCCCGGTGGTCCTCCGTTCTTGGGGGGGGGGTTGCCGGATCAGGGCATGCAGTTGACCTTGGCTCCAGGGGTTCCTGGGGTCACTTCCAATGGGTTACGCCATCTTTTGATGTTTGTTGTTTTATTTCATGCCCCCCCTTTTTTTTTTACTGAATCTAACACTTTTTGTCCTATCTCTAGGAAAAGGTTCTCTAACTGTTCACCCGATGGCTGGGTTTCCACGATGGGCTCGCTTGGATCGCTCTTTGATGATAGTTCATGGCTATGATTAAGGTAGTGTCATATAATGTGCGAGGTCTGTGTTCTCCGCACAAACGTAACAGACTGTGGCTTGAATTGAAATGGTTAGGGGCTCAGGTATTACAGATAAATCCATCCGTCCCTAAATTACCCACTCATGTCTACTCTCAGTGGTTTTTGAGCACTTCCCCGGCCCCCAAATCCCAGGGAGCGGCCATTGCCATTCATAAGAACTGCCATTTTTTACCCACTAGTTACGAAGTTGATCCACAAGACTGCTATGTTTTCCTGAAAGGCACAATTGCAGGACAGACATATACATTTGCGACACTCTATGCCCCTAACTCGCAACAGCTTTCATTCATTGACAGGGTCTTGGATAACCTGGCCAACTTCCGAGAGGGGGGACTTTAGCATCAGCCCAGACCCCACCTTGGACACCTCGACGGGCCGTTTGACGCATTCATATGCCTTCCTGTGTCATTTTCACAAATGTCTACAGTCCCATGCTCTAGTGGACTGTTGGCATTAATTGCACGCATCAGAGAAAGACTACAGCTACTATTCCAGTGTAGATGGAGTATACACCCACATTGACCTGCTTCTGACTGCCAGGATTCCCTGGATCTGCTCATGGATTCTACCATTGAGCAGATCACTATCACTGACCATGCCCCAAATACGTTTATGCTTCTTCCCAATCGAATAGAGTCTGGTCATGGAGGCTAAACGAGAACCTGTTAGATGACATACGGGTGGTGATGGGGATTGAAGAGACTATAAACCACTACTTTCAGGAAAATGATAATGGGGAGGTAGAAACTATTATGGGAGGGCCACAAGGCAGTGATTAGAGGAGGCCTCATAATGTGGGGCTCTAAATTAAAGAAGGAAAGGCAAGCCAATTTTAATAGGGTCCTGATGGAATTACAAAAGGCAGAACTGAAACACAAACAGACTGCGGACCCCGAGACATTCAGGCACCTCACTGAGCTGCGCACACTATTCTCTAAACTATTGGACCGACGCATACACAGGCGGCTGTGCCGTGTGTCACACAAATATTATAAACATGGTAATAAATATGGCAGACTGTTAGCACGGGCACTGCCGAAACGATGAATGGCCTTACATAACCATAAGCGGCGCTCACCTACTGGAGACATCGTACAACACACTTCAAAAATTGTGTCAATGTTCCGTGACTATTATGCAGCCCTCTGTGACCTCAAAGTGAATGCCACCCCCACAGAGGTAGCTCAGAAGCGAGACCGCATTGCGGCCTACCTCTCCTCCGCAGGGTTCCCTACCCTATCCCCCGAACAGCAGGCTGACCCAGAACTTCCAATCTCACCCACAGAATTGTTGGCCACCATACGGTCCCTCCCATCTCAGAAGTGCCCTGGTCCGGACGGCTTAACAAAAGCTTATATGCAATTTTTAAACAGCTTCAGTCACCTATGACTACGTTCCTTAATTCTCTTGCTACCAAAGGGGGCTTCCCGCAAGGGGCCATGCTAGCCCACATAACAGTACTCCCGAAGGAGGGAAAAGACCATACCCTTCCCCAGAATTACCGTCCAATATCATTATTAAATACAGACCTAAACATTTTTGCTAAGATACTCGCTAACCGACTTAAACATCTCCTCACAGATATAATACACCCAGATCAGACGGGCTGGATAGTTGGAAGGGAGGCACGAGATAACTCTAATAGGGCTTTGCAGCTCATCCATTGGGCCAGCACGGGAGATCGAATGCCACCTTAGATGATTCTCTCCACTGACACTGAGAATGCGTTCGTTCACGTGGACTGGGATTTCCTTCAAGCTGTTCTAGTAAAATTGGGACTAGGCCCACATATGCTCTGTTCAATCTTGGCCCTTTACACTTTCCCAATAGCACAGGTTAGGGTAAGCGGGGGCTTATCCCCTGCTTTCCCCATTTGGAATGGCATGAGACAGGGGTGTCCTCTTTCACCCCTGTTGTTCGCCCTGGTTTTGGAACCTCTGCTCTGGAAAATGAGAGTGAATCCAAACATCAGGGGGAGCACGGTTGGCCAAACAGAACATAAACTGTCGTCCTATGCCGATGACATTTTGTTTCATGTTGTGGACTCCACTGTCTAACTGCCGAACTTGATGGAGGAATTATCTACTTACAGTCAGACAATTTCCGGATAAACTACACTAAATTAGGGATACTGCCTATCACAGTCCCCACGACCTTGGTCACTGTCCTGAAGGGAGCTTTCCCTTTCTCGTGGAAGACCCCCTCATTGAAATATCTGGGAATCCATCTCACAGATAAACTGGATGCTTTATATACTGCTAATTATGTCCCTCTGCTTAAACAGATAAGCCATGACCTGCAACCATGGGACAAAGAAACTTTCACGTGGGTGGGCCGTACAAATATCATTGAGATGACTATTCTGCTACGTGTACTGTTTCTATTACAAATGGTACCTATTCCATTACCATCCCATTTTTTTAGGGAGCTCCGCAGTCTGTTCGTTGGATTTGTGTGGAGAAACAGGAAACCTAGGATAGCCATGGCAATTCTACAGAGAACCAAACGATCTGGGAGTCTAGGTCTCCCTAATATCTCACAGTATTATAGAGCGATATAATACTTAAGCGAAAACTTAATTGGAGGTTTCACACAACTGCCAAGCTGTGGCTACAAATGGAATAGGTCATGGCCGGCAGGAACCTGTCATATGCTCCATGGGTACCGAAAAATGACAGAGGCCTCTCGGAATGGACATCACCCCTGACCATCCATGCACTGAGGACATGCGACAGACTAAACAATACCTTAGCACTGCCCCCCCACTTCACCGCTGACACCAGTCTGCAGCTTTCCGTGGTTCCCCCCGGTGAACAAATGTCCTCTCTCGGGTCCTGAGTGAGGGATGGTACCCACAGCCTGGCACGCTTTATACACGGTCACACCATGGTCCCCTAGCAACCCTCAGGGAGCGTTATGGAAGCTTCCCCTTTGATTTTTGGAGGCATCACCAACTGTCTGACTTTGTAGCATCTCAACATCATAAGTCGCAGGTCAGGTCCACTCTCACGGAGTTCGAAAGTTTATGGGCGGAACAGGACCCCCTGTCTCACATGATCTCTGCACTTTATAGATTACTTGAAACAGCTAAACCTCAAAGCTCGTCTTACTTAATTAAAGAATGGGAGCGAGACCTCCAGTGCGAATTTTGCAAAAGAGCAGCTAGATCATTTATACTACTTAACACACTCCAACTCAGTCAAATCCAAGACTCAAGAGCATAGTTATAAACTCTTAACCCACTGGTACAGAGTGCCAACACTGTTGGCTAAACTATATCCCACTGTCTCGGGGATATGCTGGAGGGGCTGTGGACTGGAGGGGATGCTCCTGCACATTTGGTGGGAGTGCCCCCTGCTGCGACCATTCTGGCAAATGGTTGGGAAACATATCTCCGAGGGTCTTGGGGTGACCCTGCCAGACTCCCCAAAACATTTTTTGCTGCATCTCCCCTCCACCTCTCTAGCTCAAAAAAAAAGAAGTGCTCTTCCCCACCTTTTCAATGTTGCTAAAAGCCTCATTCCAATTCATTGGAAAAGCTCACGAATCCTGACCGAAACTAAATGGATTGAGCGGGTGGGGGAGATCATGGCAGCAGAGGAGTGGGTGGCAACCTGCAGAGGCACTCAAAAGAGGTTTGATTCCACCTGGATGTCCTGGAAAGAACATATTTCAAGCTCAGTACCAGTAACTTCCAGCCTGAATCTTGCTCTGTTAGCCCTAGCTGAACCCCAGTTTGCGCGACTTGCCCGGGTGAGCCTCGGAAACGGAGCTAGCACCACACATGTGGTTGATAGTAGATAAGTCACAGATCTTGTTTGAACAATTGATTCTAACGATTCTAAAGTTATGAATGTTATTGTGTATAGCCTGACCTATTTTCTATTGTCACTTGGCCATGTATATCTTGTATGCCTTAAGAAACCGGGGTCAGGGGAATGAGACTCCAGTAGAATGATCCCCACCATTCCCCCTGTGGGGACTGCCTAGATCCACAGAGACTGACTGTCCAGGACCCACTGGGACCTGATTCTGCAGCCCCATTCTCCCACCTTGGCCCCGACTCCATGATTGGATATATAGCGTAATGGCCAATCCCTTCTCCCCCCATCCCTTTACTATGTTTTTATGTCTAAATATTATTTGTAATGTATATTGCCTTACAATATGCCTCTACTTTATGTCCTTTATTTTTGTATCTGGAAAATTTGTCAAATAAAGATTACCAAAAAAAAAAAAAGAATCTTTGATAAAGCAAGAAGATCAATAGTGAGCATCTTGAAGTCTTCCATTCCATTGCAACACTGAAGATATTGGAGCATTGTGGCCTTTCTCTTTTAAACCCCACATGCTGGTCAAGTAATACTACTAGTACATTCAATATGATCGAAAGAGTCGGTCTGCCAAATCGCAAATAACATAGGATGGGATGCAGCTCGCTCCTTAATTAAATGGAAAAAGCTCACATCATTGCATTACCTACTGCTACCTTTTGCAGAGTGGAACATACTAAAACCCTCCAGAGTGACACCATGTCAATGTCTCTGCCCTCTTTGATCTACTCTCTATTACTTAGCCACCTTGAGGACTTTAAACAGAACACTAGCTACCAAGACCGAGCCACAATTGCACAGATAATGAAAGGGAATGTGAACCAGCGTTTTGCTCCATTCATTCTTAGATCCAAGTAACTGATGAAATGTTTTCGCCAGTACTTGCAGCAGCTGTTGTTTTTTTGTCAATTCTGCTGTCTGTGAAAACCCTTGTTGATGTGGCTGATGAGATTATTCAGGAACTGATTAAGAAGGCAGAGGAGTATGCTTGTGCTTTAAGAAAATCCACATTGCCCCACTTACAAGACGAGGAGCTGTCTGGCTCTGAAGATGATGTGTAAGAAGGAGATTATTGAAAAATCACAGGAAGTGGAATAAGCACCATCCACATCTAAGCAGTCTTTTGGTTTCTTTCAGAATGCCGCAGAAGACCCAGGCAGAGCATCTCCCCAAACAGGCAGCATATAGCAGCAGATTGGTCTGACTGGTAATCCGATGCACACAATACATTTTTCTATGGCCTCCCTGGCCTCATTGACCTGTTGTTCCTTAGAATACATTTTGCATTTTGAAGCACTTAAAAGAGCAGTGCAGATAGTTTACTGTGGGAGTGCACTGGCTTGATTTGGCCCATCATAAACAGTTTATGTATCTGTGGGGTTGAATTAGGGGGAAAAAAATCAAGTTATTCTCATTTACTTTCTCTCTTACCCCTCACAGTTAGCTCTAAGGCCCCTTTCACACAGTCGTTCCGTTCAGGTCCGCTTGTCAGTTTTTTCAGGCGGACCTGAACGGAGCCTCCATGCAGCCCTATGGAGTGACGGATGTCAGTGGTGACATGTCCGCTGACACCTGTCGCTCTCCGATCTGCTCCACTTCCGTAAAGTGTGATAGAGGAAAACCCTATTTTTCCATCCGTCTGCGGATTGGATCGGATGACAACGGACAGCCAGATTTGCCATAGGGGACAGCGGAGCTCTGACACATCGATCTCCGCACAGAGAGCGAAGACTGATCTGTCATCCGTCGATTTAGCGGGGATCAGTATAGTGATCCCCGCTGAGAAAAACGGACCCTGCACACAGACACATCCGTGTGAAAGGGGCCTAAGCTGTCTTTCTATAAAATGCTACATGTATGGCCCTTTCCAGGGCGGCCTTAGGCCTTTAGGCATCCTGTGCCATGTGAAAATTGTAAGTGCCTCTCCCAGTGATCACAATTTTGGGAAAGCAGCAGCTGAGATATTATGAACTCACTCCCATTAAGATTCAGTGACTAAGTGCACAACATGACAAACAAACAGCTATTCTTTCAGAATAAGAAAAGGTATGCAATCTGACTGCAAGAAAGTTTGTTAAAAATAGATAAGACTGTTCTCAACAAAAGTGGAGTTAAGTGTACTGTGCTTACCTTTGTATGAATTTTGGGATGAGTTGTCCAGAATGGAGGCCTATAATGCTGCACAGCCCTCTGTTCTGTGGTCTGAGGAGGCCTGTAATGCTGCACAATGCTGGATGGTGGTCTCAGTTCTGAGGGATGGCCTGTAATGCACAGTACTCTTAATGCTAATGCCAGTGGTCAGAGGAGGCCTGTAATGCTGCACAGTGCTGGATGGTGGTCTGAGGCATGGCCTGTAAACCGCAGTGCCCTGGAAGCTAGTGCCACTGGTCAGAGGAGGCCTGTAATGCACAGTGTGCTCTGGATGGATGGTGGTCTGAGGGGAGGGAAGGCCTTAGGCCTGCTGTAATTGTAACCAAAATTACTGTACATTCACAGTCTGCTCTGCTCTGGACACCTAGCGGCGCAGTCGTCTCATCAGGAGTCGGGACGGGAGGCCTTTGTCTGGCTGGCCTGTAATACACAGTGCTGCGCAGCTCTCACTCTCTCTGGTACTGGCAATCATCTTGTCACAGTGCACTTGCTTGCTGGGAATGGGTTGAGGAAGTAGGCAGAGCTCCATAAAAAAACGGAAGTTAGTTTCCGAGGGAAAACATCCCTGCATCACATTTTCGTCCCGTTTTCATTTGTTAGCAAAAACAGATCTGATTTTCATCATAGTTTTCATCAGTGGACAAAAATGTTTTCGTCACTGTAAAAATGGCGCTGACGAAATCTTTGATGAAAATGTTTTTGTTGACGAAATTAACACTGCTTACATGGCCATGTAGGCAAATGGGTGGGGCATAGATAATGACATCATTGTCTGAATATGACCATATCTGGGCAATGATGTCACCACCATCCCTGCCCCTTCCTTTATATAGCTGATGACAGCTCAGGACGCAATCAGTTCGTGGATGTTACCGTTGGAGATCGCTCCTGTGTGGCAGGTCATTGGTGGTTATTGGGGAGTCAGTGGGTGGTTGGCATCTTTTGGGGTGTTTTTTTAATCAAGGACATTGAGCTCCTTTATAATTTTCTTTCTTTTTTTGGTGAATGAGTAGGGGTGCAATGTACTATGCACTCCAAACTCATTCATGTGGGGGGCTTTATCTGGACACTTCCATACTCTGATAAGCTCTCCTGTCCCCAGACCCCCACAACCACCAGGCCAGAGTTGTAGGGATGAGGCCCTTGTCCTTATCAGCATATTAACATGGGGACAAGGTGATTTGTCATGGGGGTCCCCCTGGCAAGGCACCCCTATCTTGAGGGCACATGGCATAGTATGATTCAGGAGGAGAGGCTGGAGCCACATGCTTGCCCCTCCCCCATTCCTGGTCAGCCAGGCTGCATGCTTGGATTAAGAGTCTGCTGTGGATTTTCTGTAGGGCACACAGTTTTTTTGTGTGAGGCCCACCTTAACCCCTTCAGATCTGCTCTATAGATCGAAAGAAGGCTACAGCGCAGATCTCAATTGCCAGATGGACGTCTGCCCTTGTGCACGCTCCCAGGGCGCACTCACAGGCGGCGGCGCACGCGCCTGCCACACACTGCGACTCTATGTCCGCTCGTGACCCGTGATCGCCTGTCAGAGCTGCAGAACGGGGAACCGCCGATGTAAACACGTGCTTCTCTGTTCTGTGAAGGGGGACATAGCAGATCTACTGATCCCTGTCACTGGGATCAGTTAGATCTGTTATGTCCCTGCCAGCCCCGCCCCCACACAGTTAGAGCACATACAGGGAACACAGTTAACCCCTTGCCTGCCCCCTGCAGGTTAACCCCTTCCCTGCCAGTGACATTTATACAGTAATCAGTGGACATTTACATTTCTGATTGCTGTATAAATGTCATTGGTCCCAAAAAAATATTAAAAATGTCCGCCCCAATAATAAAGTCCCGATAAAAATCGCAGATCGCCACCATTACTAGTAATAAATAAAAACTCAATAAATCAATTCCCATAGTTTGTGGACGCGATAACGTTTGCGCAAACCAATCAATAAACGTTGATTGCGATTTTTTTTACCAAAAATATGTAGAAGAATATATCTCGGCCAAACCCAATGAATCATTTTTTTTTTTGGATATTTATTATAGCAAAAAGTAAAAAATATTGATCTTTTTTCAAAATCGTCGCTCTTTGTTTGTTTATAGCGCAAAAATTTAAAACCGCAGAGGTGATCAAATACCACCAAATGAAAGCTCTATTTGTGGGAAAAAAATGATAAAAAAGGAACCTTGTATGTAGGACTTTATTGGTACGAAAAAGGCCAAACATAAAAATGACATAACATATAAATCTTTCTTACAAATATTAAAATGCACATGGGAACAAATCCATTAAAAACATTAGGCCATATATTCATAATGACTCATTTAGATTTGCTGAATTGTCCAAGAGGTCAACGCGTTTCACATCAATAAGCTTCTTAGGACCTTTTTTGCCTTGGCAGCAAAGAAAATTAGGCTAACTAAAAAACGTACAGAATATAAATACATAGCAATCTCATAATTTTATAACATTGTATATTTTCATCTGTGCCACTTACACAACACTTGGGGGACATAGCAAGGAGACGGTGATAAATGGCGGTGTCAAAGTAGCTTGCAGTCAACTGCTCATGAGTTATAAATTATAACGGGATAATAGACATGTGCATGAAAAACATTTCTCATACTCAGGACAGGAATATGGCTTCTCTTCCATGTGAGATCTCTGATGTGTGTTAAGATTGGTCTTCCTTGAAAACCATTTTCTGCTCTCAGGACAAGAATACGGCTTCTCCCTTGTGTGAGTTTTTTTTATGCCTATTAAGTTTGGATTTAGAATGGAAACGCTTCCCACACTCAGTACAGGAAAACCTCTTATTTGTTGGAAGGACGGCACCGCCCCTCACAGTCTGAGGTTCCTCAGGATAAGAGGAACACGATGGTCCATCTACACTGTGTGGTGCCGGATGGACATTTGAGGTAGCCGGGTTTTCTCCTGGACTATACTGTGTGATGTCCTCATCTACTTTACAGTCTGGAGACAAAGTGAGACAATCCTCTGAGGTTTTCCTCACCTCCCGTCCATCTACTAAAATAGAAATAAAAAATTATTACTAGACATGAGCAGTTTGTTTCCCCTAAACCAGGACTCTGCCCACATCTGGCAGCTTTTGTCTCTGAGGATCTTACAATTCCACCCTCAAGGTAACTAGTAAATGGTACCTCTGATCTCCTACCAGTTCATTTCTTTATCCATGGATCTTAGTCAGAGAGTGAGGAAACAACAAGAACTGTCTTTTATAGGAGTGATAGTGATGAGGGGATTATAGGACGAGTGTCCCCATGCCCTCTATCACTCATTGCCATCTTCCCAACACAAGAAGCCCTGCACTTCTTTATTTAGTCCATGATTTAGTCATGAATAACAGCAAGGCTGAGCCCCACCAGAGGTCAGAGAATGAGGATGGGAGGAGAACAACCAAGATGAAGACTGGACTGATCCTGAAGACCACCACCAATGGGTTATTGGCTCCTTCCTCATTATCACTTTCTGTTTAACCACAACAGTACCTGGCACGAAAACCCCCTTCCTGTCCAGGCCATTTTTCAGCTTTCAGCGCTATCACACTTTGAATGACAATTACTCAGTTATGCAACACGGTACACATATGAAATTTGCGTCCTTTTTTTCACACAAATAGAGCTTTCTTTTGGTGGTATTTAATCACTAGGAGGGGGTTTATTTTTTGTGCTATAAATAAAAAAAGATTGAAAATTTTTTGAAAAAATGCAGTTTTCTTTGTTTCGGTCATAAAATTTTGCAAATTAGTAATTTTTCTTTGTAAATTTTGGCCAAAATCAAGAGGAGGGTAGG
>BLSH010381601.1:44665-57583 GCA_018402905.1 Glandirana rugosa | reverse complement strand
GTAAATAATAAAAGGAAGGTGAAATGTTAAGACACGGTGAAACACAGCCAGATAGTGTATTTTAGGGTTATTATATGTAAATGCAAAAACCAACATTGTACTGTTTTATACCTTTTATTATCACATTATTATCAACATGTAAAAGTCTGTGCTCCAATCAAATCATCAGATATAAAATGTCCAGCTGGTAGGAAATGGGTGTAACAAAAGAGAATACATATTATGTTTTTATATAGCAGTGGGTAGAGGGGAGAGAGCAGAAGTCAGGACTATGTAATGTACAACATATTGAAGAAGATACAACAGATAGGACTATATAGTATCAGAATGATGTACATTGCCTTGAAAAAGTATTCATACCCCTTGAAATTTTCCATATTTTGTCATGTTACAACCAAAAACGTAAATGTATATTATTGGGATTTTATGTGATAGACCGACACAAAGTGGCACAGAATTGTAAAGTGGAAGGAAAATAATAAATGATACTGAAAAAATAAGGCTCCATTTACACAGGACACTGTTTCAACCTCCCCTGATTGTTTTATCTTGAGAGTTAGAAACCGGCGTCTAAAATGTCCGCTTTGCAGCGTTTTGCATGCCGCATTTAGCCGCGTTCGCATCTAGGAGCGTTTTTGAATTTTTTAATTTTTTTTTAATGGAAATGCCTGTAAACAAAATGCTCCTAGACGCAAGTTACCGCGTTTACAAGCTGTTTGGCGTTTCAAATGCCTCTGAACTCATTTTTTGCATTAAAAAAAAGCCTCTAAACTCAACAGCCTGGAAAAGACCTTAAACTACCCTGTGTAAATGTACAAGATAATATATAGAGGAGAGTTCAGGGGCAGCTGAAAGAAACACCCAAGGGTCTCTAAACGTTCGTTTACCAGCAGCAGTGTAAATGAGGCCTTAATATGTGAAAAGTGTGGGGTACATTTGTACTCAGCCCCCCGGCGTCAATACTTTGTAGAACCGCCTTTCACTACAATTAAAGCTGCAAGTATTTTTGGGGAAGTCTCTACCAGCTTTGCCCATCTAGAGAGGACATTTTTGCCCATTCTTCTTTGTAAAATAGCTCAAGCTCTGTCAGATTGGATGGAGGGCGTCTGTGATCAGCAATTTTCAAGTCTTGCCAAAGATTCTCAATTGGATTTAGGTCTGGACTTTGACTGGGCCATTCTAACACCTGAATATGCTTTGATCTAAACCATTCCATTGTAGCTCTGGCTGTATTGGGTAGGATTGGGAGAGGCAATCAGGACATTCATGGTACAATTTGCACAGATAATACACTTTCAATACAAATTAAAATAGAATATATTTTATTAGTACAAAGCCAGAAAAAAAGGGTACATAAAGAAAATGGGAACATTTCCATATACACATCTATATACAGTTAAAAACAACAAACAGGGCAAACACAACTTCTTCTAAAATAAAGGACTAGATCATTGAAAAAGGTACCCTCCTTATTTGAGGGGGTACTATAGTCAATGTTACACCAGTCTTTCTCTACGTGTATCGCAGGATCAATGCATAACTCTTCATGTTTGACTAATGCGCATACTTAGTTATGTACTGTATTTGCTTGTAGTCTAATGTATGCTCTAATTGTACAGTACTTGTGTATTATTTTATGAATTTTTGTTTATTTTCAGATCTTTACTCCTTCTTTAACGCCTGAAAAAGTGGTTACCCGCGAAACTTGTAGAGAAAGCATGGTGTACCTTTGACTATAATGCCCCCCACAAATTAGAGGGGTACTTTTTTCAATGATCTAGTCCTTTAGAAGGACTTGTGTTTGCCTTGCTTGTTGTTTTTAACTGTATATACATGTGTATATGAAAATGTTCCCATTTTCTTTATGTACTGTAAGGACTAGCATCAAATATAGAGCTTTAAGGACATTGCCACTCGTTTTTTCTTTTTAAGGCTTTTGTTTGCCCATTTTAAAAGAAAGTTCAGCAAACACAAACATAGGTTTCCCTCGCAGGCATTTTCAGCATTCCTTTTCCCATCAACATAACATTGACATTCAGCCTATTTGGCTCTCACTTGCAGCACTGCTGCTCTGGCCTTATACCCCAGGCCTTTGTCTGTCTCCTACAGACTGTTCACCGACCCACTTGGTGCACACAACTAGCAGCCTCTTGCTGCACTGGCTCCCAACATGCAGCCCTCCTGACTCCTGGGCCAGACCTCCTGTCTGCTGGGATGGAGCTCAGAACCATGGTCAGGCTATTACTAAAAGCCCACCACACACCTAACCAATCAGTACGCTGGCCATTCTGAATACCTGGATCCAGGATTGGAGCTTTCATCTGGCCCGGATCACTTTGAAATCTGCAGGCTCCAGGTCCCAAAACGATCTTTAGAAAATGCTGAGGAAACTGAAAAGCCAGTTCATGACTTCATGTCACAAGCTCCCTGGAGCCCCTCAACCTGTCTGGTTGAGAGTTTTTACCCCTAGGCTGACTACTGACGTTTAGGTGGCGGGTACCTTTTAAAGTTACAAAGCGCTCCCTCGATTTCCTCTGGATCAACCCTTCTCGCTTGATTTAATTTTGAAGGGGTCACACTTTTAAACACTTCAGTATTATGCCTGGGCTCTTTTATTTTGGAATTAAACTCTTTTAATGACACATTGTTAAGCCTTGGGCCAGTGTCCTCAGACCTTTTACTCTTACAACTTGGGAGGTTCCTGGACCCTGGAAATCTTTCCCAGAATGACCCTCCTGAACCTGTAGGGGGCCTAATTCTACTGCACCTATTCCCTCTTCCGTGTCTGTCATACCATTATTCATGTTCCCACATTTTTTAAGATTAGCAGCAACCACGTCACCTTGACCATCAGGTCTACCATTATTTTTGTTGTTACCCATGGTAACCAAAACATTTGCCAGTGCATTGCGTGTTTCCTCAATGTCAGAAATATCACATATTTCAGAACTCATGTCACCAGTGTTCTGCAAGGCAGTGTCTGGAGGGGAATCACAAAAAGTGGAGTGGTTGTCTCCCATGACAAGGTCACTATCTACCAACTCCATTGACACCTGATCCTCTTCCAGCAACTGTCCCGACACCAAACCATTATTACATAATTTCACCTTTGGGTTGATAACCCCTACCACACCACATACTTGTGCCCTCTGGCACTTACGCCCACACTTCTGTCCTGGCCAACAGTACTCCAGAGTGCCTCTCATACACAACCTCTGTATGAAGCAATCCAGCCCACTGTGAGACAACTTTTAACACTAACACCAAACATTGCATGAAATGATTCCACCATTGGCAATCTCAGTACAGCCTGTAATATCCAGCTCCATTTCAGCATACCCAGGTGGTACAAATCCTCCAAATGCAGGAGAGGACAGCAAGATAGACACCAGCTGAACACTCCAACATTCCAATATTTCTCTCAGCATGTCTGTCATAAAAAGGCACCGTGAATCTACACCTAAGACCTTCCTAGGGTGCTTACTGTTCCTGGGGACGTGGAGAGACTCATTTACTGATGCCCTAGAGGTGGTGCCTCTTAACCACTTCAGCCCAGGAAGGACCAGGGCACTTTTTGCGATTCGGCACTGTGTCGCTTTAACTGACAATTGCGCGGTCGTGTGACGTTGTACCCAAACAAAATTTGCGTCCTTTTTTTCCCACAAATAGAGCTTTCTTTTGGTGGTATTTGATCACCTCTGCGTCATTTCTGATCGCCGCTATAAACAAAAAAAGAGCAACAATTTTGCAAAAAAAAAATACAAATCCAAAAAGCCGAATTATATTCTTCCTCATATTTTTAGTAAAGAAAAAAAATCGCAATCTGCGTTTATTGATTGGTTTGCGCAAAAGTGGCCACGTTTACAGATGATGAGAATTAATTTCTGGGGTTTTAATTTTTTTTAAAATTTTTAATAGTAATGGCGGCGATCTGCGATTTTTAGCGGTACTGCGATATTGGGGCGGACATGTCGGACCATTTTGACACTTTTTTGGGACCAATGACATTTATACAGCGATCAAAAATTTAAATAGCCACTGATTACTGTATAAATGTCATTGACAATGAAGGGGTTAACCTACAGGAGGAGATCTAGGGGTTAACTGTGTTCCCTAGGCGTGTTCTAACTGAGGGGGCAGGGCTGTTATGGGCATAAGAGATCTAACTGATCCCAGTGACAGGGATCAGTAGATCTCCTATGTCCCCACTGTCAGAATGGGGAACCACTGTGTTTAAATCTGCGGTTCCCCGTTCTTTTGCTGTGGCCGCTCATCGCAGCTCGCCAGCGGACATTGGGTCCGCCCGAGCCGCGGGCACACCCCTCCGGAGTACGGCGGGCGCCCCCTAGCGGCCACTCCGCAAATCTCCGTTTATTTACGGCGATTCGCGGGACGCATCCACACTGCCGCAGTAAATATATCCAATATAATAACCTGGTGCTCTCCTAGAGTGCAGCCAGGTGCGGGATTTACCACAAAACTCTCAGGCGCCATGTCAATGATCTTCTGTTCCAGGTCTTTTTGGATAACACTTGTTTGGTGTACCACACCATTAACTTATTTACGGATTGTGGGCACGACCTCTGCTATGTGTTCAATCTCACTTGGCCCTTCCATCCCCTGAAGGATATCATCTGCAACAACATGCGAGCCCTGGACTATAAGTTGCTCGGCAGTCCCTCCATTGAGCACAGCAGAAATTGTGTCTGCTCCACTGTTACATACTGAGACCTCCTTCAATAAAGCCAACAAACTTGTTGGCCATCTGTCCATTAGCGGCTGGTGCTCCATTTTTTGGGGGGGCGCAAACAAAGCCCCAACCAAACCCCCCCCTCCCCCGTTGCTCACCCATGATAGGGCCTAGGCCTACAGAGAGACAGATAGATAGATAGATAGATAGATAGATAGATAGATAGATAGATAGATAGATAGATCGATCACAGGATGAGAACTGCTGGTGTGTATGGATGAATGGACAGACAGTGAGATCGCATTGCCTGGCTTGTCACTGGCACTAACCTTTGCCAAAGTGAGTGCTATGTAGTCCGACCGATGATCATCACACACAGCTCATCCTACTCTGCAATCTCCTCTCTGGATCCCCTAAACAGCGCTGCCAGTCTCAACAGACCACATTCCACTCCACCGCACAGTGAGACGGGAAAATGGAAGTGACGCCTAGGTGCCGAAAAAGCACCACCCAGTCGTCCTCCAGTCCCGGCCAATAAAAAAGTAAGCAGAGCAGCCAGAAACAAATCACTGGAGAGTGAGGTGTGTCCGGGGCCCCAAGCACGCCCTAAACATGGGGAAATCAGCTTTCCAGCTTGCAATCAGCTAATTTCAAGCTGGGAAGCTTCCCATAGACAGCCGTGTGTCCAGCACCTGGACACCTCTTAAAGTGACAATTTTTTTGTGTGAAAAGCTTTGGGGGCGGCACTCATGTGCCCCCTATTGACGGGCCACCACTGCATTTGTCCCTGTCTACTTTCTCTGTGCTCCCATCAGAGGTACTATGCACTACCACACCAACTGCTGAAGAAGACACAGGACAGAGTGGCTCCACAGCAGACACATTGCATACATAACTTTTGTTTAAACTAAACTGTGGCAACCACTTCTTCCCGCCCAACGACATCATATGATGTAGTCAAATGTGAGTGGGGATATCTGAATGATGGGTGCAGCTACAGGCATCATTCAGATATCTTCTTTTAGAGCCAGCGATTACCTGCACCGTAATAACAATCATAGCAGCTGTTCAGCTGCTTGATCGTTCTCACAGGCGACGTCTTCCC
Source organism: Glandirana rugosa (assembly GCA_018402905.1). Classification (NCBI taxonomy): domain Eukaryota; kingdom Metazoa; phylum Chordata; class Amphibia; order Anura; family Ranidae; genus Glandirana; species Glandirana rugosa. The sequence goes on along the minus strand of BLSH010381601.1, from coordinate 51,788 downwards.
CTCCCACCGCCCTCCGGTGCTTCTCTGTGCTCTTTCGTGTGATCGGTAAGAGGGAGAAGGAATTGGTCCATGCTGGATGTTGATCTCAGAGATTTCCGGCGGGCCAGATGGTCCCCGGAGTCTCTATGATTTTTCGGAGGCCGGGCGCGATGTTATGATGTCACGCCCGGCCTCTGCATTTGAAGAAATGCTACCGCTTCGGCTGGGAAGCCTGGATCGTTTTTTTTTTTTTGTTTTTTTTCAGGCTTCCCAGCCTAGAGGACCTGTCACACACTATGCCTATTACAAGGGATGTTGTTTACATTCCTTGTAATAGGAATAAAAGTAATTAAAAAAAAAGTGTCAAAATAGAAAAATAAAAGTAAAATAAACAACAAAAAAAATAAAAAATTAAAGTGCCCCCGTTCCCACGTGCTCGCACACAGAAGCGAACGCATACGTAGGTTGTTCCCACATATGTAAGCAATGTTCAAACCATACATGTGAGGTATTGACGCGAATGTAAGAGCAAGAGCAATAATTCTAGTGCTAGACCTCCTCTGTAACTCTAAACAGGTAACCTGTAAAAAAAAGCGTCACCTATGGGGATTTTTAAGTTCTGAAGTTTGGCGCCATTCCACGAGTGTGCGCAATTTCAAAGCGTGATATATTAGGTATCTATTTACTCAATGTAACATCATCTGTCACATTATGCAAAAAATTGGGCTAACTTTACTGTTTTGTTTTTTTCTTTTAATGCAGGAAACAGATTTTTCTTTTAAATAAAACGCATTTGAAAAATTACTGCACAAATACCGTGCGAGATAAAAAGTTGCAATGTCCACCATTATATTCCCTAGAATCTTTGTTACACATAACATATATAATGTTTGGGGGTTCTGAGTAATTTTCTAGCAAAAAAAATGATGATTTTTACATGTAGGAGCAAACTTTCAGAATTGGCCTGGGTAGCAAGTGGTTAAGTTCCTTTTTTAAACATAGCACGCTGCAATACCATAACTTCACCACCTTGCTCTGGTGGCACTTCATTAGACTCATGAACACTTTTGTTGTCAGCAGTGACAGACCACATTAACCCTTTATCATCATAAGTACTTTCAGACATTTTAGTTTTACCATTTAACATATTCTCCTCACCAAGGTCAAGTACCCTCTTATCCATCAGAGCGGCACCACAGTTGTCCCGGGCCACCTCCAGCTCCAACACAGAGCTCCCTGAAGGTTTCTAGGGACACCTCTGCAGCCTTATATACTGTTGCTAGGGGAAATAGTACATTCTGCTTAGTGATCACCCCTACCTCATTAAGCAACACATTATCAGCATTAGTCAACTCAATTGCAGTTTTGTCATACTCCTTGGTAAGTTTCACATCATCATATTCAATTTTAACATTTGCCTCCCCACTGGACAGGGCACTGCAGTGAGTCCTTTTTTGCACCAACAGTGGATCTCCCAGTTGGGATCACTTCCACTCCAGTGTGAGCAATCACACAGCCAGTCTTTCCCATCAGTGTAACAGGTCTTGCCATGTTCACTTGAGTACGTTGACTTTCTTCTGCTGCATTTCTACTGGCCAACTCTCCCTGGTGGCCACGGGATGAAACTACAGCAGGCATCCCTGGCTGTGTAGCACCCTCTGCAGGCACAACAGGAATTTCCTCTCTGTTGTCAGGGGTGACTGCAATTTTTAAACAGGAATCTGGGCTTGCAGATAAAGATTTTTGCCCCACAACATTATCTCCTGCTGTATTCCACAACCAGTGAAAAGAAAAAAAAAATTGTGACCCAGTTGACCACATTCCAGGCATGGTACTTGGCGACTTTCTCCTGTTGCTAAGGGAGATGGCACTCTCCCAACATGCAGAAACTCAATGGCATCACTGTGGGAATTATGAGTCCTCTGTAGCTCCTCCTTTCGGTTGGCACATTTTCTCATTGCTAATGGGAGACCGCATTCTCCCAGCTGCACTTTGCTGACTCTCCCAAACATAATTATTTTTTGTTCCATCAAGCTGTGTTGCTTTAACCACTTGCCGACCGTCAACCTCAGGTCGACGGCGACAAAGTGGCTCGACATCGCAAACCGCCGTCGTACGACGACGGCTGCGAGATCGCGCACTGTGAGCGCACGCGAGCCGCTGGAGGCACGCCCGCACGCTCCCTGTGTTCGGGGAGGGCCAGGGAGCGAGTGCGGCGGACTCGATCGCCGCCGGCTACCCGCGATGCCCCCCCCCCCGGAGTGAAAGAACGGAGGTCCGTATAAGTAAACACGGACCTCCGTTCTGTGAGAGGGGGGAAGGGCTGTGATCACAGCCTTCCTCTACATGGAAGCTGTGATCACTTCCCTTCCCCTGCTAGGGCAACCCACACACAGTTAGAACACGCCCAGGGAACACAGTTAACCCTTAGAGCGCCCCCTGCAGGTTAACCCCTTCACTGCCAATGGCATTTACACAGTAATCAGTGCATTTTTATAGCACTGATCGCTGTATAAATGCCAATGGTCCCAAAAAAGTGTCAAAATGGTCTGACATGTCTGCCCCAATATCGCAGTACCGCTAAAAATCGCAGATCACCGCCATTACTAGTAAAAAATAAAAAATATAAAAACCCCAGAAATGAATTCTCATCATCCGAAAACGCGGCCACTTTTGCACAAACCAATCAATAAACGCTGATTGCGATTTTTTTATCACAAATATGAGGAAGAATATAAATCGGCCAAAACTGATGAAAAAAAATGTTTTTTTGTATTTTTTTTTGGATTCGTATTTTAGCAAAAAGTAAGAAATTTGTTTTTTTTTTTTGCAAAATTGTCACTCTTCTTTTGTTTATAGCGGCGATCAGAAATGACGCAGCGATGATCAAATACCATCAAAAGAAAGCTCTATTTGTGGGAAAAAAAGGACGCAAATTTCGTTTGGGTACAACGTCGCACGATCGCGCAATTGTCAGTTAAAGCGACGCAGTGCCAAATCGCAAAAGTGCTCTGGTCCTAAAGTGTGAAATCCTTCCAGGGCTGAAGTGGTTAAACTTGCCATAATCCTCTGTAGGCAATACCATGGTCTTGTGGCCCATGGGTCTGACATTACTGCAACCTCAATCCTCTCAAACTTAGGGTAAGCCTGTTGCTGAGTCCTGGCACTCAGAGCAGGCTTCCCAAACACAGATGCAGACCTTTGCTTTGTTAGGTAACCTTGCACTGGAGCCTGGGATAAAGGGCACTTTGAGCCTGCATGCCCCCACTCACTGCACCACAAACAGCGCTCTTCCCTGAGCGTCTTGTCCCGGCTAACCACATTGCAACCTCTTGCAAGCTTAGGGCTCTGGTCTCCTTGCACCAAACATTGCTAGGGGCAACAACAGCCATCAGTCTCTGATCAGGCATGTATGGGGCTTGTTCAAGCCGTAACAACCCCTCTAGCCACAGAGCTGTCTATCATCTCAGCCATCCTTGCTTCTTTTATTCGTTTTGACTGCCCCATCTTCACAGTTACTCCAGAGCAGTTTTGCACAGTTCAGCAACAAAATGGAGCACTGTCTCTTTAAGGCTAGTCTCTTTCCTCTTGCAGGTTCTCCTCACCTACACACACAGATTGTGCAGTCTCGTGCACTAAACCCACTTCATGTAATAGATGAACTTACTTTATTGCAGGGATCTCCAGTTCTGCCACTGCATTCTCCATCGTATGTAAGGACTAGCATCAAATGTAGAGCTTTAAGGACACCACCACTCACTGTTTCTTCTTTTTAAGGGCTTTGTTTGCCCATTTTTATTAAAAGAAGGTTCAGCAAACACAAACATAGGTTCTCACTTGCAGCACTGCCGTTCTGGCCTTACACTCCAGGCCTTTGTCTGTCTCCTACAGACTGTTCACCGACCAACTTGGTGCACACAGCTAGCAGCCTCTTGCTGCACTGGCTCTCAACATGCAGCCCTTCTGACTCCTGGGCCAGACCTCCTGTCTGCCGGGGTGGAGCCCAGAACCACAGTCAGGCTATTACTAAAAGCCAAGCACACACCTGACCAATCAGTACAATGGCCGTTCTGAATACCTGGATCCAAGATTGGAGTTTTCATCCCACCCGGATCACTTTGAAATCTCCAGGTCCCAAAATGAACTCTAGAAAATACTGAGGAGACGGAAAAGCCGGTTTCCTCTTCATGTCACAAGCTCCCTGGATCCCCTCAACCCATCCAGTTGAGAATTCTGGGTCACAACCTCCTTCTAGACCCTTGCAGGGCAATGCTCTGCCACAGTACCCTTTTTTTGTATTCTTTCTGGTTTTGTACCAATAAAATATATTCAATTTTAATTATAGTGTAATATCTGTGCAAGTGGTACCATGAAAGTCCTGATTGCCTCTCCCAGTCCTACCCTTTTTCTGTGTTTATGGGACAAAGGTACTAATTAATCTTCACCTTTTTGTAGCACAATTAATTCATAGCTCTGGCTGTATATTTAGGGTTGTTTTCCTGCTGAAAGGTGAATCTCCACCCCAGTCTCAAGTCTCTTGCAGACTCTAACAGGTTTTCTTCTAAGATTGCCCTGTATTTGGCTCCATCCATCTTCCCATCAACTCTGACAAGCTTCAGTTTCCCTGCTGAAGAAAGGCATCCCCACAACATGATGCTGCCACCACCATGTTTCACGGTAGGGATGGTGTGTTCAGGGTGATGGGCAGTGTTAGTTTTCCACCACACATAGCGTTTTGCTTTTAGGCCAAAAATTTCAATTTTAGTCTCATCTGACCAGAGCACCTTCTTCCACATGTTTGCTGTGTCCCCAACATAGCTTCTCGCAAACTGCAAACAGGACACCTTATGGATTTCTTTCAACTAAGGCTTTCTTCTTCCATAAAGGCCAGATTTGTGAAGCGCACGACTAATAGTTTTACTGTGGACAGATTCTCCCACCTGAGCTGTGGATCTCTGCAGCTCCTCCAGAGATACCATGGGCCCATTGGCTGCTTCTCTGATGAATGCTCTCCTTGCCCAGCCTGTAAGTTTAGGTGAATGGCCATGTCTTGGTAGGTTTGCAGTTGTGCCATACTCTTTCCATTTTCAGATGATGGATTGAACAGTACTCCGTGAGCTGCTCAAAGTTTTGGGATATTTTTTTTATTAACTTCTCCACAACTTTATCCCTGACCTGTTTGTGTTCCTTGGCCTTCATGATGCTGTTTGTTCACTAAGGTTCACAGAACAGCTGTATTTATACTGAGATTAAATTACACATAGGTGCAATCTATTTACTAATTAGGTGACTTCTGAAGGCAATTGGTTTCACTAGATTTTAATTAGGGGTATCAGAGTAAAGGGGGCTCAATACAAATGCACGTCACACTTTTCACATATTTATTTAAAAAACAAATTGAAAACCATTTTTTTTCCTTCCATTTCACAATTAAGTGCCACTTTGTGTTGGTCTATCACATAAAATCCCAATAAAATACATGTACGTTTTTGGTTTTGACATGACAAAATGTGGAAAATTTCAAGGGGTATGAATACTTTTTCAAGGCACTGTAATGTACAACAGAGTATATAGTGCAGGGGTCAGGAGTATGTAATGTACAACATACAGTATACAGTGCAAGGGTCAGGAGTATGTAATATATAACATGGAATATATAGCGCAGGGATCAGGAGTATGTAATGTACAACATAGAGTATGTAGTGCAGGGGTCAGGAGTATGTAATGTACAACATAAAGTATATAGTGCAGGGGTCAGGAGTATGTAATATACAACATAGAGTATATAGTGCAGGGGTCAGACGTATGTAATGTACAATATACATTATATACTGTAAGGGTCAGGACTCATAATATTGGTATTCAGTAATCAGTTGTGGCCTAAATGCTCACATGAGACAAGTTGCAAAGATCCCACACAGTTGCCTCCCATCTCCTGAGACTGAATACATTGTTTCTATGTGTTTATCAGATGATGGGGGATCTAGGTGGACCCTCCATACTGCTCTCTCCTTTACAATAAAGTTTCCTCTTACCCGGTGATGAGAGGGGCGGCTGATTGTCCATCATGACGTCCTTGTAGAGATCCTTGTGTCCTTCTAAATACTCCCCCTCCTCCATGGAGAAATAGACAGTGACATCCTGACACCTTATAGGAACCTGACACAAACAATGATACAGTCACCATCCAGACACATCCCTTGTCTGTTACTGGATAATGTCCCAGAATTCCCAGCACCGCTCACCTCTCCTGTCAGCAGCTCCATCATCTTCTTGGTGACTTCTAGAATCTTCTGTGTGTTGTGTCTTGTAGGGATCAGGGATGGAGGTGGGGGGATGGTGATGGGATTCTGGATTCTCGAGGATCTTGTGGTCATATTATGAGATCTCCTTCTTGTGTCATTGTCAATAGATTTCTTCATTATTACTGTACAGGTCTGTGTGATACAAAGATAAATATCACTCTCCCACAGGGATGTCTTATTATCATCATAGGCCTCTGGGTAAAGTAATGTACTGGGACCTCTACCAGTCTGCCCAAATTTACTAGAATTAAAGAATAAATAGTTGATAGAATTAAACATATACAGGCTGTTCTCACTTAACGACCAGGTTCTGTTCCAGCGACCAGGTCGTTAAACGAGGAGCCACAAGTAATCAATATTTTAGCACTTGATGCAAGCACACTTTTCCTTTTTTTCGGGTGGTCGTTAAATGGGTTGTTAAATGAGAAGAGTCTGTGCTTATTAGTACTTTCAATATGATAGATTTTAAACAATAACAATACATGCCATAAATCAAAGACTAATCAACACAGCGCACAGGGGAGTAGAAGGGCACAGTACAGGGGGCAGGAAGTTACAGTTCAGGGGGTGCAGGAGGGCACAGTACAGAGAGGATAGGAGTGCAAAGTACAGGTGAGGCAAGAGGGCACAGTAAATTTGCTGCAAGAGGGCACAGTGCAGGGGGAATAGGAGGGCACATTACGGGGGAAATAGGAGGGCACAGTACAGGGGGGGTGCAGGAGGGCACAGTACAGGAGGGTCAGGATGGCATAGTATAGGTAGCAGGAGTGCATAGTACAGAGGGAGAGGAGGGCACAGTACAGGGGGCAGGGGAGGAGAGGGAGACATGATACGTGAGG
>BLSH010381601.1:0-23877 GCA_018402905.1 Glandirana rugosa | reverse complement strand
GGTAATAACTGTGGGGGATGAGCTGATTGAGAAAATAAGGAGTGTAGTTGTTAGGTGGTGGCAGGATAGGCTTCCCCAAAGAGAAAAGTTTTCAGGGATCGCCTGAAGGTGAATAGATTTGGGGACAGTCTGACAGATTGGGGTAGGGAGTTCCAGAGGATGGGAGAGGCCCGGGAGAAGTCTTGGATGCGAGTATGAGAGGAGGTGATGAGGGAGCTGGAGAGCAGGAGGTCTTGGGAGGATCGAAGAGGACGGTTAGGTTGGTATTTTGAGACTAGGCTGGTGATGTAGCTGGGTGCAGAGTTGTGGATGGCTTTGTAGCTGATTGTTAGTATTTTGAATTTAATTCGTTGGGCGAGTGGCAGCCAATGGAGGGAATAGCAGAGAAGGGTGGCAGAATGGTTTGTAAGGTGGATGAGCCTGGCAGCGGCATTCATGATGGACTGGAGGGGGGATAGTCTATTTAAAGGTAGGCCAGTGAGGAGGGAGTTGCAGTAGTCGAGGTGAGAGATGACCAGGGAGTGAATTAGGAGCTTTGTGGTTTCATTGGTTAGGAAGGGACGTATTTTAGAGATGTTGCGGAGATTGAGGCGGCAAGCCTTAGAAAGTGATTGGATGTGGGGCCAAAAGGAGAGTTCAGAATCCAGGATAACACCAAGCACCCTAACATGTCGGGATGGGTGGATGGTTGTGCCATTGCTCTTGACAGAGAAGTTGGGGGAAATGGCACGTGGGGGAGGAAATATTATGAGTTCAGCTTTAGACAAGTTGAGTTTGAGGAAGTGGTGTGACATCCAGGCAGATATGTCTGTTAATAAGTTAGTGATGCGTGAGGAGACTGATGGAGTGAGTTGGGGAGTGGAGAGGTAGATTTGGGTATCACCAGCGTAGAAATAATATTGAAAGCTGTGGGAGGCTATTAGCCGGCCCAGGGAAGAGGTGTATATTGAAAATAAGAGAGGTCCAAGAACAGAACCTTGGGGGACTCCAACAGAGAAAGGAAGAGGAGAGGAGGAGGTAGAATTGTACGTTACACTGTAGGTGCAATGGGATAGGTAGGATGGGAGCCACTGAAGAGCACAGTCACAGAGACCGAGGGAGTAGAGTTTTTTGAGGAGGAGGGGGTGGTCAATAGTATCAAAGGCACCCGAAAGGTCCAGGAGTAAGAGTACAGAGTAGTGCCCATTGGTTTTTGCGGTTAGTAGGTCATTTGTGAGTTTAAGAAGGGCAGTTTCTGTGGAGTGTTGGGGGCGAAATCCAGATTGCTGGGGGTCCAGAAGGTTGTTTCATAACAAGGTGGTGACTCAGTTGGTTGTAGACTAGGCGTTCGAGGAGTTTGGAGGAAAAGGGGAGCAAGGAGATAGGGCGTAGATTGTTAAGATCAGTAGGGTCCAGGGATGGCTTTTTGAGTATGGGGGTGACCAATGCATGTTTTAGAGCATTGGGGAAAATGCCAGAAGAGAGGGAGAGATTGAAGATGTGAGTTAGAGAGTGCAGGATAGAGTCAGAGGGTGAGCGTAGTATTTGAGGGGGAATAGGGTCCAGTGGACAAGTGGTTAGGTGGGCGTTAGAAAGGAGTTTAGCAACCTCGTTTATAGTAGTAGGTTTGAATAAGGATAGTGTCGATTGTGCTTATTGACATGGGGTGTTAACTGGGGAAGATGCCTGCAGAGTGGAGATTTCATCACAAATTGTGTCAATCTTGCTTTTGAAGTGATTAGCAATCTCCTGGGCAGTGAGTGTGTTAGTGGGTGGGAGTGGAGGAGGATGAAGTAGGGAGTTGAAGGTAGAGAAGACTTGATGGGGACTGGATGAGAAGGTGTTAATAAGAGTGGTAAAATAGGTCTGTTTGGCAGTGTGGAGGGGAGAATTGTACTTATGGAGGGCAGATTTGTATACATTATAGTCTTTGAGAGACTTAGTCTCTCAAGGGCGCGGCTACGCTTTTTGAGGTTTCTGGTGTCGTCTGTTTGCCAGAGTTGTAGGGGTCGAGGCCTGATTTTGTGTGTGGTAAGGGGAGCTAGCTCGTCCAGGGTGGAGGACGGGGATTTATTGTAGATGGCAGTGGCTTGGTTGGGGCAGGACAGGGGTGAGATGTTTTCATAGAGGTGGTCAGTAGCAGAATAGAGGAGAGAAGTGTTGAGTTGGCAAAGGTTTCTACGGGTGACGGTTAGGCGATTGGAGGGGAGGGTGGTGCAAAACAGGGGGAGAGAGAAACTAATAAAGTGGTGGTCGGAGAGGGGAAAAGGATTGTTGGAGAAGTTGCATGGAGAGCATAGATAGGAGAAGACAAGGTCGAGGGTGTTTCCATCAGTGTGAGTAGGTAAGTATGAAAACAATTTTCCTTATTCCTGGACCCCCTCATGTCAGCCTACTATGGGACGTAGCAAGCAATCAACCACATAAGGGGAGGGAAAGACACAAATAACTAGAATCATAAACCAATATCAATTATTTTAATGGCCGACAGCCACCGACAGAACAGTAGACCCAAAAGCTTCCGATGCCGTCAGAGTTACATTCACTCTGTAGTGCTGAATGAAAGTATTAGGCGCACTCCAACTAGCTGCCCTGCACATTGCTTCTGCTGACACCTTAGCGTATGATGTACAGGAATCTGCCATGCCTCTCATAGAATGTGCTTTGACGTCCAATGGCGAAGGATATCCCGACTCTCTATATGCCATCTGGATAGTTTTTACGATCCATGTAGACACCATTCTAGGTATCATAGCCATGCCTTTCCTGGAGCCACCGGGAAAAATGAAGAGCTGATCTTTTTTTTGCGGAAATCCTTAGTTCCCTCTAGGTATATTGATAAGGCCTGCACTAGATGCAGCCTAATCCATTCGTCTTCTGACTTACTATCCGGGAAAGCCGACAAGACTGATTCCCAATTCATGTGCATTGCCGATGCGACTTTTTGGCTAGTATTAGGCAATATGGCCCTCTGGCTGAGAAAGCACACAGTTCAGACACCCTTCTGGCTGATGCAATTGCCATAAAAAATTGCACTTAGAGTCAAGTGAAACAAAGAGCATGATGACACCGGACCAAATGGAGGTGCTAATAAGGCTTTCAGAACTAAAGGCAGGTCCCACTTCGGAAAAAGATTTATTGGAGACCTGATCTTTATTGCTGCCTTTAAGAAACGCATCACTAGAGGATCCAAGGCCCATCGTTCAACATAGCTGACAGGGCAGACTTGAACTTTTAAGGAGCTATACGCTAAACCCTCACCCAGACCTTCCTGGAGAAATTCCAATATGTTAGAGGGTGACCTCAGATGCCAGCTCTTTCCTGCTGAGAAGTGACAAAAGGCTTTATAGATCCCATAATAAAGTATTATTGGTCGTTTTCTTTCGGGCTTGTAACAAGGTATCCATTACTCTATTGGAGAGGACTAAATGCTTTATAGATCTCCTCCCAACCTCCATGCCATCAACTTCAGTTTCCCCAGCTTCGGGTTAAACTGCTTGTTTTGCAACAGAAAATCTTTGTGAGGAGGCAGAGGAATTGGCTGACACATCTTCATTTTCCATGCTAGTGAAAAACATTGTTTTCTGGGCCAGAAGGGCCACACCACTCTTGCTGTTACCTTCTCCTGTTGAATCTTCATTAAAACTCTGAGGATTAGCGAGAGAGGAGGAAACACATAGATTAGGGGAAAGTCCCATGGAATGGATAGAGCATCCTGGCCTAGAACTTGCGGGTGCCACCTTTGGGAGAAGTAACACGTAATCTGAGAGTTCTCCTCCAATGCCACACAATCTATGACCAGTGTCCCCCAGACCTTGAAGATTTTGAACAGGTATCTGGGATTCAAGCCCCATTTGTTCAGATCCAAAAATCTCTGACTCAGTTGATCTGCCAGCTTGTTTTGTGGACCCGGAAGGTATGCTGCTGTTAGGTAGCACACGTTCTTCTCTGCCCAAAGGAAAATCTGCCATGCCACTCTGAGCAGTGGGAGGCTCCTGGTGCCCCCTTGCCGGGCCACTTAGGCTACCATGGTTTGCTGACCGAAAGGACATTGACTGCTCCCTTGCAAAATCGATTGGAAGGCTACTAGAGCATGCCAAATGGCCTCTAATTCTAACAGGTTTGAATGCTGAGAGAGATGCCTCTCATTTGCCCTGTACTTGTTGGCCTAAGAAATGAGCTCCCTGGCCTACTAGGCTGGCATCTGTAGTCAGCACTACTGGAACTGGAGGTTCGAGAGGCACCCCGCGGTATAGATTCTGAGTTATCTTCCACCACATCTGAGACCGTTTTGTTGGTACTGGATGGTAGATCTTCTGGGTTAATGAGTGGCGATCCCATTGATGGAGAAAATTGTATTGAAATCTCCCCCTCCGTCATCTGGCCCAGGGTACGACCAAGATCATGGAAGACAACAGCCTCGGGTACTGCATACACTCCCTGGCCATCAGAAATGGCCTGGTCATTACTATTTCCGGTTTGGTCTGAATTTCCACAATCTTCCTGCGAGGCAGAAATACACGACCTTGGGTAGTGTCGAATTGCATTCCTAGATACTCTAGGACTTTAGCTGGTTGCAACCGACTCTTGCGATGGTTGATTAACCAACCAAAACGTCTGATCGTGCTGCAGGTTATCAGCACGTGCTGTTGAAGGAGGGACTTTGATGAGGCCCGGAGGAGAATGTCGTCCAGATAATGAAAAATTTGAATGCCTCTGATTCTTAAGATAGTGATGACCACTGCCAAAACTTTTGAAAATGTTCTTGGAGCTGTGCACAGCCCGAATGGCAGACAACGAAATTGGAAATGGAAGCCTGCTATTGCAAATCAAAGGAAACGATGGTGTGATGCACTTATGGGCACATGTAGGTAGGCATCCGCTAGGTCTATTGACTCTAGCAAATCTCCCCCCTTTACAATGGACAATGATGGTTTGCAAGGACTCCATTCAGAATGGAGGGACTTTCATGAAGGCATTCAGGGCTTTTAAGTCCTGGACCGCCCTGAATCCCCCTGAGGATTTTGTCAGCAAGAACAGAGGAGAATAGAATCCTTCTCGTGCTCCGGAACTGGTAGAATTGCTTGAGATGCCAATAATTCCTTTACATACATTAATAAACAATGCCCTTTTCTCTGGACAAGTAGGAATCCGGGTCTCCACAGTATGAGACTAGGGAGGTCTTTCCTTAAATTCTAGGCGATATCCTCTTTGAATGATGTCCAAGACCCAGGCATCTTAAACTTCTTCCGCCCAGACCTCTCCAAAGCAAAGTAAGACAGTCTGCTCCCACTTGGGAAGTCTGGATGGGGACACCTTCAGAAGAGCTTGTCTGAAGCTTTCGCTGGCTGGTTCACCTTGGCTTTGGTTGCTTTGGGAAAGGCTGGACCCTGCCCCTTCCACTGTCTAAAGCACGGTCGCCCCGGTCGGTACGCTGAAGCTTCCCTGAAACCTTTAGATCTCTCAGAAGGACGAAAGGGCTGAGGGAATCTTCTCCTTTCCTGTGGAATAAGCTCTGAGTTACCCTCCAGAAACTCGTTGAACCTCTGACTCCAAGGTCTTGCCAAAAAAATTTCCCATCGAAAGGAACTGAGCAAAGACTGTGCTTGGAAGCACTTTCCGCTGACCAATGCTTCAGCCATATCGCTCTGCGTGCCGTCACAGAATGAGCCATCAATTTCACTGTCATCCTGACCTGGTCCATGGCTACTTCTGCTAGAAAATACACAGTGATCTTAATGGACTGCAAAGGGGGGAACCTTCATCTCCCAACACTTAACCCAAAGAACTGGCCTCTAATGCCGCAATGCACACCTTTAAGTCTGCTGCCACTGAGGTAAGTGCTACAGGGCCATCTTTAATATTGATTGGACCCTGGGCAAACATTTTCTTGGGCCCCCCATACAATTTCGTTTTCCACCTGCTCTGAGACATACAATAAATAGTAGCTAGACTCAAAATCGGTTTACTAAATCAGATCAGACAGCGATTGCGATTGGTTGACACAGGCTACAGCATATCATTACCGCTTACTGACTGGTTGCTAGAGGTTACAGCACATGATTTCTGCTTGTTGATTGGTTGCCAGAGATTACTGTATAGCAATACTGCTCACTGATTGGTTTCTAAAGGATACTGCACATCATTACTGTTTACTGATTGGCTGCTAGAGGTTAAAGGACATCATCTCTTCACTGCCTGCACACCATGTACTGGGGAGGTGAGGGGATTTATCAACAGACAGAAAGCTTCTAGGGATCCTAGAACTCCTGGGATCAGTGGCAGTGCTGGGGGAGGGGAGGGTGTGATCAATGGAAATGCTGATTTTTTTACCAACTACCAATATAAAGAGGAGTTTCAACACTGGCCAGCAATGTAATAGGGGTTTACACTGACCACTAATGTAATAAGAGCATTCACAGTAATCTCTAATGTAAGGAGGGATTTACACTGACCACTAATGTAAGGGGGATATTCACACTGGCCACTAGTGTGAATGACAGGATTCTACATCAAGCCCCAATGTAATAAGAAGATTTACACTGACCACCAATGTAACTGAGACATTTAGCCTTTGCAGAACAGGCTGATGTTAGGCTTAATGACCACAGTTGCAGGCAGGACTTTACTCCTGCCTGCAGCATTCAATACAGCTGGCCACCACTATTTACATATGAATGCTGCAGCTATTTACATATGAATGCTGGTTATTTACATGTAAACACAGGGTCTGCAGGTGAGTCATCTGTATAAAACAATAGGGCAGAAATGGGCAGCATTAGTAGCAGCACTTTACACTGAGATATCGGGACACAGCACAGGACTAAAACTTCAAGGGACAAGGGAATTTAAACTGGGATAGTTGGCAAGTATAAAGCAGCTGCTTTGGGCCCCACAACGACAGGGCCCAGGGCAGATGCCCCTTTTGCCCTGCCTTAAAGACGGCCCTGAAGTGCTATAGCCAGCCTGCAGGCCGCTCCTGTTACCGTGTACATTCTTTTGAGATCTGTATCTATCCTACGATCCATGGGATCTTGAAGGATACTGAGTCATCTAGAGGCAAAGTGATGTGCCGAGCTAGTCTCTGTAATGAGGCATCCACCTTAGGCGTGGAATCCCAAAGCTCAGCATCCTTAGAGCTAAAAGGGTACAACTTTGAGTTGTGGATCTTTTATCAGGCTTTGCCCATTCATCTTCCATTATTTCCTGTATTTCAAAAAATTAATGGGAAGGACAGGAGTGACCTTTTCAAGTCCGGATAATATTTTTGCTGTTTTCTAGGGGGGTAAGGTTCCCTATTTCCATTTCATAGCCTCCTTACTGACTCCACTAAAGGCCCTCTCACACTGAGGCGCTTTTAAACTGTCCGTAAAAAACTGAGCGCTTTTGAAGAGCTTTTCAGGTGCTTTTGAAGAGCTTTCCATTCATTTCAATGGAGAGGGGTGTAATTTCACCACCCTGCCAGCGCACTACCCAGCGTGAAAGCATTAATTGAGTTTAATAAAAATAGGTTTTCGTGAGCTTTTCAGGTGCCTTTTTAGCGTGAAAGCGCATGAAAAGCACCTCAGTGTGAAAGGGATCTTAGGCTTGATTCACACTCATGCATCCCCAGCGTCCCCCGCATCCCGCAGACCCACACCACAGAACGTGTTCCATAGGAAACAATGTTAAATAGACTGTAGTGCAAATCCACAAAATGCACCAAAAACGCATGGGTGCGAATCCAGCCCAAAGAAGGAATCAAGGGAAAATAGAATGCATGAGTGTCTGGTTCCAGATCTGACTCAGAATCCTTTGAATGATCATCTGAACTGTAGTGATATGTTGCCTCTGGCTCTGATTCTGAAGCGGATGAGTGCCGCCTAGGCTGAGATCTCTTAGATACTTCCCTGCGGGCGTTTATCCCGCACCTGGGTCTTCTCTCTGTGTAGAGAAGAAGAATGCACTCTTTAAAAAAAAAAAAACAAATAAAAAAACTTTAAAAATAGAAAACATTTCCATGCGTTCTTCAGTGCTATAGAGGCAGGCAGGAGGACCAAGGAAACCTGGGAACACATAGAGAGCCAGAGATCTATCCTGCAACCCAAGGTAGAAGCCATTTTGAGATCTCACATCACTCAGCACAGAGGCAGTGATTTTGAGACAAGCTGGAGCTACAGGTGCTGTAATCACAGCAGGGGAACAGGAACCAGAGAATGGGAGAGGGTGTTCCTATCATACCAGGAAGTGGCCGCTCTCAGCAACCTCCTGAGAGTCCCTGTGGGAGTAGAAGCCTCAGCCTGCCTGCTGTTTTACCAATCTGCCGCATAGCCCATACCAGCAGTGTTTAACTGCTCTCTAGAGGCCGGTGTACACATGCAGTCATTTATACTGCTCAACTGAGGCCTAGCACCACGGGTACCACCACAAAGGGAGATTTACAGCCCAGACAGAGGGTCTTCCGAACTCAGGAGAGAGCATGAACCTGAGCAGGATCGCATGGATATTACAAGGTTTTGCAGTAAGTCTCCTACCGTGCTTCTTCTTGTGTGTGTGTGTGTGTGTGTATATATATATATATATATTTTTTTTTATGAGGCGTCTGGAGCGAGGACAAAAAAAGAACACTGCATAGGGACAGACAGCCGTCTCTTATAGGCTTGGAAAGAGGTTGTCCTGAAGGGGTCAGAGGGGGTGGAGCTGACACATAGTAGGCTGACATGAGGAGGTCCAGGAAATGTATGTATGTATGTATATATATATATATATATATATATATATATATATATACATTTATGTGTGTGTGGAACTTCCACTCGTTTGTCTACTTCCCCCCACCGATGCCAAATTTGGCACCTTTCACAGGAACCCTTCCCCACTTCCGGGAAGACCGGGGCGAGGCAAATTACGTCAGTGGCTCGGCTCCCTTCTCCTTCCCCAGCCACCGGGCCAGTAGGAGAGCGCAGCGGTGCCTCACACATGTGCAGTATGGACCCGGTGTGAAGCCGTAATGCTGCACTGCCAGGTTCCCTTTCCGGTAATGGTGGCGACAGCACCCAACAGCTGATGGAAACATCAGCTGCGGTGAAGACATGGCTGGACTCCAGGACAAGTAAGTGTTCTATTATTCAAAGTCAGCAGCTGCAATATGTGTACAGCATGTGTAGCTGCTGGCTATTATTTTTTGCAGGTGTGGGCGGACCTCCGCTTTCTGTTATTTTTTACCAGGGAAATGTATCAGAATACAGTTTGGCTTAAATTTATGAATAAGATGATTTATTTGCAAAATTTTATAACAGAAAAAATTTGTTTTTTTTCAAAATGTGTGTATGTTTTAATTTATATAGCAAGAAATTAAAAACTTAGTGGGGATTAAATACCTCCAAAAGAAAGCCCTCTCTGTCTAAAAAAAAATATTAAAATTTTATTTGGATACAGTGTTGTATGACTGAGTAATTGTTAATGTTTAAGAGTGCTGAAATCTGAAAATTGGCCTGGTCAGAAAGGGGGTAAAAGTGCCCAGTATTGAGGTGGTTAAATGTACAGCAACCCCCCTATCACCCCCTCACATCCACATCCTATTATTGTGTGACCAATACCATCCATATAATTCTTACTTTCATTTCCCAAGTTATCCGTCTACAAGTAGACCTGTATAGATCAAATGATGGCACCAATGAAGATGGAGGAGGACCGAAGTCATATGACTGAGAAGATATTAAATCTCACCCTGGAGATCATCTACCTGCTGACCGGAGAGGTGAGGAGGATTCTGGGAGGTCACATGACATCACTCTTATCTCTATTAATAAAACACAGCCCTGGCCGAAGAGGTCAGGAGGTGAGAATTCTGGGAGGTCACATGACATTGCGCTTATCTCTATTAATAAAACAGACCTGACCGGAGAGGTGAGGAGGATTCTGGGATTCTAACATGATATTTCTATTCGTTCCTCAATACAGAGATTTCCTCTTCTGAAGTCAGGTGATCATATGACCATCACAGTGCCTCCATGTGACTCCCTAAAACCTGAGAGACACAACACACAGAAGATTCTAGAAGTCACCAAGAAGATGATGGAGCTGCTGACAGGAGAGGTGAGCGGTGCTGGGAATTCTGGGACATTATCCAGTAACAGACAAGGGATGTGTCTAGAACATTTTTTTTTTTACACTATGCGATATTACAAGATTAACACTTTTTACATGTAATTTTTTTTTTTATAATTTTCTTGGTTTAGGGTGAAGATCTGATAGATATAAAAGTTGAGATTAAAGCAGAAGAAGAAGAGAGGTGTGTGAGCGATGATCAGCAGTCTATGGAGGAGGATGGAATTACGGGGACATTTAAAGAGGAGGACACTCCTACAGAGATCAGCACAGGTGGGTCATTAGCACTAAATACATTCCTCCACCCATACTGCTCACTGATTGGTCCAGAGTAGAGCAAGGACTGGGTGATATCAGCCTGTAATACCCTGGTCACTTTCCTGAGCTGTGTTCCTCATCCTGTATTCCTCTTAGATAATCTTCCTGCTCTGTGCTGCAGATACAATTTATTTATCTAGACTGGATTTATGGAGATTCTGGGGTTCAGCTGGCAGCAAAATGTTCATTTTCACCATAGGCGTTGATCTTGGATATATTTTTGTATTTTCTGCTCCATGCCCAGGTCTAGTAAGATCTCTGACAGAACAATTCTCCCAGGCTTAGTTACTCTGTTATCTGCTGGCTGTGCCGGGTGGAGGGATATGTCTGTTTAGTCTCAGACTCAAGTCACTGAATGCAGTCTCAGGAGATGGGAGGCAGCGGTGTGAGACCTCTGCAACTTGTCTCATGTAAACTTTAAAGCTTCCACTGATTACAGAATACCAATATTATGAGATGTGACCAGTACACTAAGCTAAGATGTACATTACATCATTCTGATACTGCACAGTCATAACTTTTGTATCCTATATAAAAAGTTCTACACTACATTGGACTTACTTATTTTGCACCAATTTTCTACCAGCTGGACATTTTATATCTGATGATTTGATTGGAGCACAAACTTTTAGATGTTGATAATAATGTGATAACATCCTCAGACTTTGGATCCTTAAACAGAAAGTGATAATGAGGGAGGAGTCAATAACCCAATGATGGTGGTCTTCAGGATCACTCCAGTCTTCATCTTGGTTATTTTCCCCCCATCCTCACTCTCTGACCTCTGGTGGGGCTCAGCCCCGCTGTTATTCATGGCTAAAACATCAACTAAATAAGGAAGTGCAGGACTTCTTGTGTTAGGAAGATGGAAATGAGTGATAGATGGGGTGGGGACACTCATCCTATAATCTCCTCATCACTGTCACTCCTATAAAAGACAGTTCTCATTGTTTCCTCACTCTCTGACTAAGGTCCATGAATAAATAAATGAACTGGTAGGAGATAAGAGGACCCATTTACTAGTTTCTTTGAGGGTGGAATTGTAAGGCCCCTTTCACACGAACGGATAGAATCAGCTGATCTGCCGTTGCTAAAAGTTAGTCAGATAAAGCACAACGATTACTTGCATTTGTTACATTCTGATTAGCTACGGATACATGCTGCTGTGGTGGAAACATTGTTAACATTCTTGACATTCCTGAAGTGCTTCCTATTGATTTCTATGCTTGTTGCCGTTGCTATCCGTAGCTGACACAGTTCAGCTGCAGATTTGTGCAGATACGTGCGGTTAGCTGCATAATATCGTTCTTGGACGCATTCCAATTCATTTTTTCTAATCGTTCGAAATCGTCTGTAACAAAACCATTGCTAAATGCAGAGTGTGAAAGGGGCCATAGGAAAGCATTGTCACAGTATAGCTGCGGTAGATAACTTCATCTATCCGCAGCTAAAAGCTGGAATCTATCCATTCGTGTGAAAGGGGCCTAAGATCCTCAGAGACAAAGCTGCCTGATGTGGGCGGAGTCCTGGTTTAGGGGAACCAATCAGCTCATTCCTAGTAATAAAGATAGAAATAATACTGCGCTTAATCCAATAGATATTGTAAAAGCAGCTAACACAACAATGACCTTAAATTGTCTGCATGAATCGAAGAACAAAAAGTGCAGCGCTAAAAATCGGATACTAATTCAATATCAGTAAATGTATCAGCAGATTTGTTTAAAACTTGTCCGGATGATTAATGATTAAAGTCTATTATGTATATAGTCCTATTGGTCAAAATTCATAGCTTGATAACGAGACACAATACCCCAACCAGTGGTAAAATCCAGAATCAGGAATAAGTGAATACCCTTACCTGATGCCCTCTGGAAAAGCGCCTTGAATCGCCTTATAGGAGCTCCATGCTTGGCTGAAAGATCTCTTCTCCTGAACGTCCTCATGATTCAAGGCGCTTTTCCAGAGGGCATCTGGTAAGGGTATTCACTTATTCCTGATTCTGGATTTTACCACTGGTCGGGGTATTGTGTCTCGTTATCAAGCTATGAATTTTGACCAATAGGACTATATACATAATAGACTTTAATCATTAATCATCCGGACAAGTTTTAAACAAATCTGCTGATACATTTACTGATATTGATATTGAATTAGTATCAGATTTTTAGCGCTGCACTTTTTGTTCTTCGATTCATGCCTAGTAATAATCTTTTTATTTCTGTTTTAGTAGATGGATGGGAGATGAGGAAAACCTCAGAGGATTGTCTCATTTTGTCTCCAGACTGTAAAGTAGAAGATGAGGACATCACACAGTATAGTCCAGGAGAAAACCCGGCTACCTCAAATGTCCATGCGGCACCACACAGTGTAGATGGACCATCGTATTCCTCTTATCCTGAGGAACTTCAGACTATGAGGGATGGTGCCGTCCTTCCAACAGATAAGAGCTTTTCCTGTACTGAGCGTGGGACGCGTTTTTCAAAGAAGTGCCATCTTTCAGCACATCAGAGATCTCACACAGGTGAAAAACTGTATTCCTGTTCTGAGTGTGGGAAATGTTTTTCAGAGAAGTTCAATCTTTACAGACATCAGAGATCTCACACAGGAGAAAAACCATATCCCTGTCCTGAGTGTGGGAAATGTTTTTCACAGAAGTCCAGTCTTTCCACGCATCAGAGATCTCACACAGGGGAAAAACCATATTGCTGTTCTGAGTGTGGGAAATGTTTTTCACAGAAGTCCCATCTTTCAGTACATAAGAGATCTCACACTGGTGAAAAACCGTATTCCTGTCCTGAGTGCAGGAAATGTTTTTCAAGGAAGTCTGATCTTTCAATACATCATCGATTTCACACAGGAGAGAAGCCGTATTCCTGTCCTGAGTGTGGAAAATGTTTTTCAGTGAAGTCCCGTCTTTACACACATCAAAAATCTCACACAGGGAGAAGCCACTTTCCTGTCCTGAGTGAAGGAATTGCTCCTCACTGAAGTCCTGTCTTCCTGTACATCAGGGATCCACACAACCCTTGAGATTTATTAGTGCCTTGACTGCGGGAAATGTCTTCTGTATGAATGTTGCTGGACATCACAGGTCTCATGTGGGGAAGAAGCACACCCTGATATACACCTCAGATATACTCCATGGCTGATCTTCATCATGTCAGTTCAGTGTTGTACCGTGTTGGCCATTGCTAGCACAAATTTGCGGTGCATGGGCTCCCTTATTCTTCAAAGCCTGCGAAAGGACCCAAGAATTTGTGGCACCAAGAAGGATCATTATTGGTTGCAATCCTCCTTGAACACCGTTACAAGGGGAAAGTCTTGGAAGTCATCCTGCCCTGGTAGAGGGAGCACAGAATTAAATATTTTGAGGCCCCCTTAAGAGGAGTTTATGTAATGCCTTTCCAGACTTGGTAGGTTACAGTCTCATGGAAAAGCTAGTTTTGAGACTTCTGCTGGTCAAAGGAGGAGTGTTGGAGAGGGAGGCCGCCTCAGTGTTGCATTTCTAAAAGTTTTTGTCCTTGGTGCCTAGGGCTGTTAGCTTCAAGATCCCATCGGCAGCATTTGCATCATATAGTGGAGGATTATATAGGGGAAAAACAGACATGGAGAGCTTTCCCGTAGACGATCCACTGGGTTTATGGGTTATGAGAGTAGACCTGTCGCCCCAACAGGTGTGACCAGAGATGTGTGGACTGCCACAGATAATACCAGGCACAAGTAAAGTGTAGAATAATATAATTTATATAAAAATAAATAACATAAATGTAAACACTCCTCCAGTATACCAAAACTGTAAATCAAACCAGAGAACCAAACACACAGTGCCGCACAATGAACAACTGCCCAAACCAAGTATATACAGAAAACAGGATAACAGAGCCAGGGTCATACACAGGAGATCAAGCAGAGGGAGCAGGGAACAAGAAAGGACAGGGCTTCCTACTGCACCTCCACAGTCCAGACAAGTCATTTTCCTGACCTATTGGATTTCTATCTTTTACTATTTTATTAATTTCTTTCTGCACTCATTATAATTAAAATTATAATAAAAAAGTATATTGAACAAAATAAATTGTGTGTCGGTGCAATGATGACATAACTTCAGTATCCAGAAATTGCTGGTAAGTGACACTTCCATATACAGCCCAAGGAAGTGACAGAGTCCCTAGAAACCACTGGAGGAACCCTGGCTGAGAAAGTTTGGACTAGGCAGTCATATATTTTTTAAACAATTAATTTCAGTCTGAATATACAGTAAATTTGGATGAAATTTTGGTTATTCAGTGATTCAGATTTATCTAAAATTTGCTTAATTTTGTTTCGTATATCTGTTATCTAACAAATTCCAAATTTTTGGAACAATTTGGATCGGTTGAAAATGATTAACCGATTCTAATTCTGTTTGAAGAATAACTGATTGTTAAGGAGCAGACTGGGAAGCCAGCTGCGGCATCCTTCGCAACCAATGACTTATCAGCTGTCAGTGGGCTTCCCCACTAAGAGCTGAAATGTAAACAAAATAATGCCCGCTATGAAAAATTCAGAAAAAAAATAGCGTGGGTTTCCTCTATCCATACCAGGCCCTTTGAGTCTGGTGTGGATTTTAAGGGGGAACCTATGCCAAAATTAAACAAAAACATGGTGTGGGGTCCCCCCAAGATCCATATCAGACCCTTACCCAAGCATGCAGCCCGGCAGGTCAGGAAAGGGGGGCGAGAGAGCGCCGCTCCTCCTGAACCATACCAGGCCACATGTCCTCAACATGGGGGGGTGCTTTGGGGCAGGGGGGCTCTGCCCCCACCCAAAGCACCTTGTCTCCATGTTGATGGGGACAAGGGCCTGTTCCTCACAATTCTGGCTGGTAGTTGTGGAGGTCTCTGGGCAGAGGGCTTATCAGAATCTGGAAGCCCCCTTTAACAAGGGGACTTCCAGATCCTGCTCCCCCCATGTGAATGAGTATGGAGTACATAGTACCCCTACCTATTTACCAAATAAGGTCCCGCCATCTGCCTGCTCCTCCGTCTTACATTTCTTAAATAACTAGGTACAGCGTCACCGATGATGTAATCAGATGACCCTTCCCCTTGTGACGTCATCGACCCAGCATGCCCTGGTCAATGATGTAACGAGAACGGAGGCCAACGGGTGATGCCGCTACCTATTATAGAACTGTCAGATGGTGGAGCAGGCAGGCACTGGAAGCCTTCGACGAGACTGGAGGTTTTTCTTTTTTGGGTCGGGTGGTGTAGCGGGCGTTGTGATTGAAGTTTTATGTTCTTTGAGAATATTTTTTTTTTATAAAGGAATTGTCAAAAGCTCTTCTTTACTCACTTTTTTTAGTGAATGGGTACTCATTCACATAGGGAGGCGGGATCTGGGGCCCCCTAGTTAAAGGAGGCTTCCAGATTCTGATAAGCCTCCCACCTGCAGACCCCCACAGCCACCGGCCAGGGTTGTGGGGAAGAGGCCCTTGTCCCCACCAACATGGGAACAAGGTACTTTGGGGCAGAACCCCCATTGGGGGCATTAGGCCTGATATAGTTTAGGAAGGGAGGGCGCTCGCTTGCCCCCCTTTCCTGCTCAGCCTGGCTGCATGCTTGGATAAGGGTCTGGTATTGATTTTGGGGGGCCCGCGCGTTTTTTTGCTTTCACTTTCGTTCGTTGACGGGCACAGCAGCTTCATGGACTAAGTGGGTTATACTGCCCTCTTCGGGAGTAACTAGGCAGAACAGGCAGTTCTAACAGCAAAAAGAACAGCAGACAGATACAGCCCCTCCCAGGGGGCAGTCCCCACTGGCAGATAACCCTCAACCCTGCTCTGCTAGCTCAGTTTTTTTTCTGCCTAGTGCAAGGAGTAGACCTACGCTCCCTGTTGGGATCTGTGGTACCTCTCTGAAGGACAGCCTAACAGATGAAGACTGCAATCAAGCAGCCGTGCTGGGTGACAGGCTGGGTTTTAGATCCAGGTAGTCTCCCTAGCCGGCCAGCCAGCGAGTGCAAACCTTAGCTCTGCGCTGGGTCAGCCGCTACAGGTCCCGAACCGGACGGGGTGGCCCTGTGGGCTAAATGTCCCACCGGTGCGCATATGACTGGGTTCCTGAGTCCGTGTCACAGTGCTACCATGGCCGACAGCTCCCCCCAGCCTGGTGAGGCAGATCTGTCTTGGGTGGGATACCCGCTCCGCCTGACTAGATGGGTAAGTACGCCCCCACTCTCCTCTAAGATCTGGGGGGAGCAGGCGGGTTCCCCCCTGGGGTGTTAGGCTGGCGTGTGGCCCCCCTTCCTCCCTCCTTCGCTTCACCCTCCCCTCTGGTGCAGCACTGTCGCTGGGTCCCCCCCCTCCGGGGCCCCCAGATGGGTGTCCAGGGCCCTAGCTGTCCCTCTGGGTTGCCACATTATCCCTTTAATCCAGGACATACATTAATTACTTAAGGTGGTTATTAAACTCACTTGGTGCCTTATCTGCATTAAATTAGCCTCAGAACCTGTGTAATTCATATGTGTCCTGGATTAAAGGGATGATGTGGCAACCCTAGTGGTCTGTGATCGATCGGCGGCCATTTTGCCATAATCCGGCCGCCATTTTCTTGTAGCCGGCCGCATGATTCGGCCTCTGGGATGCCCGGCGGCCATTTTGGTGCAGTCGCCATGCTCTGGGCTGTGGTTTTGACCTCCTAGTGTGCAGCGGCGGCCATGTTCTTGTGGCCTATGCACGTGTGCCGACCTGCGTTCGTGGGGGGCAGTCCCTGTGCCTTTTTTGGCACTGTTTTACCCCCCTGCATGGCACGGAGAGCTACCTCTTTCTCTGTGGGACAGCAGCAGGCGTGGAGGACGGGCAAAGGCAGTGACAGCAACGGGCAGCAGTAGGCTCCTGGACAGTTGAGCAGGCAGGTGGCAAGTCCCTTCAGGGTTGCACCCCTGTAACAAGTCCTGCGAAGCGTTTTGGGGGTGGGGGGGTGCCTGGACTCCGGTACTTGGGCCTCAGTCAGGTGGCGTGTTACCAGGGTGGGTGACACAATGGCAAATGATGTGGGTGCTTCCCCACCAGACCTCTCTGTGATTGCAGCCAGCGCTTCAGGGACTCCACTCCCTATGGACGCTCTGTCGGTGGTCCTGGACATGTTTGTCGCCTGGGTAGAGTCGCTGTGGGATTGCAGGGTGGCGAATAAGCGGCCCCTGCCCCCTTCCTCCGTTGAGGACTCGGACCCCGATGGGGGCTCCGCCGTGGTGGGGACCCCTCGTGAGCTCTCGGATGGTGAAGTCCCGGACGCTCAGGATATTTAGGATGAGTCTGCGGCGGCCACTGCTGCGCACGAGAAGGCACTAGTCAGCGCCCTGATCACTTCAGTGCGTGAAACCCTGAAGTTGGAATGCCACGGCCTTGGCATACGTGAATCACTAGGGTGGGACAAGAAGCTCGGCTGCAGCCTCTGAGGTAGCTCTCATTCTGCAGTGGGCAGAATGCCACATTTTGGCAATCTGTGCCGTCCACATTCCGGGCGTAGAAAATTGGCAGACGGACTACATCAGCAGTCAGCGGCTGGACCAGGGAAAGTGGTCCCTTCACCTGGACGTGTTTCATCAGATTTGTCTGAGATGGGGTACTCCGGACGTAGACCTGTTAGCGTCCCGTCTCAGTTGGAAGATGCAGGACAAGGGATCCCACGGCAGATGCTCTAATAGCTCCGTGGGCTCGGTATTTACTTACTGTAAAATCCCTTTCTCTGAGTTTGTTGATGGGCGCAGCCCCTACCCCTCTTGTTTATGTTTCACTGCTTGTTATGAACTGAGCTAGCAGAGCAGGGTGTGGGGTTATCTGCCAGTGGGGACTGCCCCCTGGGAGGGGCTGTGTCTGTCTGTTGTTCTTTTTGCTGTTAGAACTGCCTGTTCTGCCTAGTTACTCCTGAAGAGGGCAGTATAACCCAAAAAAACTGATTTTACGGTAAGTAAAAAAATCCTGTTTTTTTCATTGCCGGAATTCTTTTGTTTACATTTCAGCTGCCAGTGAAGAAGCCTGCTTCCCAGCCCACTCCTTAACAACCAGCTATTCTTCACACAGAACTGAGTAAAAGTCAGGTGGGTTTGCAGTCAATTTGGTGCCAAGGTAGGATATGAAGCAAGAGGACTAAGTATATGGCAAAACGCCCTGCAATTGGCCCAGTGTAGAAGGGGGTAGGGGAAATACTCTAAGCAGTGGACTGGAGGATTGATTTGTAAACCAGAAACCCTACTGTACTGATCCAAAGACAGAAATAGGTTGGGGGCAGAGATAATGGAGAAGACATAAAGAGTAGGGCACTGCAAATAAGCAAAGTTTGTGGTGAAGACTGCAGACTTCTAGGCCCCAAATATTGGGATCCACATGGATCAGGAAGGCTAGGAGTTCAATCGCAAAGGCAAACAGCAACTGTGAGGGTGGGCAACCTTGACGGGTGCCCCTCCCAATGGAGGAAGGGACAGATGATCTATGGCCTGCATAGCGTATATAGGCTGCGGGGTTGGAATATATGAGGAAACCCAAGTAAGGAAGTGTGTTCCGAATCCCCATCGGGGATTGAACCAAATAGAGATATGGCCATAAAACTGTCAAAGGCCTTTATAATATCCAAAGATATACAACACATAGGAATATTATGGGTACGGGCTACATGAGCTAACAGAACTTCATGTCGAATGTTGTCTCGCACTTGATGAACGGGGATGAAACCCACCTGATCCCTGTGAACCTATGATAGAGCCTAATTGATAATATAGAGCTTTCATTAATATTTTAATATCTGGGTTGAGAAGGGAGATGGGCCTATATTTGGACCAAGAGGTATCGTCTGTGTGAGGCTTGGGGAGCATGGAGATGACAGCTGTCAAATTTCCAGGTCTAAAGATCTGTCCATCTAAGATAGAATTGAATGCATTAACAAGTAAAGGAGAGAAAGTAAAGGAGAAAGTAGGTCTGCAAACTCTTTATAACAAATTGCCGAGTATCCAGCTGGCCCAGATTTAATTTCTGTTAGGACCTTACTAACAGATTGGTTTTTCAAGTTCCTCCCATTGTGAAGCGGAGGGTGAGGGAAAAGTGATGCGAGACAGAAGGACGTCAGCTTGGGAATGGTCACAGGTGCCGGGATCTGAATAAATTTGAGCCAGATGTTTACAGAACTCTTGGAGGGTCGAAAGAAGGTTACTAGTATAGGAGTCTTTAGGAGAGTTTATGGCAGACCAGTTTAGGAATGTGATCCGATTTTCAAAGAGAAAGAGCTACAGTAAAAAGGTTGTCCGGCTTATTCGCCTTAGTATAAAACTTGTGGTGTGATCTGCGTAAGGACTCTTTGGCAGAGTCAGTAAGAAAAATATCCAGTTCTAGCCTGGCTTTCTCAAGAGCCTGCTGGGTACTCGAAGAGGGATTCAACCCCTCATGCAAATTAATTTCTTCCTCCAGATGCTGATGGGTTAGGCTTCCTCCAGATGACGATGGGCCAGAAATTTCTCCTTTTTGAGAAAAGAGACCTGACTAATACAGAAGCCTCTGATCACAGGTTTGTGGGCCTCCCATACCATTGAAGCAGAGACTTCTGGGGGGGTGTTAGATGCCAGGTAGTCTTTAAGTGCAGTCCCTATGTCTTGACAATGAGCTGGATGGGATAATATACTATTAATACACCAGGTGGTGTCCCTGGTGTTAGGGATCAGGGAAGACAGAGTGGCAATGATCCCACTATGACCAGTCCAGGGAAAAGGGTAAATAACTGAGGAAAGGAGTAGAGGCGGTACAGCCTACGGTAAGCAAGATGTGATCCATACTGGAGAATGTTTTGCATGGATTAAAATGATAAGTTTATAAGTGTATTGATGTCTCACTGGGTTGTGTTCTTGCCAAGAATCTATCAGGGAGTGGCAGTGGAGGAGATGCTGAAAAGAGAGCTTTGTCGGGATATGAAGGGGATTTGTCTAAGAAAGTATATAAGGTGTGGTTAGAATCTCCACAAATGCATAGCGTACCATGCTTGTGGGAGTCAAAAACTGTCAATAAGTGGGACATGAATGGATGTTGGGTCTTGTTGGGAGTGTAGTAGGACATGATAGTGACTTCGCTATCAAGCAGAAGACCTGTCAGGATGAGGTAGTGGCCCTTGATCTCCGCCTAGAGCAGTGGTTCTCAGCCCTGTCCTCAAGTACCCCCAACAGGCCATGTTTTTGGGAATTTCTCTGGAATAAAATAGCTGTCCAAAATACCAAGCCAATGACTCTGATTTAAAGCACCTGTGCAAGATAAAGGAAATCTTGAAAACATGGCCTGTTGGGGGTACTTGAGGACAGAGTTGAACCACTGGCCTAGAGCATAAAAGCAGCTCTATGTTGGAAATCGAAAAGGACTCCACTGATTTTTGCATCACGTGAGGCTGTGTAGACCTGTGGATAGGAGTGGCCAAAATATTTAGGCATAGAGCGGGGCGTGAAAGGAGTCTCCTGCAGGCAGATGATGTGGGCCTTGGTGGAGATGAAGGATCAGAAAGCCTTAGTTTATTTATGTGGTGGATTAAGCCCCTGGACTTTAAGAGTTAGGATGTTCAACAGTCCCATGTTGGACTAGTGTATAAACATGAAAGAGCACAGCTCATAAAATCTAAATTGTCTGCTTGGTACCGGTGGGGAGGGGGAAGGAGTGAGGAGGAGAACAAAAAGAAGAAAGAAAATATCAAGAAAAAAAGGAGAATCAAGTAAAGAAGCAGCAAAACCCACAAGCCAAGTTTGGCTGAGGTAGATGGTAATTGTGTCCCATGGACGTGAAAAAGGTCAGAGGTCCAAGGGACAAACAGTCCATGGGGAGTGTGTAGCATTTTAAACATGGACTGAAGGTGGAACACAGTGACCATCACAGGGCTCACAACAGCCTAACTAATCTTAACCTATACAGCTGAATAACAATAACAGAGGCAACACCCGGTATACTGTACATTGGAGTTTATGGGCTTGGCCTAAACAAAACATGGTGAAGAAGCGAGGGAGTGAATGGGAAAGAAAAAGGGAAGAGATCGCTAGTAAGGTCCACCGCACAAGTCCAGCTCGAGGGATGAAAAAGGGAATGGGATCTCCGAGGTCCAATATCATGCACTGGCAACAAATATTTCAAATAAGGCAACAGAGATTGGGGTCCATGAACCCACAATATGCCTGCAGGAGAAAATGTAAATTAGATATCCATATCCAGAGCAGTAGGGGAAAAAAATCTGATGGGGTGGAGAAACTCCTAGGAAATTTGAGTAACCGGTTGAGCAGGCCATGACTATAATTGAGAGCTGAGGTCATGCACAAAAGCATACCACAACCAAAGGAAACAGAAACGTAAGTAGAGATGAGGAGAATTCAGTAACAGGAACTATGTTGCAATTGTTAGACAACCATGAGCCCATGGAGCTCTACTCAAATAACAAATAAGGAAGGGAAAGGGATGGGAGTAAGTACAGGAAAGGGAGGGGCATTTAGTAGGAGTAAAGAACGCTCCAAGAGGTCATAGTGGCTAGAAAGTCTGACTAGTAGCGAGGTTCCAGGGCTTCTTTATACAAGTCATGCTAGGAGTGTTGTGTAATGGTATCAGCCAAATGATCAGACCGGTGGTGATATACAATTTCTAATTTACTAAACAATGGAGGTCAAAATAAGATTGTATAGGGCCTAGATAAGCAATTAGCGGACCTCCAGATGTTGCAGAACTTCAAGTCCCATGAGGCATAGCAAGACTCTGACAGCCATAAGCATGACGCCCAGAGGCAGAGGCATGATGGGACTTGTAGTTTCGCAACAGCTGGAGGTCCGCTAATTGCATATCCCTGGTATAGGGGATATCATTTGAGCTGGGGGTACAGTATAGAACATTAATTATAACCTTATAGAAAATAGGAACAGAAGAAATTAGAACAATTCTACAATGGCCTCTAGATGGCAGTAGAGTTCCTGAGTTCAGTTCAGCTTCTGAAAAAGAAAAGAGACAATAGTTCTCACATGGCCACCTTATGAAGGAAGGTTCTGGAAAGCTAATGGCTGTGTGCATCAGCAGCTGGCACAGGCTTCACACTGGCACCGCTGCTGCTGTTTTTGGTCGGGAGGTTCTGGTGGCTGAAGATAGGACCACCCCACTGCATGGACAGCTTCTCCACATGGAATGTAGCAAAGTCCTCTCCAGTGACTGGGGCTTAGATAAATGCTACATGCTGTTGTGCTCACTGCTGGTGGCCCGTACACCAGACTTATCTGGGAAAACCCAGCACCTGGTGACAGCTCGCTTGCCCAGTCACTGCTATCCCATCATGCAGGGTTTTGCTGAGCACAGGAAGCAGGGAGGAGCCAAAACTTGTATCCCCTGGGCGTGTCCAAGATCTCAGGGGATGCTGGGAACCCAGAGGATTGTGGGAGTTTGAATT
The DNA here is from genome assembly GCA_018402905.1 of Glandirana rugosa. NCBI lineage: Eukaryota > Metazoa > Chordata > Amphibia > Anura > Ranidae > Glandirana > Glandirana rugosa. Next base: position 1,072 of record BLSH010381601.1, on the reverse strand, counting down.
AAAGGGACTTGCTCCTGGCTGTAGATAAAGAGGCAATACTCCATAGGAGAAAATAAAAATAATGAAAAAATATTGTTAAGGAGAGCCAGGTGGAAAGAAGAATGGAAAAGGAGGGGGGAGTAGGTAAGGTGGGGAGGGGAGAGAAGGCAAGGAAGGAAGGAGAGGGGCGCTAGGAGAGAGTGAGGGAGAAAAAAAGAGGGGGGTATGGGGAGGAAGAGAAGGAATAGGGCAATTGATAGGGGAGGGAAATGGTGGCAAAAGAGGGAACACATGGGATGGGTAATGGGAAGGTGGCATCCAAGGGAACGGGGATAGTGGGCCTCTGCAAAGAATAGGCTAAAAAGCTAGAAAAATCCACAGTCCGACAAGGCATTGTTCATAAGGCCAATAAAAAATGTGTGTAGGTGGAAGCAAGCAGTGGAGTATTGCAAGCAAGCGAGTGCTGGATGAAGCAGATGAGTGTATATAGAGAAAGTTGTCCCTGGAATTGTTTTAAAGTCAACAGCACATCCTGTAGTTCCCAACCCCACCCAAGTTCTAACCCCTCAAAGAAATAACAAAAAATCAAAGTACTGGACTGTTTTCTGACTCCAAAGCAACTGTGAAAAATTCAGTGTGCCTGACTGTTCAGGGTGGGGGATCCCAGTAACTTGCGGCCCTTACGGGGGTACGCTACAAAAGAATAAACAAAAGGAGATGATCCTCTTGCAGGGGTGCAGCTGAAGCTGGAAAAGTAGGATCAACATGCCATAGTCAAGAAGATCAGTCCATGGAATCCAGATATACAGGGGCAGACGAGATGTAGAGACCCTTCTTGTGGGATCCAGGTTTGCTATTAGCCCTCGGTGAGGCCTGAGATTGCTGAGAACAGATGTTCCAGCAGGGGCTCTGCTTCTTCATACACACTCAGGGAGGAGAGAAAGGGGAAGGATATACAATGCATACACACTCAGGGAGGAGAGGAAGGGGAAGGATATACAATGCATACACACTCAGGGAGGAGAGGAAGGGGAAGGATATACAGTACATACACACTCAGGGAGGAGAGGAAGGGGAAGGATATACAGTACAT
>BLSH010381586.1:56893-67012 GCA_018402905.1 Glandirana rugosa | reverse complement strand
GCCCCCCCCCCCCCCCCACAAGAAAAAACAAACAAAAGCAAAGCAATTCTCCTCCCAGCACAAATCCCCTCCACCATATCACCTCTTCTAGCACAAATCCTCTTCCCCCATCCTCCTCCCAGCACAAATTCTCCCCATCCACCCTCCTAGCACAAATCCTCTTCCCCCATCCTTCTCCGAACACAAATTCCCCCCATCCACCCTCAAAGCACAAATCCAATTCCTCCTATAAGCACAGCTCCCCTGCCCCCCAATCTCTTAGGAGTGCCCCCCCTCCTCTCGTGATGCCACAGTTCCCCTCCTGCCCACCCCTTGTCCCAGCCCTGGGCTCAGGTAAGTATTGGGGGATGGAATGCAGAAACCTTCGCCCTTTACAACCACTTTAAGGACCTCCATAAGCGCTGATTTTCCTCGTGTGTTGTAAATGCTAAAATGTATTTGGCTCATAGTAACCCCTCTATTGGTTTGGCAATGCTAAAAATGCACCGGGTCCTGCCAATAAAGCTTGTTTCAATTTGCACCTTGGAGAGATATAGAGAAAGGGGGAGGGGAGAGAGAGGAGAGAGGAGGGGGGGGCGCTCCTCCTCGTCTAAACGGCCCTCACAATAACATCGCCTGTGAAAAACGTAAATCAGAACTCCAACTCAAATATTCAGTTTCGGGGAGAATGCAGAAGAGTCACATTTTTTTGATATTTCTGTCTGTGACCACAAGGGGGAGAATTTCCCTCACTTCCTCCTCCTGTGACACCCATACAAGGCATGTGAAGAGTGGGTGTCACCAGGGCAGGAAGTTGCAGAGTGCAATAATCACAAAAAGAGCAGTAAAAACAAAGCACAAAAATAATGTTTCAGCACAGACACGCCCCCCGTATCTCTGCTGTGGGACCCCGCTATTGGTGGTACCGGGTGTGAGAATCCAATACCAAATGCAGATATAAAATACACAAATAAATGCAGGTCTGTAATCATTAATACATCATTATAAACAAGCAGTGTAAGTCCCTGAATGTGACCTGTTATCGGACTCTAGTGTGCTGCTTCTCCTTTCACTGTTCAGTCACCGGTTGGGGGCTCGTCCGGGATGACCTGGGTTCAGAAGAAGTGGGTTGAAAGACAGGTAGTTTTTGCTGGTATTGGAGACCTGGTATTGGACTCTTGTAGTCCCTGCGCAGCAGAGCACAGACTGGGAGAGGTAGAAGCAGCACAAGGAGGCAATTAGTTCATGTGCTCACAAGAAGCATGCTGATAGGAGAAGAGAGCAGAGTGACGGAGAGATGAGCTCATCGCTGTACTGCTTCTCCTTTCACTGTCCAGTCACCGGTTGGGGGCTCGTCCAGGATGGCCTGGGTTCAGAAGAAGTGGGTTGAAAGACAGGTAGTTTTTGCTGGTATTGGAGACCTGGTATTGGACTCTTGTAGTTCCTGCACAGCAGAGCTCAGACTGGGAGAGGTAGAAGCAGCACAAGGAGGCAATTAGTTCATGTGCTCACAAGAAGCATGCTGATAGGAGAAGAGAGCAAAGTGACGGAGAGATGAGCTCATCGCTGTACTGCTTCTCCTTTCACTGTCCAGTCACCGGTTGGGGGCTCGTCCGGGATGACCTGGGTTCAGAAGAAGTGGGTTGAATGACAGGTAGTTTTTGCTGGTATTGGAGACCTGGTATTGGACTCTTGTAGTCCCTGCACAGCAGACCTCAGACTGGGAGAGGTAGAAGCCGCACAAGGAGCCAATCAGTTCATGTCCTGACAAGAAGCATGCTGATAGGAGAAGAGAGCAGAGTGACAGAGAGATGAGCTCATCGCTGTGCTGCTTCTCCTTTCACTGTCCAGTCACCGGTTGGGGGCTCATCCAGGATAATCTGGGTTCAGAAGAAGTGGGTTGAATGACAGGTAGTTTTTGCTTATAGAACAATTATAACAGAACACTATACCTGAGGCCTGGTATCAGACTCTTGTAGTCCCTGCACAGCAGAGCTCAGACTGGGAGAGGTAGAAGCAGCATAAGGAGCCAATCAGTTCATGTGCTGACAAGAAGCATACTGATAGGAAAGGAGAGCAGATTGGCGGAGAGATGAGGGCATCACTGTGCTGCTTCTCCTTTCACTGTCCAGTCACCGGTTGGGGGCTCGTCCGGGATGGCCTGGGTTCAGAAGAAGGGAGTTGAACGACAGGCAGTTTTTGCTTATAGAACAATTATAACAGAACACTTTTGTTGAGACCTGGTATCGGACTCTTGTAGTCCCTGTACAGCAGAGCTCAGACTGGGAGAGGTAGACACAAGGAGCCAGTTAATATGCTGTCAAGAAGCATGCTGATAGTAGAAGAGAGCAGAGTGACAGAGGGATGAGCTTATCGCTGTGCTGATTCTCCTTTCACTGTGCAGTCATTGGTTGGGGGATTGTCTGGGATGACCTGGGTTCAGAAGAAGTGGATTGAATAACAGGTAGTTTTTGTTTATAGAACAATTATAACAGAGCACTTTCATTCATACCTGAGACCTGGTATCGGACTCTTGTAGTCCCTGTACAGCAGAGCTCAGACTGGGAGAGGAAGAAGCAGCACAAGGAGCCAATCAGTTCATGTGCTGACAAGAAGCATGCTGATAGGTGGAGAGAGTGACAGAGAGATGAGCTCTTCACTGTGCTGCTTCTCATTTCACTGTCCAGTCAGTTGGGGGCTTGTCTGGGATGACCTGGGTTCAGAGGAAGTGGATAGAATAACAGGTAGTTTTTGTTTATAGAACAATTATAACAGAGCACTTTCATTCATACCTGAGACCTGGTATCGGACTCTTGTAGTCCCTGTACAGCAGAGCTCAGACCGGGAGAGGTAGAAGCAGCACAAGGAGGCAATTAGTTGATGTGCTGACAAGAAGCATGCTGATAGGAGAGGAGAGCAGAGTGGTGGAGAGAGAGATGAGCTCATCGCTGTGCTGCTTCTCCTTTCACTGTCCGGTCACCGGTTGGGGGCTCGTCCGGGATGACCTGGGTTCAGAAGAAGTGGATTGAATAACAGGTAGTTTTTGTTTATAGAACAATTATAACAGAGCACTTTCATTCATACCTGAGACCTGGTATTGGACTCTTGTAGTCCCTATACAGCAGAGCTCAGACTGAGAGAGGTAGAAGCAGCACAAGGAGCCAATTAGTTTATGTGCTGACAAGAAACATGCTTATAGGAGAAGAGAGCAGAGTGGTGGAGAGAGAGATGAGCTCATTGCTGCGCTGCTTCTCCTTTCACTGTCCAGTCACCAGTTGGGGGCTCGTCCGGGAAGACCTGGTTTCAGAAGACGTTGGATTGAATGACAGGTAGAATAATTATAACAGAACACTTTCATTGATACCCGAGACCTGGTATGGGACTCTTGTACTCCCTGTACAGCAGGGCTCAGACTGGGAGAGGTAGACACAAGGAGCCAGTTAATATGCTGTCAAGAAGCATGCTGATAGGAGAAGAAAGCAGAGTGACGGAAAGATGAGCTTATCACTGTACTGCTTCTCCTTTCACTGTCCAGTCATTGGTTGGGGGCTTGTCCAGGATGACCTGGTTTCAGAAGAAGTTGGATTGAATGACAGGAAGAACAATTATAACAGAACACTTTCATTGATACCTGAGACCTGGTATCGGACTCTTGTAATCCCTGTACAACAGAGCTCAGACTGGGAGAGGAAGAAGCAGTTCAAGGAGCCAAATCAGTTCATGTGCTGACAAGAAGCATGCTGATAGGTGGAGAGAGCAGAGTGACAGAGAGATGAGCTCATCGCTGTGCTGCTTCTCCTTTCACTGTCCAGTAACCAGTTGGGGGCTCATCCGGGATGGCCTGGGTTCAGAAGGAGGGAGTTGAATGACGGGTAGTTTTTCCACTTATAGAACAATTTTAATAGAACTCTTTTTTTGATACCTGAGACCTGGTATTGGACTCTTGTACTCCCTGTACAGCAGAGCTCAGACTGGGAGAGAGAGAAGCAGCATAGGGAGCCAATCAATTCTTCTGCTGACAAGAAGCATGCTGATAGGTGGAGAGAGCAGAGTGACAGAGAGATGAGCTCATCGCTGTGCTGCTTCTCATTTCACTGTCCAGTCACCGGTTGGGGGCTCGTCCGGGATGGTCTGCGTTCATAAGAAGGGAGTTGAATGACAGGTGGTTTTTGCACTTATAGAACAATTATAACAGAACACTTTCATTGATACCTGAGACCTGGTATTGGACTCTTGTACTCTCTGTACAGCAGAGCTCAGACTGGGAGAGGGAGAAGCAGCACAAGGAGAGAATTACTTCACACGCTGATAGGAGAAGAGAGCAGAGTGATAGAGAGATGAGCTCTTCGCTGTGCTGCTTCTCGTTTCACTGTCCAGTAACCGGTTGGGGGCTCGTCCGGGATGGTCTGGGCTCAGAAGAAGGGAGTTGAATGACAGGTGGTTTTTGCACTTATAGAACAGTTATAACAGAACACTTTCATTGATACCTGAGACCTGGTATTGGACTCTTGTACTCTCTGTACAGCAGAGCTCAGACTGGGAGAGGGAGAAGCAGCACAAGGAGAGAATTACTTCACACGCTGATAGGAGAAGAGAGCAGAGTGATAGAGAGATGAGCTCTTCGCTGTGCTGCTTCTCGTTTCACTGTCCAGTAACGGGTTGGGGGCTCGTCCGGGATGGTCTGGGTTCAGAAGAAGGGAGTTGAATGACAGGTGGTTTTTGCACTTATAGAACAATTATAACAGAACACTTTCATTGATACCTGAGACCTGGTATTGGACTCTTGTACTCCCTGTACAGCAGAGCTCACAGGGAGAGAATTAGTTCACACGCTGACAAAAAGCATGCTGATAGGAGAAGAGAGCAGAGTGATAGAGAGATGAGCTCATCACTGTGCTGCTTCTCCTTTCACTGTCCCTTCATAGGCTGGGGACTCATCCAGGATGACCTGGGATGAATGACTGTCCGTTTTTGCACTTCTAGAACAGATATAACAGAACACTTGCAACAGGACGTTTAACAGACCAGAAGAGAGCCAGAGAAGATGATTGGCGAGGGTGCACATATTTTGCCTGGCAGCCGCCATGCAGATCTGGATCACGTTCCAGGCCGGGGGCGGGTGAGACGTGATGAAATTTGTGTATTGTAGATAAGGATCTGTTCGTTATGTCCTCATAGCTGGCTGAGGTTGTCCGCTGATGTGCCCAGGCTCGCACCTGGTATTCCTTGCTCTGTGCGGGTATGACTGGCACCCTGCGGATACAGCCAGTCCCTGTGTCTATGTTCCAAGCCTATCCCTCACCTCAGGCGTTGCTGATCTTCATTCTCATTGAATGCCCTGAACCTGTGCCAGTTTCCTTCTCCCTCTCCTGTAATGCTGAGAAAATAAATAAATAAATAATAAATACACATACACTATATTACCAAAAGTATTGGGACGCCTGCCTTTACACGGCACATGAACTTTAATTGCATCCCAGTCTTAGTCTGTAGGGTTCAATATTGAGTTGGCACCACCCTTTGCAGCTATAACAGCTTCAACTCTTCTGGGAAGGCTGCCCACAAGGTCTATGGGAAGGTTTGACCATTCTTCCAGAAGAGCATTTGTGAGGTTAGCACTGATGTTGGACGTAAGAAACAAAACAGAGGGGGCACCGGCCTAGCGCATTATACTTTGTACAAATTTTATTAGAGTCAATAAAATGCTACTCACAAACCAACTTGCATATCAATAGATGAACATCTCATCTAGGCTGGTCCACATCAGATGCCCCTATCGTCTTATGCTCAGTTGACGCGTTTCAAGGTGGTACCTCTTCCTCAGAGCCTAACGCCTTGTGCCCTGACACCTTCAACTCTTCTGGGAAGGCTGTCCACAAGGTTTAGGAGTGTCTATGGGAATGTTTGACCATTCTTCCAGGGGCGCATTTGTGAGGTCAGACACAATGGTGTGGGGTTGTTTTTCAGGGGTTGGGCTTGGCCTCTTAGTTCCAGTGAAGGGAACTCTTAAGGCGTCAGCATACCAAGACATTTTGGACAGTTTCATGCAGGCCAGTCAAGTTCCTCCACCCCAAACTCGCTCCTCCATGTCTTTATGGACCTTGCTTTGTGCACTGGTCCAAATAATTTGGTGGAGGGGGGATTATGGTGTGGGCTTGGTTTTCAGGGGTTGGGCTTGGCCCCTTAGTTCCAGTGAAGGCATCTCTTAAGGTGTCAGCACACCAAGACATTTTGGAAAATGTTATGCTCCCAACTTTGTGGGAAGAGTTTGGGGTTGGCCCCTTCCTGTTCCAACATGACTGCGCCCCAGTGCACAAAGCAAGGTCCATAAAGACATGGATGAGCGAGTTTGGGTTGGAGGTACTTGACTGGCCTACACAGAGTCCTGACCTCAACGTTGGAAGTCATGAAATTGTCCAAAACGTCTAGTTATGCTGGCGCCTTAGGAGTTCCCATTACTGGAACTAAGGGACCAAGCCCAACCCCTGCAAAACATCCCCGCCCCCCTTCACCAAATGATTTGGACCAGTGCACAAAGGAAGGTCCATAAAGACATGGATGAGCGAGTTTGGGGTGGAGGAACTTGACTGGCCTCCACAGAGTCCTGACCTCAACCTGATAAAACACCTTAGAGTGGAGACTGCGAGCCAGGCCTTCTCGTCCAACGTCAGGACCCTGTGTTGGGAAGGGTTTTACCAACAAGGCCTGAAATTGTCTTTAGGAAGCCTAGGGATCTCAGGAGCCACATAGCACCCAGCAGAGTCCGGAGTTCCCGCACAAGCCAGTCATCTCGCATGGGCCCATGGTCAACTTTGTTCGACCAGAAAGGATGCTATAAGCGTGGGGTTAAAAACTGTGGGGCCTGTCCATATTTTTGGCACAGGAAGAAAGAAATACAGGGTGGAGATGGTCGTGTTCACAAGGTCAAACAGTTCGTCAATTGTGGGACCACTCACATGATCTATGGTTGGATGTGTCCGTGTGGCCTGCTGTATGTAGGGCGCACTATACGTCAGATTTGGAGAGCCACGGCACTTTAGGCAACACCACAATGGGGATCTATCGGGCATGAGGGTGTTTGGCATTGAGGCGGTGGGTGATGACATGGACAGCGCAAGGAGGTTCCAGAGGTTATGCAAAAGGGGGACCTACTGGATCTTTACTTTGGTTTCCAAGTCCCCGGGGGGGCTCAACGAGGACCTGGAGATCCACGGGGCCATACGGTGACCTTGTCCCGCCCACGTTCCTCTATTCTGGTCAACAGGAGACCTCATACGACTTCCCCTACAATTATTTCTGGGTCATTTATTCCTCTTTTCCACACCCCCTCCCCCTTTTGTGGCCCCCTTTCCCTTTTCCCCTCCCTCGCTCCCCCAATCCTCTGGTCCCATCTGAGTAGAGTCATCTCAGTAGTATAAATCTACCCAAGAGAAGATAGAACTTTAACCCCTTCAATACCGGGCACTTACCCCCCCTTCCCGTCCCGCCAAGAGCAAATTTCAGCTTTCAGTGCTGTCGCATTTTGAATGACAATTGCGCGGTCCTGCGGCGCTGTACCGAAGCAACATTTTTATCATTTTGCTCCCACAAGTAGAGATTTCTTTTGCTGGTATTTGATCACCCCTGCGGTTTTTATTTTTTGCGCTACAAATAACAAAAACAGAAAATTTTGAAAAAAAAAAAAGATTTTCTCTGTTTCTGTCACAAAACTTTGTATAAGTAAATTTTCTCCATCACTGACGGGCACTGATGTGGCTAAACTGACGGGCACTGATGAGGCAGTACAGATTGGCACTGATGAGGTGGCACTGATGATGGGGCACATATATGCAGCACTGATGGGCACTGAAAAGTGGCACTGATGGGCACTGATAGGTGGCACTGATATGTGGCACTGATGGGCACTCATAGGTGGCACTGGGTACTCATAGGTAACACTGATAAGTGCACTGCTGGGCACTGATAGGTGGCACAGTTGGGCACTGATAAGTGGCACCGTTGGGCACTGGTTCATGGCACTGGTGCATATAGCACTGTTAGGGATGGCACTGGCAGGCATCACACATGGGCACAGTGCCATCCCTACAGTGCAATGTATACCCTCTACCTGGTGGTCTAGTGTGGGCTCCCTGGTGGTCCCTGGGTGGCCTCCAGATCTTCTCCCTGGTGGTCCATGGATGGCCTCCTTATGTTGTCTCTGGGGGAGGGCTCCCTGGTGGTCCCTGGGTGGCCTCCAAATCTTCTCCCTGGTGGTCCATGGATGGCCTCCTTATGTTGTCTCTGGGGGAGGGCTCCCTGGTGGTCCCTGGACGGCCTCCAGGTCTTCTCCCTGGTGGTCCATGGGTGGCCTCCTTATGTTTTCCCTGGGGGGGGTCTCCCAGGTGGTCCCTGGATGACCTCCAGGTCTTCTCCCTGGTGGTCCATGGATGGCCTCCTTATGTTGTCTCTGGGGGAGGGCTCCCTGGTGGTCCCTGGACGGCCTCCAGGTCTTCTCCCTTGTGGTCCATGGGCGTCCGCCTTATGTTGTCTTGGGGGGGGCTCCCTGGTGGTCCTGTGTGGGCTCCCTGGTGGTCCAGTGTGGCAATCCTGGGGGGGGCTGCACTGATAAACATTCAGCGCAGCCCCCCCCCCGTCAGGAGAGCAGCCGATCAGCTCTCCAATACTCAGGTCTGCAGACCCGAGTAGAGGAAAAGCCGATAAACGTCTCTTACTGTTTACACTGTGACCAGCCGTGATTGGTGCCGGCTGATCACATGGTGAAAAGCTTCGGATGGAAGCCCTTTACCTCGATCAGTAATGCGGAGGGTCAGAATGATCATGCGATGTGCGCCCCCCGCGGGTTATCCTGAGGACGTCAATAGGCGCCCAGTCAGGATAACAGAACCACTTCCCGGCCGCCATTTGCCTATACGCCGGGCGGGAAGTGGTTAAGAACTATGGGATAAGCTATATAGCTGAGAGGTTATCAGTAAAAAGAAATAGGAGTTTGGGCGTACTGACACACGGGCAGGTGTGAGAAGTATTTGACCCATTCACGCATGTATGAAGCGAGGTATGTGCCAACGGAGCCCCAATGGCATGGCTATTGTTACAGGCGGTGCCCCGTGGCGGTGTTCCTAACCGCTGCAGGGAGGCGTGAATGTGTTTCGGGTATCCAATTTGCGATTCAGGTTCTTCTACTTATGCCATTGTTTAGTTGATGTCAGCGTCTTTATCTAAGACACAAAGGGTTGTGCAATCAGGACCAACGGTGCAGTCACAAACGTACCTGCAACCAATGGGTGGTCTCTTGCATTTGCCCTGGGCCAGCCTATGCCAACAGGGATATGAGGATACATCACTCTATTTTAGCACCCCTGTATCTACTGGCACTATAATAGTATCCTACTCCACATATCAGACACCTTGCCACCCCCCTCCTTTTTTTATATATATACAGTATCTCACAAAAGTAAGTACACCCCTCCCATCATGTGACAACACTGAAGAGCTGACACTTTGCTACAATGTAAAGTAGTGAGTGTACAGCTTGTATAACAGTGTAAATTTGCTGTCCCCTCAAAATAACTCAACACACAGCCATTAATGCCTAAACCGCTGGCAACAAAAGTCAGTACACCCCTAAGGGAAAATGTCCAAATTGGGCCCAAAGTGTCAATATTTTGTGTGGCCGCCATTATTTTCCAGCACTGCCTTAACCCTCTTGGGCATGGAGGTCACCAGAGCTTCACAGGTTGGCACCGGAGTCCTCTTCCCCTCCTCCATGACGACATCACAGAGCTGGTGGATGTTAGAGACCTTGCACTCCTCCACCTTTCCGTTTGAGGAGCCCCACAGATGGTCAATAGGGTTTAGGTCTGGAGATGCTTGGCCAGTCCACCACCTTTACCCTCAGCTTCTTTAGCAAGGCAGTGGTCGTCTTGGAGGTGTTTGGGGTCGTTATGTTGGAATACTGCCCTGTGGTCCAGTCTCTGAAGAGAGGGGATCATGCTCTGCTTCAGTAGGTCACAGTACATGTTGGCATTCATGGTTCCCTCAATGAACTGTAGCTCCCCAGTGCCGGCACCACTCATGCAGCCCCAGACCATGACACTCCCACCACCGTACTCACCACGGCCGTGACCCCTCGATGTCAAGTAA
>BLSH010381586.1:5146-16683 GCA_018402905.1 Glandirana rugosa | reverse complement strand
CCATGGGGGCGTTCTGGAGGATGTAAGGGGGCACTCTGGGGGATGTAAGGAACACCCTGGGGGCACTCTGGAGGATGTAAGGAGGCAATAAGGGGGCACTCTGGAGGATGTAAGGAGCACTCTGGAGGCACCAAGGGGGCACTCTGGAGGATGTAAGGAGGCAATAAGGGGGCACTCTGGAGGATATAAGGAGCACTCTGGAGGCACCAAGAGGGCACTCTGGAGGATGTAAGGGGGCATTCTTGAGGCACTAATCGGGCAGTCTCGGTGATGTAAGCTGGCATTCTGTAGGCACCAAGGGCTCACTCTGGAGGATGTAAGGGGGCACTCTGGAGTACCTAGTAACTCCAAAGCCCTACCTTAAATCCTCCAGAGTTACCCCTTACACACTTCAAAATGCCCCCTAGTAATAGTAAGGTCAGTGGCAGGACTAAAGGATCTCAAAGGTCGCAATTGTGACTGGGCCCTGGAGTTCTGCCACCATGCGGGGGCCCTAAAATGTCAGGAAGGGGGCTCGCTGCAGAATATGAGAAAAGGCGCCAGGATGGGGTCAGGGGGTCCTTCATGGTTTCTTGCACAGGGGCCCTGGAGGTTCTAGTTACACCAAAGAGCCCCGCTTACATCAGAATCTGAGGAGCCCCCCCATACATCAGAGTCCAAAGGGCCCTCCGTACATCAGAGTCCGAAGAGTCCCCCCTTACATCAGAGTCCGAAGAGTCCCCCTTACATCAGAGTCCGAAGAGTCCCCTTACATCAGAGTCCGAGGAGCCCCCTTACATCAGAGTCCGAGGTGCCCCCTTACATCAAAGTCCGAAGAGCCCCCCCTTACATCAGAGTCCAAAGAGCCCCCCTTACATCAGAGCCCAAAGATCACCCTTATATCAGAGTCCACAGAACTTCACTGTAAGGGGGAGCTCTGTGGACTATACTGTAATTGAGGCTCTAATGCTTTTGACGTGTACCTCCCCACCTACGTGTTTTACTCATTATGAACCAAGCATGAAAATTAAACTTCATACGTGGCGTTTGCACCAATCTGGCACCAGATTCTGTGGACGGAGAGATTGTTTTAATTATACAAATTTATTATAATTGTTTTAGAAAAATCGGACGCGGCTCTACCCTATAGCTCAATGAATGGAAGGACAATGGCCTGGCTTAGAGAAGGACTCTGGGGCCATCTAGTGGTCAGTTTGCAGAAGGCAGGAACCCTGTGTGAGCCAATATACAGTTTATACCTCTCATTATAAATAGGAATTAACAGATCAATCATTTGAATTTATAGATTTAATAAGAGGTGGTGCAGATATTTGACTCTGGTTTATGTTTTATGTATAGAGAGAGAAAGAGAGAGAGCAGATGGGTGTTGTAGCTTTTGTAAGGTTGCATATAGCTTTGTACCATGGTGAGGTTATATCTATGGTAGAACAGCAGAGGGCGCTGTTGTAGTATTGAAAATTTGTAAGGTTATATAAAAAAAAACAGAAGAGCAGAGGGTGGGAGGGGGGGTTGTTGTAGCTTTGTACCATTGTAAGGTTATACTTAAAGTAGAACAGCAGAGGGCGCTGTTGTAGCGTTAACTTATTGTAAGGGTATAATATCAACACAGCTGAGTGCTATCCGTGATACTTCTTATATTTCTCCATTTTCAGGACACCCCCTTCTTCTTCTCAGCCCTAGATGTACTGATACACTCACCTTACCTGAACAGCAGGGGGCGCTGCTGCGGCTATCTGCCATTGTAAAGGGGTATATATAAAGCAGAACAGAAGAGGGCGCTGTTGCAGCAGTTAAAGCCGTGTTAAACCCAAAAGCAAACTTCTATTGTATTGCAGCTTACCAATTCCTAGATGTGACGGCTGCATTCATTTTCTTTTTTTTTTAGACCGCTGAAATCATTTGCAGGAAGCTGACCAGACGCAACGAGCCCATTTTTTTTTTTTGGCTCAAAAACTGCAGATGAGACGAACGTCATATCCAAATCATTTCACTTTTATTGAAAGATTGCACAATCGCTGAATTCAGTAAATGCTGTGGGGCGGCTACTTCTTCAGGACTTCCCTAAAGGCGATGGCAAGGGAAGCCGAGAAAGACATGAATTCCTTGAAGGTCACCTTTTTGTCGTTGTTGGCATCCATCTTACCAATGATTCCCTTCAGGACATCATCCTTCTTGTCTTTTCCCTGGAAGATGGAAACAGGAAGACTTTTCATTTTGAATTAAGATTTCCCCCCAGTAGTTTGTGTCTCTGCCCCTCCTACAATGGGGAGATTCCCTGCAGTAGTTTGTGTCTCTGCCCCTCCCACAATGGGGAGATCCCCTGCAGTAGTTTGTGTCTCTGCCCCTCCTACAATGGGGAGATTCCCTGCAGTAGTTTGTGTCTCTGCCCCTCCCACAATGGGGAGATTCCCTGCAGTAGTTTGTGTCTCTGCCCCTCCCACAATGGGGAGATTTCCCCCCAGTAGTTTGTGTCTCTGCCCCTCCCACAATGGGGTGATTTCCTGCAGTAGTTTGTGTCTCTGCCCCTCCCACAATGGGGAGATTTCCCTGCAGTAGATTGTGTCTCTGCCCCTCCCACAATGGGGAGATTTCCTGCAGTAGTTTGTGTCTCTGCCCCTCCCACAATGGGGAGATTTCCCTGCAGTAGATTGTGTCTCTGCCCCTCCCACAATGGGGAGATTTCCTGCAGTAGTTTGTGTCTCTGCCCCTCCCACAATGGGGAGATTTCCCTGCAGTAGTTTGTGTCTCTGCCCCTCCCACAATGGGGAGATTTCCTGCAGTAATTTGTGTCTCTGCTCCTCCCACAATGGGGAGATTCCCCTGCAGTAGTTTGTGTCTCTGCCCCTCCCACAATGGGGAGATTTACTGCAGTAGTTTGTGTCTCTGCCCCTCCCACAATGGGGAGGTGTCCTGCAGTAGTTTGTGTCTCTGCCCCTCCCACTGCTTTCAATGAATGTCTGTCCTCCATATTGGAGTTGGGAATCACATGAGATGAATGTAGCGATGTGATTGGCTGCCCTCATAGATTGTCACTTACACAGATTGTGGGGAATTCGACTATGGCCAGGTCGTACAGCTCGTCGGTGTTCAGGGTGTTTGGGTCGTTGTCCCTCTTTTTGGCGTATCCCTCGAATTTCAGGATCATCAGGGCCATCATTTCCTCCACAGTGAGGTCCTCAGAAGCCTGGAAAAAACACAGAATATGTATAGACTCCTCCCACTGAGATCACATGCCACACCCCATTGGCCTAGACACCACCCCCAGTGCCTGAAACATGTCAGCGTTGTGCACTGACTCTGCAGTAAATAATGCACCTTGAAATCTACAGACTCAGATCCCCCTGTGAGATCTTCATCCCATCCCCCGGAACGTTTCGTCTTGTATGACGGCCAATAAACAGCGACATTTGTTCAGCCAATCACAAGTCACTGAATTCAGTCTACGGTGAGCTCTGATTGGCTGCTGGGGGACAGCGCTATTATTGCATTTGCATCCTTATTAAATAAAGATTTCAATATTCAAAGCTCTCGGGTGGATGTGTCGGAGTTCTGTGCAGAGCGGAAGGGATGCCGACCGCCAATTAATAATTCATTTCTCTATGGCGAGTATTATAGGACCCCGCGGGGGCGGGGAGGGGGAGGGGCTAACATGCAAATGAGCCTAGAGGGCGGAGATCCCTATAAATGGATTTTGTTACATTTGCATCTGAGCAAAATGATACATTGTAGAATTATTATTATTATTATTATTATTATTATTATTATTATTATTATTTTATTACTATTGTTGTTGTAATGTAATTATTATTTTTATTAATATTACTATTATGTTTATTATTATTATTATAATTATTTGATTAATATTGGTATTGTAGAATTATTATTATTATTATTATTTTATTACTTTTGTTGTTATCGTGTAATTATTATTATTATTATTATTATTATTACTATTATGTTTATTATTATTATTATTTGATTACTATTGCTATTGTAGTGTAATTATTATTTTTATTATTATTATTATGTTTATTATTATTATTATAATTATTTGATTACTATTGGTATTGTAGAATTATTATTATTATTTTATTACTTTTGTTGTTATAGTGTAATTATTATTATTATTATTACTATTATGTTTATTATTATTATTATTTAAATTGCTATTGCTATTGTAGTGTAATTATTATTTTTATTATTATTACTATTATATTTATTATTATTATAATTATTTGATTACTATTGGTATTGTAGAATTATTATTATTATTATTATTTTATTACTATTCTTGTTGTGTAATTCTTTTTTTATTATTATTACTATTATGTTTATTATTATTATTATTATTTTTACTATTATGTTTATTATTATTTTATTACTATTGTTGTTGTAGTGTAATTATTTTTTTATTATTATTAGTATTATGTTTATTATTATTATTTGATTACTATTGCTATTGTAGTGTAATTATTATTATTATTATGAATATTATGTTTTTTATTGTTATTATTATGTTTACTATTATTATGTTTATTATTGTGTTATTAGTTGATTACTATTGTTATTTTAGTGTTATTAGTAATAATAATAAATACAATAATAAACATAATGATAATCATCATAATAATAATAGTAATAATAATAATAAAATATTATTTTTATTATTGTATTACTATTGTTATCACTGTGTTATTGTTCTTTATATTTTATCACTATTGTTGTAGTGTTATTATTATTATTATTATTATTATTAATATTATTATTATTACTACTATTATTATTATGTTTATCAATGTATTTATCAATATTTTATTACTATTGTTATTGTAGTGTAATTAATAATAATAATAATAAAAATAACACTCATAAATACAATATTAAATATAATAATAACAATCATCATATTAATAGTAAAATTATTATGATTATTATTATTTCTATTATTGTATTACTATTCTTCTATTGTAGTTTTGTTATTATTACTACTATTTGAATGTTTATTATTATTATTGTTGTTGTATTTATAATTAGTTTTATTTTATTATTATTATTGTTGTATTTATAATTACTTTTATTTTATTATTGTTATTGTATTATGATTACGGTTATTAATAATAATAATAATATTCTTATTTTTTATTAATATTACTACTTTAACCTCTTGAGCTCCAGAAGATTTTACCAGCTTCTATTTTCTACTTTCTGTTGTCAAACATCTAATAAATTTAAATTTCTTCATCAATTTTGGCCAAAATGAATTCTGCGCCTCCGCTACTTCGGTGCGACTTTTGATGCAACTTTGGTCCAGAGAATGTAAAGTCGCATCAAATTTGCGCTCCGAAGTCGCACTGGGAATCTGCGACTGCGACTTTGGAGACGCGCTGATGTAAATGGAGCCCTAATCAATGGCTGGGACCTGCTGACAAAATGCCAGCACGGGTTAGACCCGCAGCGCCGGTTTATTTACGTTGCTGGGCCTGCAGCTGTTGCCGGTCGCTGTGATGGGCGGCAAGTAGATATTATTGTTATTCATTTTATTACTATTCTTATTATGATTATTTCTATGACGATTATCATTATTATTATTAATAATATTTTTTATTATTACTATTAATCTTACTAGTATTTTTTTACTATTGTTATTATTATTAATAATAATAATAATAATAGTATAAAATCATTATTATTTTTATTATTATTATTATTATTAGTAATAATAATAATAATATTTTTGTATTATTACTATTAATCTTACTAGTATTTTTTACAATTATTATTATTATTATTATTATTATTATTATTAATAATAATAATATTAATAGAAATAAATAAAAAATAATAATAATAATAGTATAAAAATTATTATTATTATTATTATTATTAATAATAATATTAATAATAATAATAATAACAATAGTAAAAAAATCATTATTAATAATGATAATAATAATAATAGAAACAATTATCATTTGTAATAATGATTTTTATTACTAATGCTGTTTTTATTATTATAAATAATAATAATGATTTTTATAATAATAATAATATTATTATTATTATTATTATTATTATAAAAATATATATTATTATTATAATTATTATCATTAATGATTTTTTTACTATTATTAATATTAACATTTTTTTTTGATGGTGATGATTATGATTATTATTATTATTACATTTTTTTACTATTATTGTTATTATTATTATGATTATTTATTTTTATTTTTTACTATCATCATTTTAATCATCATCATCATAAAAAAATATATTATTAATATTAACAAAAAACCCTAATTATTAATAATAATAATAATTATAGCAGTAATAATAGAAAAATATAATAATCGTATAAAAATCATTATTATTATTATTAATAATAATAATAATAATAATAGTAGAAAAAAATTATAATAATATTAATATTTTTTTTTAATATTGTTATTACTATTTTTTGTATCATTATTACGCTGCCCACGTTTGAAAAAAAATCACATCTCCAGGGTGTAATAATTACTCCTACATATAGATGTCATGTAAACTATGGGTACCTCCCTATGTGTGACACACCCGGCAGGTAAATTAGACAAATTAGACACTCCGGGGCAGAAATGGAGGACAGGCGTTGGCCAAATGTCTAAACCAGGAACAAGGGGTGGGGCTTATCTGACACACCCACCGCCACCAACAGACCCCACCCTTCCTTTTTATTAATTGGCCGATAAGTCAACATGAAGGGGCGCTCCATCTCTTGGATCTGTCCAAAGGACATTTTTTCCACCAGCAGCGCCCGGCCCCTCCTCCGCTCTGCACGGGCGCACAGTATCTGACAAAAGTAAGTACACCCCGCACATTTGTGTAAATATTTTATTCTATCTTTTCATGTGACAACATTGGGCCCAATTTGGACATTTTCACTTAGGGGTGTACTGACTTTTGTTGACATTAATGGCTGTGTGTTGAGTTATTTGGAGGGGACAGCAAATTTACACTGTTATACAAGCTGTACACTCACTACTTTACATTGTAGCAAAGTGTCAGCTCTTCAGTGTTGTCACATGATGGGAGGGATGTACTTACTTTTGTGAGATACTGTTTATATAATAGGCTGTATATATAATTGACACTGAATGCACTGTATATATAGTCTACACTGAGTGCACTGTATATATAGTCTACACTGAATGCACTGTATATATAGTCTACACTGAATGCACTGTATATATAGTCTACACTGAATACACTGTATATATAGTCTACACTGAATGCACTGTACATATAGTCTACACTGAGTGCACTGTATATATAGTCTACACTGAATGCACTGTATATATAGTCTACACTGAGTGCACTGTATATATAGTCTACACTGAATGCACTGTATATATGGTCTACACTGAATGCACTGTATGTATAGTCTACACTGAATGCACTGTATATATAGTCTACACTGAATGCACTGTATATGTAGTCTACACTGAATGCACTGTATATATAGTCTACACTGAGTGCACTGTATATATAGTCTACACTGAATGCACTGTATATATAGTCTACACTGAATGCACTGTATATATAGTCTACACTGAATGCATTGTATATATAGTCTACACTGAATGCACTGTATATATAGTCTACACTGAATGCTGTACGCTCACTACTTTACATTGTAGCAAAGCGTCATTTCTTCAGTGTTGTCCCATGAAAAGATAGAAGAAATGGGAGGGGTGTACTTACTTTTGTCACATACTGTACATATGGACACTCGGCTATGCCAAGCACTCAAGTTTATGCCGGCTGGGTTTTCCTGGCTGCGCCTCCTGCCGACTTCCCTGTTCTTACTAATTAGACGTGAGATGACCCTCTGAGGATGGATCTGGGCAAGGAGACACCTGGTTGGGAAATAGCGACCATTCCTGTTTTGATGGTCGCTATCGTGTCCTCCATCTGGCAGCTTAAATAGGCACACATGGGCAACCATGGCTATGCCATAGTCAAATCATAGACAGGCCTCTGAGTTAATTGTGTCTGTTTATCCAGAAGAAGTCTCTGGTTTGCGTTCGGGAGGGGTGAGACTGAAGGCACACCCAGTCTAAGCTCCCTACTTCCCAAATCTCTCAGTGGGACAACTGACCCCCTTTTTGCCCACCAGTGCAGCCAACCCTGACCTATCGAGATCAGAACCTGAACCATCCAATGTCTACGGTCGGGAGGGGTGAGACTGAAACCACACCCAGTCTAAGCTCCCTAATTTCCAAATCTCTCAGTGGTCCCCCCATCCACTGAGGGTTCCCAGGACAACTGACCCCCTTTTTGCCCACCTTTGCAGCTGACCCTGACCTATCGAGATCAGAACCTAAACCATCCAATGACCCCACCTGTGCAGCTGGCCCTGACCTATCGAGATCAGAACCTAAACCGTCCAATGTCTATGGTCGGGAGGGGTGATACTGAGGCCACACCCAGTCTAAGCGCCCTACTTTCCAAATCTCTCAGTGGGTCCCCCCCATCCTCTGAGGGTCCCTAGGACAACTGACCCCCTTTTTGCCCACCAGTGCAGCTGACCCTGACCTATTGAGATCAGAACCTGAACCATCCAATGTCTACAGTCGGGAGGGGTGAGACTGAAGCCACACCCAGTCTAAGCTCCCTACTTTTCAAATCTCTCAGTGGGCCCCCCATCCTCTGAAGGTTCCTAGGACAACTGACTCCCTTTTTGCCCACCTGCGCAGCTGACCATGGCCTATTGAGATCAGAACCTGAACCATCCAATGTCTACGGTCGGGAGGGGTGAGACTGAGGCCACACTCAGTCTAAGCTCCCTACTTTCCAAATCTCTCAGTGGGCCCCCCATCCACTGAGGGTTCCTAGGACAACTGACCCATTTTTGCCCACCTCTGCAGCTGACCCCTTACCTATCGAGATCAGTACCTGAACCATCCAATGACCCACCTGTGTAGCTGACCCTGACCTATCGAGATCAGAACCTGAACCCTCCAATGTCTACAGTCGGGAGGGGTGAGACTGAGGCCACACCCAGTCTAAGCGCCCTACTTTTCAAATCTCTCAGTGGGCCCCCCATCCACTGAGGGTTCCTAGGACAACTGACCCCCTTTTTGCCCACCTGTGCAGCCGACCCTGACCTATTGAGATCAGAACCTGAACTATCCAATGTCTACGGTCGGGAGGGGTCAGACTGAAGCCACACCCAGTCTAAGCTCCCTGCTTTCCAAATCTCTCAGTGGGCCCCCCATCCTCTGAGGGTTCCTAGGACAACTGGCTCCCTTTTTGCCCACCTGTGCAGCTGACCCTGACCTATCGAGATCAAAACCTGAACCATCCAATGTCTATGGTCGGGGGGGGGGTGAGACTGAAGCCACAACCAGTCTAAGCTCCCTACTTTTCAAATCTCTCAGTGGGCCCCCCATCCTCTGAGGGTTCCTAGGACAACTGACTCCCTTTTTGCCCACCTGTGCAGCCGACCCTGACCTATTGAGATCAGAACCTGAACTATCCAATGTCTACGGTTAGGAGGGGTCAGACTGAAGCCACACCCAGTCTAAGCTCCCTGCTTTCCAAATCTCTCAGTGGGCCCCCCATCCTCTGAGAGTTCCTAGGACAACTGACTCCCTTTTTGCCCACCTGCGCAGCTGACCATGGCCTATTGAGATCAAAACCTGAACCATCCAATGAGCCCACCTGTGAAGCTGACCCTGACCTATCGGGTTCAGAACCTAAACCATCCAATGACCCACCTGTGCAGCTGACCCTAACCTATCGAGATCAGAACCTAAAGCATCCAATGTCTACGGTCGGGAGGGGTGAGACTGAGGCCACACCCAGTCTAACCTCCCTACTTTTCAAATATCTCAGTGGGCCCCCCATCCCCTGAAGGGTCCTAGGACAACTGACTCCCTTTTTGCCCACCTGTGCAGCTGACCCTGGCCTATTGAGATCAAAACCTGAACCATCCAATGAGCCCACCTGTGAAGCTGACCCTGACTTATCAAGATCAAAACCTGAACCATCCAATGTCTATGGTCGGGAGGGGTGAGACTGAAGCCACACCCAGTCTAACCTCCCTACTTTTCCAATCTGTCAGTGGGCCCCCCATCCACTGAGAGTTCCTAGGACAACTGACTCCCTTTTTGCCCACCTGCGCAGCTGACCATGGCCTATTGAGATCAGAACCTGAACCATCCAACATCTACGGTCGGGAGGGGTGAGACTGAGGCCACACCCAGTCTAAGCTCCCTACTTTCCAAATCTCTCAGTGGGACAACTGACCCCCTTTTTGCCCTCCAGTGCAGCTGACCCTGACCTATGGAGATCAGAACCTAAACCATCCAATGAGCCCACCTGTGCAGCCAACCCTGACCTATCAAGATCAGAACCTGAACCATCCAATGTCTACGGTCGGGAGGGGTGAGACTGAAGCCACACCCAGTCTAAGCTCCCTGCTTTCCAAATCTCTCAGTGGGCCCCCCATCCTCTGAAAGTTCCTAGGACAACTGACCCCCTTTTTGCCCACCTGTGCAGCTGACCCTGACCTATTGAGATCAGAAACTGAACCATCCAATGACCTCTCAAGAGGAAACCCCATAGGGACTAAGTTGACCATGAGTCTTGGCTCCGCACCCGTAGAGCAGATGGAGGTCCACTTACCATGTTTTCAAAGTTGTTTGAAGGTTTTGTAAGATGGAGAGGAGAATTCGGCTGGTGTGGTCCGTGTTACAGTCCGATGGGCAATATATATACCCTGACAGGACAACGCCTCGCTCAGGGGAGCCAACCGATTGAAGGAGCCGAGGTTTTGGAGGTGGGGTGTCCTCTCTCCTCATCATTGGCTCTCCTCTCTTCACACATTCTTTGAAATGTTTGTAAAACTTAATAATGCATCTCTGACTTTTCACCCCCTACCTGGGGGGTTTAACCCCTTCTGGATAGAATAGCCATCCGCCCTTCGCAAAAATGTAGCCAATTATCTTCAATGAGAAGGAAGATACCAGAACGAGTCGGACCAGTCCCTTTCATCTTCAGTGTTGTATATGTGTCCATCAATGTTATTATATGAGGAGAGGAGAGCAGGGGAGAGAGGAGAAGAAGGGAGGGAGAGGAGATGCTAAAGACCCCAAAGACAGAAAGACAGCCCGGCTCCTGTAAAGACTGAGCGCCCACAGCCAGTAACATCCAATTAGGACGGCGCAGGCGGGCCTACAGGCCCAGGGAGAGTAGACTGTGCCAGTAATGTGCCCTGGGGGTCCTGGAGGACGAGGACCACTTCCTTCTCCAGGGCCCCAAATACTCATCAATGAGGGACGCTCATTTCCAGAGACTCTCCTCTCTCATCTTGGACTTCAATTCTATAGAAGAGAGGAGGAAATGTCAAGTTCTACTGGGAGAGGAGGAACCGATGGAGGACATAACTGCACAATATGTGAGGATAGAGGAGAGAGCAAGAGGAGAAGAGAGAGGAGAGAGAGAGATGAAGAGAGAGGGGGAGAGGAGAGAGGGGGGAGTTTAGAGGAGAAGAG